>OX377618.1:80115621-80715621 GCA_947397865.1 Polietes domitor | reverse complement strand
TAAGTGTAAGAGATCGAAAAAACTGATTATCTCCTTAATTTGAAGTGAAACTATTAATCATTCTTCTACAGTTTAATCTAACTAAAATTAATCTAATCTAAAATTAAAATTACTAATTGCGACGATTAAAACGTTTTCGAAATTTCCTATAAACCGCGAATAGTTTCATGGTTCATAGCCACTTTTGTATGTTTAAAATTGAGCACTATGAATGTTGAAATAAGAATAAGATTATTGTTTATTCATCCGTCAGATTGGTCGCTTGTAACATATATGTAGCCAGTCGCGAAAATCGCTGCAATTGATAAAAAAATACAAAATTCGCCGTTGCAATTCCTTATATTTTAACTTTCTTCATTCATAATTCTGAAACTTTTCATACACAAATATTCCCCATGAAGTCAGCAATCACATGTCAATGAATTATTTTTATTAGGTATTCTCAATATAATAAAAAGTTACGCCGGTTTTTTTTCTAAATATACTTTTCACAATTTTTGACTTTACAGACACCATTTTTCCTATTTTAGCCTGATAACGGGGGAATCAAAATGCTATTAACGCGAAATGATGGAATTTGATAGTACGATATGCCCTAAATCTAGAAAAATGTTTTAAACAAAATCGTTGTAGCGAATTATAACCTTCGGTTTTATGCTGCTCCATTGTTGAACTATTTTATTTCTATTATTTTTATGTTCATAGTCACTCAGGAAATCAGAAAATTAAAAAAATGGCTTTAGAAAAAAATCTTTTCCAAATTTATACGACAGATGACATCCAAATCTGAGAATAGTTTGGCATCAAAAACTCATTTTCGACAAAATGGTACATAGTCACTTTTGAATATAAGCCCTCGATATATATTTTGAAGAAATATTACACAAAAAACGATCAAATTCCTCGGCGATAAACCCTTCAGTCCCGCATTTTTCTATGATAAATGCAGAAAATCTGATATGCTTTTTGACAAAGTATGGGTCTAAATAGGATGTTTAAAGAGTTTTGGGTTTTTTAATTTATATAGGACATGAGTAACAGGATGCTTACTCAAAATCTTTTTACTCATATTCCGATTAAATAAAAAATATTTGGATATGTTTCTTCATTTTTATAATCCAAAATATGTATAAATTCGAATAACAAATACAGTTTTTTTGTATTCGATGAAATGCAAGAAGAAACAACTAGAAATTTTAATTAAAAAAAAAAAAAAAACAAAATAATTGATGTTTTAGACTTTCGTTTTCCTACGTAGATCCAAGATACTGAATTTGTTGTTTCTCTTTTGAATAATACTTGTTACATATGTACAAAAAAATACTAACTGTGAAAAATATTTGACATAAGTGAGAAATATAACAAAATTTTAGTAAGTTGAAACTCATTTCTTATTGTTTCGCAACTTTAAAGTAGATTTTAAAATATAGATCTACACGCGGAGATAAAATGCATTTCGTAGAAACGAAATTTTAAACACGTGAACATCGTTTTTGAGTTTCTTTTGTGGGAAAAATTAGTTTTTTTTTGCGGTAAACAAGTCATCAGTTTTTGTAAATGAACAAAGAGAAATAAGTATGTATATAACAGTTTTCTTCGTTTGTCGAAATGGATTTGTATTATAATTGCAAACTCCCAAAACATTGGAAGTAACAGAAACTGTTGTTGTTGCATCTATGATGAAAATAGGTCACATCGGTTCAGATTTAGATACAACTCCATAAAAATGACGCAAACGGAATATACGAATAGCCACACCATATTATATTTGACCTAAGAACATCTGTTGTGGAAGTGGAATATGTGGGTCAATGTTTTGATATAGCCCTTATACAAATGTCCCACCCGATTTCTATACTCAGAAATTTAAAATGCAAATTGCATTTTATTTAAAAATTAAAGTATACTTTCTTTTGTATATGTAAAAAATGTCTACATAAAAAATTCTTAGGTTACTCCAATACTTTTTCGCAGAAAGGAAGAATTTCGTCTCGCCAATAGATTTTTACATAATTATTAATTTAGATTCCAATTAGATATACTACAAATTTGTCCAAAGTTTGGCACTCATAGTTTAGTTACGGGTTACCATCAAGCAAATTATTTGCTTTCATTAAGAATGCTTTTAGATTTCATTATGATATCATATTGATTCTTATCTACACTTTTTTAAAATTACTAAAATATTTTGTTATTAAATTTCCAAACTTTTGTACCATGTTCATCGGCGGCACAAAATTCATACACAAAAACATCCGCAAATACACATGGGAATCCCCGGATGGCCACACACGAAACCAAGTAGACCATATTATATCAGCAAACTATATCTCGGGTGTCTCTTGGATGCAAAGACACGTCGCGGCGCTGATATCGATAGCGACCACCACCTTCTCGTAGGCTGCCGTTAACACTAAGAAGAAACAGCTCAAATACAATACCTAAAAACTGCAAAACATAGGCATAGCAAACCAATATAAGCACGCTGTTGCACCGCATCTTAATACTGTCCATGTAAATCAATCATGGTCCGATATACAAGACGCATGTCACCAAAGCGCGAATCAAATTCTTGACAGTCTAAAACGTAGCCACAAACCTTGGATAACCGATACCACGATGCAGGAAATATCAAGCCGCAATAGAGTCAAAAACAAAATTAACCGAGCCAAAACTGACGTCGCCAAGCGCAATGCAAAGGCCGAATACCGCGAGATTACCGCCAGAGTCAGGTATATGGCGTGGGCTGATAGAGAAACCTACTATAGTAATATTTCCGAAAGAGCAGAGCAGGCATCAGCTGTGGGTAATATGAATGGAGTGTACAATGCCATTAAACAATTGAAGGTAAATAAACACGTACTACCAACGTCATTAAGGACGAGAATGGTAATGACCTCAATACCACCATTGAGCAACTGATAAGCTCATTGATAATATATATAGACAACCCTAGTACTACTGTGAAATATAAGGATCATTCTTTGAATATGGTATTTGGTATAACACTCGACATCATAGTCGATTGTAAGTTGAATGATTGAATTTTGATTTGAAAGTCGCATTTTTATCAGTCAATTCTAGTATGCGTGGCCATTTGTTCCTATAAAACAAGCAAGTAAGCGACTTGCTGAGAGAAAAAGCAGACTTGCTGCTCTAATAGCAGGTGGATGTTTGCTGCTTTTACATTCCGACACACTAATATTATTGGTAAATATTTTAGTTCCAGCTGTGAAACTGTCTGCAATCAAGATAAACATTTGATAAGATACATGTAATTTCATATTTTTCGTATTCGCGGTCTTTTCGTTCACAATAGGCAACATTGTTTGCGGTAGTAAAATAAATATTAACAACAAATTCAATGAATAACATTGTCTAATACATACAAATACTTACATTGTAATTCCAGAGGAAGCTTTCCTTTCTTTGGTAGCAACTTCATTTATTGCTTTTTAATTATACCCTACACCACTTCGTGGGCTAGGGTATTATAAGTTAGATTCGCGCCAAATGTTTGTAACACCAAGAACTAATCGAGCTAGACCCATCTTTAAGTATATCGATCGGCTTAGAATCACCAGCTGAGTCGATTTAACGACGTCTGTCTGTCCGTCCGTCTGTCCGTCTGCTGTCCATCTAAGCTTGTTCGCACTCTACAGGTCGCAATTGTTGTGCGATGGTCATGAAACTTGGCAGAAGTTATTTTTTCTAGCCAAGGACCATCGGTATTGTATTCGGAGGAAATCGGTTCAGATTTAGATATAGCCCCATACAAATGTCGCTCCCGATTTGACTTTTTCCGCTCAATAAAGCACATATTGTACCCGATTTTCTTTAAAATTGACACAACATTTTATAATCGAATTAGAAACACCTATGCTGAAAGTGGGTAAGATCGGTTCCGATTTAGATATAGCCCCCGAATGTTTAACCGATTTTGGCCAAACTTTCCATATTATATTTCACCAATATACATACATGGTGAAAGTGGGACACATCGTTCCAGGTTTCAATATACCCCCATACAAAAGTCCTTTCCGATTTAACATTTTTTGTCAAACACATACATTTACAGGATGCAAAAATCCTTCCCGTTTTCACTTTTTTACCGAATTGTAATGAGATAGAAAGTCCGCCCGTCTTTAGCCTTTCCTTACTTGTTTGAGAGATGCACATATGTCCATACTTTGGTATAACCCAAATGGGGCACCATTCTGATATATTACAGCTCTAGAAACTACATCTTCCATCAGATCTTCATCAAATTTTGCAGATCATTATTTTTGTTTTCAACTAGGAATACCTACCGTGAATGAGAAAAATTTAGGCCCATGTTTTGGACCAGGCCCAAAATGTTGTTATAGGCCCCTTTTGAAATGTCGGTCCGATTCATCCTATTACTACTGTATAATTTGTATTAGTCTGCCGGAAAATTGGATCAATTATCATATTATTTACCATATTCGTTAAACTGTATAATTTATATGAACTACATAAAATTGCTCCCATGAAATACCTGGATTTAGTAATCAAAGCGAGATACATACGCAGGGAGTGGTGTAGGGTATTATATAGTTGGCCCCGCCCGACTTTAGCCTTTCCTTACTTGTTTTGTATTTCGTCTGTTTTATTTTTTCTGTTTTGTTGTTTTTTTTTGGTTTAGAGGTTTCACTTTTTAATAGCGTCGGGCGTTCTCGACGTGTGCGATGAGTGACGTCGATAGCTTTGTTATACTATTTTAAAGGCGTTAGGAATTTTTGATTTATGGTTTAAAATTATCTTTCTAATTCCGTAATCGACTACCAGATTAAAACATTTGGACAAAAACGTATTGCGCAAAATGCGATATAATGTGTTTTACATACTCTGGTGTAAAACCACTAATGCAAAAGCGATGTTTTGCGCAAATATTCTGTGTGTTTAAACTGACCTTTAGACAATTTGAACTGAATTCATGAGCCTAAAAACAAAAAAAAAACTATTCTCAAACGCCGTATAGTTATTTTGCTCCAAACATTACAACTTCATTTAAAACTTAACTTTTTATTTATTACTTTAAGGGTATGCTTTTTTTGATTTTGCCTGTAGATAAATGCATTTATATTATTTATATCAGCGAGCATATCATTATTTGTACTGCACTTTCAGACTATATAATGTATGAATGTCTAGTAGATATATCTATAGCTTAATTAGTGACACTAACTGACAGCTAAAACCGATTTTTACAGCTAAATGTTGTAATTGTAGAGGACTCGGAGTGGGCTATCAGAAATTTCGAAGATATAGTCCATCATACCATAGTCTATCTACCATGTTTTCCAACCTATCTGGTATAATCGGAAAGAATTAAGAGAAATCGAATAACTATTAAACGGATTCATTAACCCACTGTGAGCCGGTTGAATATATTAAACATGCTTTTTCGGGAAAAAAATATGCGTTTCATTAGCATTTGTCTCGGACTAATAAAAATATAAGACCAGGCGCCATTAATCTTTTTCAATTTTATTTAACAGCAACAATTTTCAGTAGCCAGCAAACTTTTAAGCTGCTAAAGCAAAACTGCAGATAATTTGCTGTTATAGCAGACAAATTGTGTAATAGCAGAAAAAGTGTCTGCTGATGGGCAACAAACAATGTCTGCTGTTAATAACAGTCTTTTTATTACAAAACGCAATTTACTCATTTTCTTCTTCTGAAAAGTAGATACGCAGATAAAAATATGAGTAAATTTCCTTTATCCTCATGCTAAATTTTACATTAATTGGAGTTCATCTGTCTTTACTATGCACAAAAAATCCTAAAGTTACTTTTTTCACTAAATGTATACTATCTTCAAGGAGACAATTTCGGGCGGGTAAAAGTTAACCTGAGAAACGGGGAACCCTTCAACCTTTCCAAATATGTTTCGTTAAAGGCTTTTGAAGGAAAAAAGTTGTGTTGGTCCAAAGTCAGACATTTGTTCAAAAATGATGTTGTTCAAATATTTATTGAAAGCAAACTATATTTGGCACAAACAAAAAGGTTTGATGTCATAATAAAGGTAGGAAACCACGTTAATTGTCTTCATCTTAGTGTTTTCCTTTAAGAAGCGTTTCTTCAATATGCTATTCATTTATTTCCCCACTTCCCAGTGTCATTTCAAAAACTAATCTGGTATTAACTGAAGATTCTGAGGCGATTGTCCTCGGTTGTCAATATAATTTTCTCTAGAAACATAATTTTCCAATTCAATGTTTTTCCAACAGAATCATTGAACAGTGCGCCATAGTACACTCCTCCGGACCGATCAAAACATTGGTCACCTTTGAAAGGTTGTACGATGGAGTTTCGTTAATTTCCATATTCATCGCAATTTGAATGCATTTCGGCAGTCTTCAAAGAACGCAGCTGAAATTCCTGATGAAGTAAGCATCGCTTGAATTTTGAGACTCAGGTGTGTTCTGAGGGTTCTGATCCACAGGATTTTTACGTACCCGGGTATCACACCCTGTCCCTCTTTATTCCCCACAGAGGTCTTGTGGTTTACGTACGCAACGACATAGTGTTCCAGAGCCAGCAAGACTTAAACTCAGAAAATCCAGAATTTAACTCCCTTTGGGTTGAATTCAAGATTGGAACACACGTACTACATTTCGGATTTGTGTATAGAAGACCAAACGCGGAAAGGGAGGTATCCCTAAATGGCTTTGACGCCCTTTCCGATTCAATTACAAAAATTTTAGATGATTGTCCTGACAGTGAAATTGTGGTTGCTGGCGATTTCA
Source organism: Polietes domitor (assembly GCA_947397865.1). Lineage (NCBI taxonomy): Eukaryota > Metazoa > Arthropoda > Insecta > Diptera > Muscidae > Polietes > Polietes domitor. The sequence goes on along the minus strand of OX377618.1, from coordinate 80,708,848 downwards.
ATGTCCATAATTCCTCTTGGCTTGCCCATTCGAGTCACTCAACACCGGAGGGTCAATACGCCGAGCTTTTTGCCGCGCCTAATGATTTGACGCAACTAGTTAATGAACCGATTCACATTCCGTGTGTCCAAGGGCATCACTCTAATATTCTTGATCTTTTCTTAACATCACACCCTGAAAAGTATGAAGTTGACGTTCTAGCACCTCTTGGTAATTCGGATCACTGTATTGTTTCAGCATACTTTTCGTATTCCGCTCTTCATGTCGCTTCGCCCCCAGCCCCAAAGCGGACAATATATATATACGAAAAGGCACGTTGCGCCGAGCTCAACAAGTTTTTCCAGCATTTCAATTGGAAACTTTGTTTTCTAAATGGCGATATAGATGCTGCGGCTGAAATGATTGAAAATATTATCTTGATTGGAATGAATTTATTCCAATTAAAATTATTTCGGATAAACCACCTAATAAAAGTTGGTTTAACCAGACATGCAAGACTGCTGTCAGATCCAAACAAGAAGCGTTCAGGAAATGCCGTTTAAATAAAAATGCCACCACTGATCTGCTACGCAAGCAGACAAGAACCATGTGTGCCAGGGTACTTAGACGTGAAAAGTTTCTGTACGAACAACGTCTTCGTGCCAAGGTTATTTCTTCTCCCAGGGGAAGTAAGAGCTTTTGGTCATTTGTAAGAAGAGTAAAGGATAACTCCTCATCAATCCCAACTCTTGTTAAAGATGACCAGATATTCACTAACCCGGTTGCCAAAGCTAACCATTGGCTGAAATGTTTGCAAGGAATTCATCCTTGCCGGAAAGCAATCAATCACTCCCCGTGATCGAAAATGTATTAAGTTCCATGTCTCAGATATTTTTTCGAACACGTGGAGTTAAAAGGGTTCTCGCAAATCTCGACGTAAACAAATCTCCTGGCCCGGATGGCATTTCAGCACTTGTCCTATGTAAGTGCTCTTCTACGCTTGCCCGTCCCCTCCGTCATCTTTTCAACCTTGCATACCGTGCAGGGGTTTTCCCAGCGCGTTGGAAGATTGCGAACATCCAGCCCATCCCTAAAAAAGGTGAGGCTTATAACCCTGCTAACTATCGACCGATCGCGATTTGCTCAGCGCTTTCGAAGGTTATGGAGAGTATGGTTAACCACCATCTTGTGAGGTATTTAGAAACGAATGACTTACTTAATGATCGACAGTATGGCTTCCGTAGGAATCGATCTACGGGAGACCTGATGACACTGCTATCCGAAAAGTGGAATCGATCCATCCACCAGCTTGCAGAGAGTAAGGTCGTTGCTCTAGATATCTCCAAGGCCTTTGATAGAGTTTGACACGGCGCACTCATATCGAAGCTTATTGCTTTTGGTGTTGGTAGTGACTTCTCTCGATTTATATCGAGCTTCCTCAGAGATCGCACCATACGTGTTGTTATAGATGGGTTCTCATCCGACGAGCATAGGTTAACTGCAGGTGTACCACAGGGCTCTGTCCTTTCCCCTCCCTTTTTCTTATTTTCATCGACGACCTCTTGTATCGGACTTCGAATCCAATATACTCATTTGCGGATGACAGCAACCTCTGTCATTCATACTCATTCGATCATAGACCAACTCGTCAAGAAATTGAAGACAAAAGGCGATTGATGGATGAGTCACTCAGCCAGGATTTACTGGCCATTTCCGAATGGGGTCAAGTTAATAGAGTAGATTTTAATGCACGTAAGACCCAGTGCTCCTTGTTATCTCACAAGCGATTCGCTGATCCAACGGTGTCGTCGATTTTAATGAACGGTGTAGATATTGAGCAATCAGATACTCTTGATGTACTAGGCATGAAAATACAATCTGATGTTCGTTGGACAAAACATGTATTTGAAGTGTCGAAAGAAGCATTCTAGTGTCTAGGCTTCTTAAACCGGTGTAAGAAATACTTCACTCCCTCTGATCTTCTCAATATCTACACTACTTACATCAGACCAAAGATGGAATATAACTCCCATATATGGTCGGGTGCAGAGGAGGGCGATGGTGTTGATAGGTGATGGTAGGATATCCAATTCTTGTTTCCCTTGAACATCGTCGTAATGTGGGTTGTGTGTCTTGGTTCTATCGATACTTTCACGGTGTTTGTTCTGCTGATATTCGTGATCTTATACCGCCCGTGAGAACGTTCGGTAGAGATACGCGACTTTCCAGGAATTCTCACCCATTTGTTGTAGATTGGACAACCGACCGGACCACACATTACAGAATGAATTCGTTCTTCGCCCGCACTATACGTATGTGGAATCTACTTCCGGCAAATATCTTCCAGGCCAATTATGATGTTCAGAAGTTTAAAACAAGAGTCAAGAAACACTACTCCCTCTTTCCTCCTCCCAATACCGTATCAACCTTCCGCCAACGCAATGCGCTGTTTAGTGAAAAAAACAATATCTAATAAAAAATAATTGAGTGCAAAATCTCTTAAAATGTGTGAGAAACAGTTCGACAAAGCAAAAAAGAAATTGCGTTTTTTCAATTTTCAAAATCTGAAAAAAGTGAGAATCTGTAATACAAAAGTAGTCAACTTTGGGCCGATTTCTAAAGTATATCCGATTGACCTATTTTTAATGTTTATAATCCTTTCTTCGATAGCATGTTTTATATGAAAAACATAACTATTTTTTACTGTGCAGTCCAAACTTTTTCGGTGCAATGATGGAACGTAATCTACCTTCTAATGTAATTGCATTTTTGTGTGTTTGAAAGTATCCAGAAAAATCTCTATTGCAACCACAATGGTGTTCGTATTATTTAGTTTTTTTGCTTCTCCTGTAAAATTATCAAATAGATAGTGATAGACCCTTTTGCATTTCTGGTGACAATTTGTTTATTTACTTCATTTGAATTGCATTATGAGAGACAACTCGAAAACCAACATCAATTTTCATATCTGGACTTATGCAATCTGTGGCAATATTGTGCAACGAACACACTATAGCGTTGAATGTTCAAACTACTTCCACCGAAATGCATCAATGTGACCGTCGGAGAACTAAGAAGAAGAAGACTGTGATATACTTCCAACACACGTGGAAGCAAAGAAAGAAAATTCATGTCAGTAGTAGTGGCGATAGCAGAATCATAGACAAAAACAAAACGGCTAAATAGAAATATTTGTATATATAAATAACTAGCTGACCCGACAAAAAATGTCCTGTCCATATTTCTATTAGTTTGTTTATGATCATCAGGTGAATTAAAAAAAAACATTTCAAATGTTTAAACAAACCTGGAATGAGAAAAATTTTGTTCTCAGTGATTATTGTATCAATTAACGTTATCTGACATAAATATTCAATTTAATGATACTATATCTAATTCAGATTACGCCACTGGAATTGTCTGCACGTTCGCTTAAGTGGATTTTGAACAATGTTTAGGCACACCTTTCGCATGAGTTTGATTTTTCATACGTGATGTTTTCCAAAAAAAAATCAAAATCAGCAAAAAATCATTAATAGACAGCGGATTTTTATGCAAATTATATTTTTTATCTTTGCATTTTTAATTTATGCAACACATGCTAAAATAATATTGGTTATATCGATTTTTTAATATTGAGATCATGAGAATCATTTGTGTGAAGTCGTTATTCAATTATAATCATCCTCTCAAAACATGCTGTTGCCAACAATCGCCTGTCTAGTCATTTTTCGGTCTAATTTCTAAAAAGATCAATTTACGTTACTGCACAACAATTATCACCGGCACAGTTCTTAGACATTTTGCATGTTTTAAGTTCTTTACTATGCGTATTCAACGGCAATTTGATGGCTATTCGACCTTTTTCAACAATTTAGCTGCAATTTCAGATGAAGGTGGTAAATTTAAATTCTGCGAGATAATCGTAGCCAAAATCTATCTACGCGATCAAAATAGTTTTATGGTTCCAAAGTAATCGTGCAGAGGATAATCACTACAATTCCAAAAGTTTCATGAGTGTCGGACGTTAATTGTCTTCATCTTAGTGTTTTCCTTTAAGAAGCGTTTCTTCAATATGCTATTCATTTATTTCCCCACTCCCCAGTGTCATTTCAAAAACTAATCTGGTATTAACTGAAGATTCTGAGGCGATAGTCCTCGGTTGTCAATATAATTTTCTCTAGAAGCCTAATTTTCCAATTCAATGTTTTTCCATATATACCATGTTCGCTAAACGATGAATTGAAAAAATCTAAATATCAACATTCGCAATATCAATGGTGCAAATGTCCAGCAATTGTTTTGAAAATACTACAGATTGGCCGTTCCATAAATTCATCCCGTCAGCTGGAGATTGCCGTGGAATAGCCCATAATGTAAATCGAAATTCACCTTCCAACAGAATCATTGAACAGTGCGCCATAGTACACTCCTCCGGACCGATCAAAACATTGGTCACCTTTGAAAGGTTGTACGATGGAGTTTCGTTAATTTCCATATTCATCGCAATTTGAATGCATTTCGGCAGTCTTCAAAGAACGCAGCTGAAATTCCTGATGAAGTAAGCATCGCTTGAATTTTGCTAGCGAGTTTTTGCCAAAATTTGTACGATCAAAAACGATTTTCCGGTTTCATCGAGAGCGTCCAAGAAGAAAATCACTAGTTCAATCGTTCATAAGCCGCTTATTCCGTAAGCATCTTAAGCAATGCATGCACATCATTTTTGCATTGCATTCCAACTCTTGATTAAATGCTGGTGCATCGGATAGTGTGGCGCTGTCATTCCTATTTGGCCTAATATTAATCGCATGTCTTCATTCAATGCCTCATTGTGAATTTTCAGAAATGCCAAAGAGCATATTTGGTGAAAATACATGAAATACGTGTAACTTCCCTGTTTATTTGATGACTGATTACAAAGTGGAATTATAAACCAAATTCTGACAAAAAGTGCATAAAATATAAAGATATTCTGCATTTTGTCCGAATTTTATGACTTTTCTTTATAATTTTTATGTTCCGAAAACGTTCGCAGAATCATAACGAACATATCATTAAAGAATTTCGCATATCCATTGCTTGAATTGAGACTTATAGCCATGAGTTACTACAGGCACTGTTTTTTACAAATATTCCTATTTTTCGGTCAACTATCCAAAAGTTTTTTTCATCTTAAAACCCAGTTCGGACAACCACGAATTGTTTGTAACAAAGATTAGCCAAATCTATTCAACCGTTCTCAAGTGATGCGATTACCAACGAACATCATTTCATTTTTATTATATATATATATATATATTAGACCGGTCCTTATTTATATGGACAAATTTATTTTCTCGAATATATGTTACGGCAAGCGCTAAAAATATTCGTTTTAGTCCCAAAAAGCATAAAAAAAAATTTGACAACGATTGGATAATTTTTAGCCGTGCCCCAAGCACCTTTTTGTTTTTATTATGATATATATATTTTTTATTTTATTTACATTTATTTGAAAATTAAGAATAAACTTAAATATTTTTATTAATTACATACTCATAGTAACATTAATATTATTTTAATTTAATAGTGAAGTCTTTTTAAAAGTGGGATAATTCATGTTATATTCTTTAACCACCTGAAAAAGGAATGGTTTCTCCTCTTCGTTGTGGGTTAATTTATTATTATAATCTGTAATGAATTTGGCGCCTCTTTCAGATGCATCATTCACTACAGATAGGTTTTTACAAATTTGTGATCCGTGAGCGTAGTCAAATCTTTCATTCCAATCCGATGGATCGACTTGCAAAAATTCTTTTGAAATTTCTAAACGATCAAAGAATGCGTGTGTATTGGAATTTACAAAATCGCTTAAATCTTTTTGCGCAAATGTGCCGATATTTGTTGGATTAGTTATTATTCGCTTGCATTTTTCTGTATTTGCTTCAACATTAATTGCCTGAACCATTTTTTTAATTGCAACACTTACATTAGGATCGAAGAATGAAAGACCGACTGCTTCTTCCGACAAATACCACAAATGATTGCTGAGCTATATCCCTTTCAGGATAAGCCATAATATTTTTAATTAAATTTAAGTCTTGATTTGGTGCTTCAATTGCTTTAGTGCGTCCAAACCAGGCTTTTACATAAATACGAACTACGAACAGACAGACACTACGTATACCGTTTAACTCTTGGTTGGTCATATTGAATTCATTACGAAACAAATACATTTTAAGTGCATAAATACATTTTGACATCCATCGAGCATGAGAAGTTGCACCAGGTATACGAAAGGTGTTAAAATTCGGCACCGTACCACCAAGAAAAGTGACAACTAATTGCAATAATTCTTTGTAGTCGCGTCTGCTATGAGCTTGTTTTAAGTTATCTAGACAGTAATTTAAAATTGTTCCACGTTCTTCAGCAGTCAATACTGTAATAATGTGTTCATCTTCTAAACAACTCTTGTAATTTAATTTGTGAATATTAATCCAGTATTTGCTAAAGCGATTAAAAATTAGCACTTCTGGACCGGCTGTAGTAGCCACTCTAATTTCAAACACTTTACGGATCAACAACTCGTAAATATGGTGTCTGCAGGGAAAATATAATAAATCGCGACCTAGTTTTCCTTCAAGCAGAGCAGCAGCACCGCTTTGAACTCCTGTATTATGAGCAGTTGTGTCGAAGCAGATTATTTGAACTAGATCAAGCATTTCATATTCATTTATTGAATTAAACACGGCATGTGATATTTCTTTTCCACTCGAAGATTTTAACTTTGGAATGCCAAGTAGTTTATCGATACCTTGAGATGAGACTATGATTGGCAAGCGGTCAACTTTTTCCCTGCCACTAATTTCTGGTAACATTGTACCATCCCAGTGCAAAACAAAACTACGTGGAATCTGGAAATAATATAACTCAATATAAACTCAAGTTTCTTAATTTATACTCAAAACATAAAAAAAGAAGCATAGGGAAAACCCACATTACAGTACTTACATCAAAGTTTGCTGCAATGTTTTGTGCTGTTGTTGCACGATGCTTCTGACGCATTCGACGAATTGATGATCTATTTAGTATAAGATCTTCGATATCATAGCCCAACGCGTCAGCAGTTGCGCTTAGGATATGAACTGCAGCACCATCAGTGATTTTCCACTTATCCAAAGTTGAAAGCAGTCTTGGTGTAAAAAAAATTGTTTTACCTCTGGAGATACCTGATATACCTGGATTTGGATTTGATACAGATGTTGATGTTGATGCTACAACTTCAATATCGTTTTCGTCGTCAATGTCAATCATACCTGTTTTACAACAATAATTCTGATTTGCTTAAAAGATAGAATATTTAATTGTATACCTCTTTGAATCTGTTGTTCATATAACTCTTTTCGTCCATCTTCTTTTATTCGACGCTGGGTTTCTTGTTCTTTCTGGACTGCCTATCGCTTTTCTTTCTGCATTACAATTTTATCCGTTCCTAGCATACAACCTGGTCTTCCTTTTTCTCGTTGCTTTTTTAAGAGCTCTTTGTCTTCTAGTATTTTAATTAATTCAAACGCGTTTGCATGTGCGATATCGAATAAATCATCTAATTTATCTTGAAATTCAGTTTCTTTCCTGTTTCGACATTCTGTTTTTCGACCATGATGCTTTGTAATATCTCTCCACTTGTTGTATAATTTTTCCAGCTTCTCAATGCAGTGTTTTTCATGGTGTGTTGGAATTCGTGCTTTTTGCCAAAACGTGCTGACCTCAGCAACAACTAATCTAGAACTTTCTCTTAAATTTAAGCCAACTATTCTTAAATTATAAAATAAAACTTGTAGCACTTGTTTTCTTCCTGGTAATTTAGCTCCAGTAATTTGGTGGTCCATTACGCCAATTAACATAATGTCATCATCCGATCGAAGTCTTTTGGTTGTCATCGCTTTAGATTTTTAATTTTAAAATGTATTTGTTCGTTTTGGATTTTCTATGAATTTAAAAAATAAAAAATATTAATATTTTAGGCAAAAAATATTTATTTTCTTCATACATTTATTTTTACCGGCTAAACTGTTGATTATATAGAAAAACGCTATATATACACATTTTAAAGGAATTCTAATTCTTAATTATTTTTCAATTTATTTAAACAAAATCGGACTAGTGGTTCTCGAGTTATGTCAAAAAAAGAGCACCAAAGGTGATAATTTCTCCTATATGATAGTAACTAACTTTAATGACAAACAATTGTTGGCGGGGGCACGCCTAAAAATTGTCCAATCAAGCTCAAATTTTTTTTGTGTATTTTTAGGTTCAGCGCTTGCCGTCATACGAATTCAAAAAAAGAAATAAGGACCGGTCTAATATATATATATATATATATATATATCTATTTTCCGTAATTTTCTATTTGTATATGGCAATTCTGTTATTTTCAATTGACATATTATTGTTAATGTTACAGTGAATCGGTTTCCGACTACAAAGTATTCCAATATAAACTAAGGTCAATCTATATTTTCGCCAAAAATAATAATTCAAGGAGTTCGTAACACGGTAGCTTCGGGAAGTGAAAATAAATGTTTTTTTAAGTTTGGGATACATTAACTCGTGAGCTGTCATTTTACTTCCCCTTGAAACAATATTAAAAATATATGTTTTCGTTTCTCGAAGTTCCTGTGTTTAGAATTCACAACCTTAGGAAGGCAAAGCGGACGATCCACCTACTACACCACAGTGGCAGTTCTCGCACGGTGGCAAATTTAAGATAGGGCTGTGTCTACAATAAATGTTTCAAATTTGTTAAAGGATTTTAACAGACTCATAGCGCTAATGGACTTTTTTGGATACAGTTTTCAGAAAATTTTCCTATTTTTACTTATTATGCTGTTTTTATTTTTTTTACGTACGTCCGTTAATGTTTTATTGTTAGGGGTATGTTTAAAATACAGGTACATGATAATATTTAAAGGATAATGGTGCAGGTAATTCAAATTTATTTGAAAAATAAAAATATGAATAACATATGAACTATTAAATGATAAAAAGTATGTACATAATTAAGAGAGTGTTATTAATGATGACAACTGAACCAACCTTCAATTGTAAATTGTGCGGTGGCAAGCCAAGCACATCCAATGAATTAAAAAACTCAATTGGATAGCTGATTGCTTCGTCTTCGTTTGTTACACAGTCGATAGATTTGAAGGAATGCAGCGAACCAACGATTTGATTTTGAATTGTGCAGGATAGTGATCCACATCCTTGTCCTTTGCCGCTAAAATTGCTCTTTCACTCAACCAATCGTTCGAACCAATTTGCTTATTGCGTTTGTGTTGTATTCACGTACACGATGCAATTCTCGTTCGAAAGCGTCGAACGACGAACCGGAGATGACATTCGTAACCTGACTAAAAAACTGCCGCACATGAGATAACACACGTCTCCTATCAAAACCATCTTCATTCATATCAAGATGGAGATTCTCTGAATGGACACTAACTCGATGCAAAATGTCTTCTGACATTTCATCCTTGTACTTGTCCCACAATTCACGTGGATTCAATGGAAAACATGTGACAATAATGATCGCAAATAATGTGTGTATTTGACGCAGTTGCTTCAGCGAAATTCGTGTTCCAATGCGTATCGTTTTCAAGCAAATTGAGCTACACTACACCATGGACATTTCGAAGTGACTCAAACGATGTCGGTCCACGGACTTTCACCAGCAATAGTCGCAAACAAAAGGATAAATCATTTTTCGGATGAACTGTATAAATACGACCAAGAGCTTCAGTAGAACGCACATCCGTATGACCAGGCTTGTTTTCAACGTTGAAATTTCTTCGATGAAGCTTTCCAAGAGTAATAACACGGCATTTCTGAGTAAAATAACGTACATGTCAACGGATCACTTTGACAAATCGAGAAGAAACTGGTCATGTTGTCGCTGGTGGGTTTTGAGCACGTTGAGCAGCATTTGCTGCATTGAAATATACACGTTGACCGTTCTCCAGATGCGCTGCCAAATGTGTAACAATCGGATAGCGTTGGTGAATGGAAAATGACAATATATGCCAAATCGCCTCATTGCAGCTTACGTATCGAACAACTTGATAACGCGTGATTTCATCATTGAGGTCAGGAGCTTGAAGACCAAAAGCCGACATGTCACTGTCTTTCGTGACATATTTGCAGATGTACTTGATGGATTCACATAATTGTATTATTCCACGTTACAATGCTCTTTCAATATTTTACAAAAAAGTTTCGAATACGGAACAGCCCAAGAGTTATCGACCCACTGTGGTCATTATTTTGAGATAGCGGCCAAAACTCCTTTTGGTTTTTGTTCTCCGATTTTAAAGTTATTAGACTTATATGAAAGTAGACAGTAGTAAACCTCGGGTGCCAAAAAATTAGAACTCTATTTTAACTATTTCACTGAGAACAGGGTGGTCCAAAATGGGCTTTTTCAGAATTTATGATATTTTTAGTTAATTTTTAAAGTTGAAATGATCATAACTTTTTTGTTTTTCAAGATTTTTGGACGAAATAAATTTTGTGTTGTAACTTAACTTATTTCCTATCACTGGTAGAAAAAGTTGAAGCTCTACTGTTTTCAGAACAATTTAAATATTTTTTTAAAAAAGGTCTAATTTATCGGAAATTTCCTACTTCATAGAGCACAACTCCTGTGAGTCAAGCTGAGTCAAAACACAAATTTACTATTTTGTAGTCCTAACCCTCCCCTACATTCCTATATATACATGTCCATGCATCGGGACTGCACTTTTTGAGCTACAGCAATTTTTCTGACCCAAGGTAAGATATTCGGTACAAATGCACGTCATATTTTTTGAGAAGTTATTTGTATGTGAAAGTGGCTATTATGCATATATTTTGATGAAATTTTGTACAAGAGTTCTTATTGACCCAAAAAATAATTCTGTTGAAATTAGGAGAATTTGGCCCATATTTGGACCTAGTCCACATAGAAGGGTGTATCAAAATTTTGACAAAAATGACAATAGAATCTGACAACATTCGCTTTGCTTACAAACCAAATAGAACATTAAATTCAATTTTTACCAACATTAACGACAGAACACAACGAAGAGAACATTAGAAACGAGAATGAAAGAACATAAAATGGACATCACAAAAATGAAAGTTGTCACTGTCACAACTTCGTGCTATCCAGTGCACGAAAACAAACGAAACGATTGACGTACATATCATCCAAAGTCATTATTATTCATTATTGTTTAAACAATGGCTAAATTCAGTTATAGTGTTCTATCTGATATATATTTTGAACGGAAAGATGAAAACGACATTATTTTACATATAATGAATAATCCATTCTTCAAAATATCCGACAAACAAGAAATTAAAATTCATAAGTTAAAAATAAAAAACTTTTTAAATACTTTAAGAAAATGGTACAATCAATGTTCCAGAAACAAGAAATTGTTTTACTCGCGCAACCAAGAATGACTAAGAAATAAACTTATTTTTGAAAAGCCATCAGTAACTACCACGGAAACTGGAAAAGGTGGTCGACCAACAAAGCCAATTGATAATTGTAGTGAAAGATCACGAAGACGCAAGCTTAAACATATCAATGAAGAAGTTTCTTGTAGCATCATAAAGGATTCATTTCTGCATCAAATTCAACCATCGAAAACTAAAAAGAGTAAAATTGCTATCATTGAAAAAATAGTGGAAGCAAGCCCCAGACGCACAAAAAGGATTTTAGAAAGTATGCCGACACCAACTGAAGAAAATAAATTTACTCCAGAAGAAGCATTTGCACTATTTTTGGATTTGAAAATGACTAAAAACCAATATACAGAATTGCGGAAGCGAACCAATGAAAAAAATTGTGGAATTTTTCCATCATATCGAGATTTAGTTTCTGCCAAAAAAGATTGCTTACCTTCTCCAAATGCTATTAGTGTAACTTCAAGTTCAGCAGAAATAAAATTGCAGGATCTTCTTGAATACACTGCAGAACGATTATTAACGACATTTGATGCTGACTATTTAAAGAAGTTTAAAAATTGCAGCATGACTTTAATTTCTAAATGGGGATGTGATGGGTCCTCTGGCCAGAAACAATACAAACAATGTAATGCGGAAAATTCATCAGATGACAATTTATTCATGATTTCTTTCGTTCCATTACGTTTAACAAAAACTTATATTGGTTCAGAGCCGTCAACTAGTAGAGCTGCAGAGATTGATGTATGGAAGAATGAAATTCCCTCGTCAACAAAATTTTGTAGACCAATAAAGTTTGCTTACAAAAAAGAAACTAAAGATGTCATAACTGAAGAAGTTGGCAAAATAAGAGATGAAATTAAAGAACTTCAACCACTGGTATTTGAATTTAATGACCAATGCATCGAAGTTAACTTTAAAATGTCACTTACAATGATCGATGGAAAAGTTGCACAAGCTTTAACCGAAACAGAGTCTTCGTCAAGCTGCACCATATGCCAAAAAACATCAAGTCAATTGAGCCAACCACCAACACAAGACGATAGTTTTAATGAAGCATATGAATTTGGAATGTCACCTCTTCATGCTAGAATTCGTTTTATGGAGCATATTCTTAAATTGGGATACGATTTGGAATTTGGCCCGTTAGGCGAAACAGTGAGAAACAACAGAGAAAATTTGGAAAAAAGAAAGCAAAAAAAAAAGATATTCAATACCGTGAGATAGGCCTTATAATTGACCAGCCAAAGCAAGGAGAAGGAAATTCTAATGATGGAAACACAGCAAGGAGATTTTTTTCCGATCCAGAAACTGCAGCTTCTATAACTGGAGTAGATTATGATTTAATACGACGATTCCAAATCATATTAGAAGTTATAGCATGTAGCAAAAAGATAGATGCAAAAAAATTTGGTCAGTATGCTAATGAGACAGCAACCCTTTATAACCAAAAATATTCTTGGAGACATATGCCAACCACAGTTCACAAAATGTTGTTCCATGGGGAACAAATAATTCAGCACAATATGCTTCCAATTGGAGATCTCTCAGAAGAAGCGCAAGAAAAAAGGAACAAAGACTACAGATTCTTTCGCGAGCACAATACAAGAAAAATTTCCAGATATTGTACTAATGAAGATCTTATTAATATTTTGTTGTGCACATCAGACCCATATATGTCCAGTATTCGACAAAAATGGAAATCAACCTCATTAGAGTTAGATGAAGAAGCTAAACAACTACTGCAAAATGAAAATCAAAGCTATTTGGAAGAAATTTTTACTAATATTGTTTAATTAACACTAGTTTAAAGATTATAATTTGTTTCTAATTTTAGTATAAATTTTTATTAATACATTTAAATAAAATATATGTGCACTTTAAATCAATAGTAAAAGTTTACTTAAAATTTTATCGATGTTGTGTTCTGTATATAAAATATCCAAATGGTATTGATATTGTTGGGAATTTCAGTGTTATTTTTCAGTTTAATCCTCACAAGAATTAGCTTTCTTCCACAAAAACCAACCTTTGGCCCCTGTGAATATTGAGACTAAATAAATGTCAGGGGCCAAATGTTGGCATTTTCTGACCAAAATTAAGTTTAGGAATAATAAATAAGTATTGGTTGTAAAATACGATTGAAGAAAATAAGAAATTATAAAAAATATACCTATTTAAAATGTCAAAATATTCAACTTTTACATGGAAACTCAACAAAAAATTAAAATGCATTTTTAAATCCACATTACTTACGTTCCTATCAGTCGATTTTTACGTTTGAACACGCAAATTGAAGCTTAAAGTCCCTCCTATTGAACAAAACAATTTGCGTAAAAAAATACCAATCCGGCCAAAAGTTATAGAGTTTTGACCGCTATCTCGCGAAATTGACCACTGTGCGACCAAGAAACCATTTTCTTTCACTTTGATAGTGATTTTTCTTCCGCCATTATCACCGTGATTACCGATTTTCGCCAACAATCACAACTGCAACTTTATCTTTTGGCGTTCGTGTGTCCCAGCAGGTCGTTCATCCACCCTGATCAAAAGTTTCTTTAATTTTTCATTTATAAAACATCTTTATTAACAATTATTATACATATATGTTAAAATTTTATAATAATAGACATTGAGTTATTTTTATGTCTTAATAATATTTAAACCTTTATATGACAAAAAAGGAGTATTTCAAATATCGTTAGAAAATATATATGTAATACAATTATATTATCTAAAAATAATAAAACATTGAATACATATAATTTTCTATTTGGTGATTTATGTTTTAAAGCTGCTCCCAAGCCGACTCCCTACATTCCTTTATCAGATGATAACAGGAATTCTCGATGTTCTCATAATATTTATTATTTAATCTCGTTACAAAGTCGTATATTAGTTCGGAATCCGTTTCGTTGTGTAGAAGTTGCGTGGAGTATCTCCAATGTTTGTTGTTTATAATCTTCAGGCATTTATTCTGGATAATCTGAAGTTTCTTGTGATGCGTTTTTGCAGCTTTGCACCAAATGGGACTTGCATACGTCAAAGTTGGTCTTATGACGCTTTTGTATATGAAACTTTAATTATGTCGATTGAGTTTCGAACGTTTGTTCAGTATGGGCCAAAGGGATCTAATAGTTCTTAGGGATTTTTTACAAGTTTCGTTGATGTGCTTTGCAAAATTGAGTTTCCTGTCCAGATACACACCTAGATATTTAACATCATTCTGAATACTAAGGCTCTCATTTTCAAAACTTAACTGACGATTTGGTACCCGCTTTGGGGAGTTGTTGTATGGAAATATGATTGTCTGAGTTTTGCTGGGATTAATTTTGATTTTCCACTTATATAAATACTTTCTGCATGCAGCATAGCTCTTTTCCATTTTCTTCAAAAGCGCCTTTGTGAGCTTGCTTGACGTAATGAGTGCAGCATCATCAGCATAGTAAGCAACTCTCAAATACGGGGGAGCAGGGCCGTGCGCAGGGGGGGGGGGGTTTGGGGGTTCAAACCCCCCCAGAGAGGTTTCGAACATATACTTTTTAAAACCTTCTAGACTTTCTGAAGCAAAAAAATATAGAATTTTTAAGATCTTTTTAAAATAACTCGTCTGAAATGGAAATTTGGCAGTAAAATCATGAAAACATGAAGATAAAAAATCGTGGACACTTTCTTGAATTTCGGACAAAGGCTATGAAAACTACAAACAAACTAAACGAATTGTACCAATTTCAAGATTGTGTAGTGCTAATTTCGCTAATGGACACCAAATTGTTCGGAAAATTTTCATTTTTATTAACCGATACAATTTCTTGACATTCGACTAGAGCTATATCTTATGAACTTTTAATTGTGTACTGCAATAAAAGTTTGGAAATTTAATAACAAAATCGTTTAGTAATTTTAAAAAAGTGTAGATAATAATCACTATGATATCATAATGAAATCTAAAATCATTCTTAATAAAAGCAAATAATTGGCTCGATGGTAACCCGTAGCTTAACTATGAGTGCCAAACTTTGGACACACTTGTAGTATATCTAATTGGAATCTAAATTAATAATTATGTAAAAATCTATTGGCGAGATGAAATTCTTCCTTTCTGCGAAAAAGTATTGGAGTAACCTAAGAATTTTTTATGTAGACATTTTTACTTATACGAAAGAAAGTATACTTTAATTTTTATATAAAATACAATTTGCATTTTTAAATTTCTGAGTATAGAAATCGGGTGGGACATTTGTATAAGGGCTATATCAGAACATTGACCCACATATTCCACTTCCACAACAGATGTTCTTAGGTCAAATATTATATGGTGTGGCTATTCGTATATTCCGTTTGCAATGAGTGGTTTCTAACATTTGCGATGCGACATTTTTATGGAGTTGTATCTAAATCTGAACCGATGTGACCTATTTTCATCATAAATGCAACAACAACAGTTTCTGTTACTTCCAATGTTTTGGGAGTTTGCAATTATAATACAAATCCATTTCGACAAACGAAGAACACTGTTTGATATACATAAACTTATTTCTCTTTGTTCATTTACAACAACTGACATGTTTACCGCAAACAAACTAACTTTTTCCACAAAAGAAACTCAAAAACGATGTTCACGTGCTTAAAATTTCGTTTCTACGAAATGCATTTTTTCTCTGCGTGTAGATCTCTATTTTAAAATATACTTTAAAGTTGCGAAACAATAAGAAATGAGTTTCAACTTACTAAAATTTTTGTTATATTTATCACTTATGTCAAATATTTTTCAGAGTTAGTATTTTTTTGTACATATGTAACAAGTATTATTCAAAAAAGAAACAACAAATTCAGTAACTTGGATCTACGTGGGAAAACGAAACTCTAAAATACCAATTATTTGGTTTTTTGGAATTAAAATTTATAGTTGTTTCTTCTTGCATTTCATCGAATACAAAAAAACTGTATTTGTTATTCGAATTTATACATATTTAAGATTATAAAAATGAAGAAACATTTCCAAATATTTTTTATTTAATCGGAATATGCGTATAAAGATTTTGAGTAAACATCCTGTTACTCATGTCATATATTAATTTAAAAAACCCAAGACTCTTTAGACATCCCATTTAGACCCATACTTTGTGACCCTTAGTTTGTGACTGCATAAGTTGCTATGAACATAAAAATAATAGAAATAAAATAATTCAACAATGGAGCAGCATAAAACCGAAGGTTATAATTTGCAACAACGATTTTGTTTAAAACATTTTTCTAGATTTAGGGCATATCGTACTATCAAATTCCATCATTTCGCGTTAATAGCATTTTGATTCCCCAGTTATCAGGCTAAAATAGGAAAAATGGTGGCTGTAAAGTCAAAAATTGTGAAAAGTATATTTAGAAAAAAACCGGCGTAACATTTTATTATATTGAGAATACCAAAATATTTCTTTGGCATGTGATTGCTGACTTCATGGGGAATATTTGTGTATGAAAAGTTTCAGAATTATGAATGAAGAAAGTTAAAATATGAGGAATTGCAACGGCAAATTTTGGATTTTTCATCAATTGCAGCGATTTTCGCAACTGGCTATGTTACAAGCGACCAATCTGACGGATTGCCAAGATTTCATGAAAAAAGTTATGGAGTTTACAATTAATCGTATTCTTATTTCAACATTCATAGTGCTCAATTTTAAACATACAAAAGTGGCTATGAACCATGAAACCTCGAATACTAGGAAATTTCAAAAACTTTTTAATCGTAGCAATTAGTAATCCTTTTTAGATTAAACTGTAGAAGAATGATTAATAATTGCTCTTCAAATTAAGGATAAAATCAGTTTTTTCGCTCTCCTGAAAAGTTATGTATTTGTTCATAGCCACTTATAAGCCCTCGATATGTATGTATGTAATTTCAAGCAACTATTTAAAAAAAGTTCTACACTTATAGAACAAGTCTGTTAATAAAAGCCATTGTCTGCTGCCTATCAGCAGACAGCTATTACAGCTGTTTTTTGACATAACAGCAGTTTTCTGCAATCTTACATCACCATTCACACTGCTAAAGAGTTTACAGTCTGCTAAAATTGGCTGTTGTTAATTAAAATATAAAAATAGATAAGCGTTTATAAGCGGGTTTAGCTCGAATTTTTCTTTAAATTAGCTTGGGACAATATGCATATCATATATATTGCTAAAAACAGCACACAGCTGTTTACCATCTCAGCAGGTACAAATCTGCTGTCTCTTTTTTAACAGCAGAAAATCTGCTCTTTCAGTAGACTTTCTGCTTTCTTTTACTGACATATTCCTTTGAGTGTACTGATAGATGGATTACTGAAATGCAATTTTGCAGACAATGTCTGTCGGACGAATGTATCAAAATATTTCTCGAAGATCCTGGCAAAAAGTCCCTAAAAAGTTGGAAAATTAACTAAATATGAGTAAAGTTTTCTTCTTTCAAAGCCATAGTAAATAGTTTATTTACTAGAAAAAAGGTAGTAGATTTACTTAAAAACATTTCTTTGGATCTAATAAAAATTCTTACAATTGAGTAAATTCAAACTTATATGGAAGAATATTTTCAAGATTTAAAGTGAGAAAATAAAGCTGAAATTTTTTGTATGGAAAAAATTCCATTTAGGAAATTTTAACTCAAAAATGAGTTTTTTCCTAAAATGAAGTTAAAATGTTTACTGAAATTTATGCCGAGTTCTTCATACATTTAAGTATTAATTCTTGAATATTAATCTAAGAAGCAATTCTCGCTCGTTTGTAGAGACTTATTTCTTAAATACTTTATGAATTATTCTAAACAACCACTGCGAAGGCGCCTATCTTTGCCTTCGCAACAATCAATCAATTTTGAGAAATATTTCATGTTGTCATTTTTTGTATCAGTTTGCATACTCTGAAGCAAAACTATTTGTTTGATTTTTTTAGTTAAATTTAATTTATTTTAATTTCACCTTTTTTCCTTGTATAAAATAAAAGTTTCCTCAGTTTAAGTAAAACCCGTTTAGGAAAAATTTACTTGGTTTTAGGAAAAATTTACTTAGATTTATGAAAATTTCAGCAAAATTCTAATTATGTTTAGTAAAAATGTACTTGGTTTCTTAAATTTTAGTTAATTTTAACTCATAGGGTTTTTTATGAGTGTATATGAAAACCCCCCCAGGGGAAAATCCTGCGCACGGGCCTGCGGGGGAGGTGAAAAATCCGACGTATATATAGAATAGTATTGATCAGTCGTGATTTCTTTACAAGTAGATAAAGTATCATTAACTGCGACAACAAAAGTTCTATCAGCAAGGAAATTTGCAATAAGTCCGCACAGGTATCTAGGTATATTAGTTTGAAGCAGTTTATATACTAATCCGTTATGCCAAACGGTGTCAAATGATTTTCCTACATCCAAAATTACCAGACCTGTCGATTGTTTTCTTCGTTTGTTGGCTTTGATTATGTTCATTATACGATTGACTTGATGAACTGCACTGTGCTGTTTTTTGAAGCCGAATTGTTCATTGGCTATTATCGACGAATTTTCAATAAAATCACAGATACGATTTTGAATGAGTTTTTCAAACAGTTTCCCCAAATTGCTAAGTAAACTGATGGGTCTATAACTGCTGGGGTTATGTTTTGGCTTGTTCGGTTTTAAAATTGCAATAACTTTGGCTTTTTTAAAGTGTGTTGGGAATAATTTATCTTTATGCAGCTATTAAACATAATTACAAGTAATTTCACTGCTTGGTGTTGCAGATTTTTAATCAAAACATTGGAAACATTATCTAGTCCGGGTGATTTAGCGACGCAATTATTGCATTCATTTCGGTTAGTGATGTGAGAGTCAAGTCCTCGTAATCGATGTGATTGGATTTAAAGCGTTTAACTTTGGCATTAACAGTTTTGTCAAACGAATGTTTGTAAGTAGATGTAATTCTACTTGAAGCGGAAAAAGAGTCTGCCAGTATCTGTTTTAATTTTACTTGTTCCTTGTGTAAAAAATTGGATGTTTATATTGCGTTTTCCTCTTAAGCTTCTGCTAATTTTCCAGAACGATTTGTCACCAGGCCTTAATTTTGACAGCATTTTCCATTTGTCATTTCTGTGGTTATTTATTTTGTTATTTATCATAATAGTCAGTAATTTACCACACTGATCATAAAAGTTAGCTTCTGAAACCATAGGAGTTCTTTGGCTTTTCCTTTTGAACGTTCTACGAGCTTTTATTAGGTTGACAATGTCCACAGGTAGGCTTGTTTTGTCGGACAAATTAAATTTTGGAGTACAGTGATTTCGAGCTACCAAAATCAATCGAATAAACTGAATTTTAATGTCAATAATAGTTTTTGTGGTATAGATATCTGTATTTATGACCATTCTTCTTGTAATTATATTTCTAAAAGCGACCCAGTCAGTTAGTTTGTAGTTGTAGTAACTCATGTCCAATTCGAAATCTAATGAGTTTTCAAATGAAAAAATAATGGGTTTATGGCCTGATGGAATGTAGCAATCGAGTACATTCAAATCGATATTGTACGTACTATTACTTAGTACCAGGTCAATAACTGAATTGTTACGATTTCGTTGGTAAGGATTAAAAGTCGGACTGGTGGGATAATATATAAAGAAGTTATATGTTTGTTGAAGATTGTATAATACATTGTTGGTGTTTGCGTAGCAAGGATGAAAATAAATAAAAATACGAAAATTTAATATTTTCAAATAAAACTCAATTCAATTTATTGTCGTAAACAATATTACCTTTTGTACAAAAGTTTGTGAGGGTGTTGTATGGACGAAATCCAATGAACCAGAGATTTACAATATAACGAGTAAAACTAAAGCAAAGCTTAGATGGAGAAAGGCGGCTCTCAGTGCATTCGCTACTCGTTAGAAGGTGTTACTACTCTTTTTGTGCGTAATATCACAAAGTCGTATGAAGAAAGTAGTAGACAAAATCTAACGTAGGGGAATAAATAAAGGAATGCCATTTTACCGTAGGCCGCACACCAACAAAAGGTGGAAACTGAGAAGGAGAACATTTGTAATTAAACATTGCCGCCCGCCTTGCAACATCCCGCTATGTTGTAAAGAAAATTAAACAATTTCAATCAAACCCTAATGTAATATAAATATGTATATACACTTATTGCTAAGGGAAATAAAAGGGTCAGTTTTCATGAGCATTTATCTTCGATTTCATTTTTCTTACATACTAATTAACAATAACCCTATACAGCTCGTAGAGCCCAGATTCGCAGTACCACAGCTCGTAGAGACCATAAGTACTGCTGACCATACCATAGACGTCGACGACCCGTAAGGCCAGCCTTGATGTGGTCCTACTCCTACCCTAACTATGCTGGACATGGACCGGGACTCGAATATATTTGTGTGCGCATAACTCTAGGGTACACCTCGGGACCCAGTACTAGGCCGATATGTCCCGCACGAAAGAACTGGGGATCGGCTAATTGGAGCCCCATGAAGTGTTCCCGTACACTATCCGTTACAGACTCCGACGGAGTCACCACACGCGTCAAATCGGTCACCCTTGCCGAAAAACCAGCTGCTGCGCTGCGTCATACGACGAAACGACAGTCATCCGACAGAAAGTGTCCTGGTTCACCGCGGCAGAGCTTAGCTGAAGTTTTTGGACCAAAGTGCTACACACCAGACTATGCCCCGCGCAGGGATCCAGGACAGCCCTGACCGGAATCAACCGATTCGGCAACTTCAACTGAATGACCATCGTGGGCCCTAGCGTAACTATGGGCTGAATGGCCATTATTGGTACTGACGCAGCAATATTGGTGGGACGCGAAGAATCCGACGGCCGTAAGCCGTTTTCCCGAGAGGCGGCAATGGGTGGACACGATGCGACGGACGGACGAGAAGAACTAGGTTTAGGTTTAGGGGCGCTCGTTTTTGACTTTTTTGGACGTAGTCCGTTTGAGCTATCAGTGGCTGGAGAGGAGTGCAATAGGGTATGATGGTCCCTGCCACATTTCTTACACCTACCGATGGCTCTGCAACCTCCACGCTCATGGAAAGCACCAAGACAATTGGAGCAAACCCGATGCAGAACAACCATGCGCTGCTTCCTCTCCAGCTTCATTCCCCTAAACTTCTCGCAATCACGCAAATGGTGCTTCCTCTTGCAAGCCACACACGACGGTTTAGGACGACGACTATTCGAGCCCGGAACGTTAGACGCCGTGACATCAGCAGGAGCTGAATCAACCCCCGGCGGCGGGACAACTGAGAGCGCCGGTACGACACCCTGAAAGGGCGCGACGACTGGGGTTATCCCGACGTCAGGGGCCTGCTCGACAGCTGGAACCGGCTCATTCGCAGCCGTTACCACGTCTAACTTAACTTCGGCGGAGCCTTTTTCAAAGTGACCAGCTTTACTATAGGTCGTCTTACAACACCGTTTCCCGTTCGAATATCCGCGACTCTAACGCGACCGTCGATACCCGGATGGACGTTATTTACCCGACCTAATTTCCACGAAGCGGAAGGCAGTTGTTCGTCTCGAATAATAACTAAATCGCCCATTTGAACATCGCGCTGCGGAAATTTCCATTTATATCGTTTATGCAAACTTTTCAGATACTCATCTTTCCACCGTAGGCAGAATTGCTGAGTTAAAGCCTTAATTTTTCTAAATCGATTCACGATGTGCAATGGCGCTTCTTCTATGACCGGCACCGGTGGAGCCAGGATCGGCGACCCTATCAGAAAGTGACCCGGCGTAAGCGCCACCGGATCATGTGGATTGTCAGACATAGGACACAGAGGACGGGAATTCAAACAAGCTTCGATTCTGGAAAGAACCGTTGAAAATTCTTCAAACGTATATTTGAAGTTTTGTGCTTGCTTGCGGAAATGCAGCTTAAAGCTTTTCACAGCAGCTTCCCAAAGCCCACCCATATGAGGGGCTCCGGCAGGAATGAACTGCCATGAAAGTTCTTGATACTGGAATGCGGAACAAACCTGATCTCGACTCTCACGAAGCACACCCTTGAAATCCCGTTTCAATTCCCTAGAAGCACCAACGAAATTAGTGCCGTTGTCCGAAAATATCGATTTTGGACAACCACGACGAGAAATAAATCTATGAAATGCGGCTAAAAAGGTTGTCGTTGACAAATCTGAAGTAGCCTCGAGGTGTATTGCTTTCGTAGAAAAGCAAACGAAGACGCAAACGTAACCTTTGTTATTCTACATGCCCTACCAGTAAAAGATTTAACTTCGAAAGGACCCGCAAAATCTACGCCAGTAGTGACAAAGGGCCTTGTGATAACAGTTCTCTCCGGAGGAAGAGCGGCCATAATTTGAGTGCAAGATTGTCTTCTGTCTAACCAGCAGCGTTTGCAACGATTGATGGTCGTTCTTACTAAAGAAGTCAGACGTGGAATCCAATATTCAATACGCAGAATGCGAAGCATTAATTGGTTTCCTCCATGAATAGTTATCACATGAACAAACTGTACTAAGAGCTGAGTAAATCTACTAGCATAAGGCAAAATAATCGGATGTTGCTCGGAATATGACAGACTGGGCGATCTAACCAGTCTCACGTGTAGCCGCATGACCCCCGCTTCATCCAGGAATGGATTTAGCGGCAAGAGCGAACTCTTACGATCTAATGGTCTTTTTTGCAACAAACAATCATATTCATCCGCGAATAATGCCTTCTGAGCCAGTGAAGCCAGACGTAGCCTGACGGCTTTCAGCTCAGAACTCGAAATAGTCGAATCTCGGAAAAGATTATATCGAAAGATATATGCCACAACACGTAAAGCTCTATCCCAAGACGAAAATCTTTCAAGGATATCCTCATAGTTCGTAAAGAACGATGCATGACTCTTGACAGCACGTAATTCAATATCGGTGTCGAGAGGAGCTAAATCCCTAATATCCCATTGAGCGCTATCTAAGCGGAGCCATTGTGGTCCATGCCACCAAATCTGAGACGTGGCTAGCTCTGCAGGCGAAAGCCCGCGGCTACCTAGATCAGCAGGGTTATCCTCAGACCGCACGTGATACCAATTGTGGCCACCTACATTCTCCTGAATCCTGCATACACGATTAGCAACAAATGTAGTCCACGTGCAGGGAGTTTTCCTAAGCCAAGCAAGGACGATCGTAGAATCAGTCCAACAATAAACTCTTTGAAGATCTATATCTATTTCCCTCATGATGGTTTTCAACAACTCGGACGCCAACACAACGCCACAAAGTTCTAAACGTGGCAAATAAATTGATTTAAGTGGGGCAACTTTCGTTTTACCCGAAAGTAAATGAGTAGTAATATCCCCATTCGGTGCTACAATTCGAATGTAGAACAATCTCTAACTGAGCATTCCAACGAATGCCTAAAGGCTTAGAACTACTAGCTTCCACGAAAGTGAGAAGCTTCGCATCGACTAAATGTTCCGTAGGAAAACATTCTAAAATAGTCCGGTCATTCGACGTCCATTTCCTCAATTCGAATTTCGCAGAAGACAAAGCTGAAATTAATTGATCACGAGAGGTCAATGCAGTCTCCAGATCATGGTAACCAGTTAAAACGTCGTCAACGTACATGCACTTTCGTAGAATGTGTGCAGCATGGGGAAATTCGTCTTCAGAGTCATCGGCCAGTTGTAATAACGTCCGTATGGCTAGATATGGAGCACAGTTAACTCCAAAGGTCGCCGTCTGCAGCTCATATCTTGAACACTCTTTTGAGGAGAATCCCCTAAATCGTAGTTGAAAACGAATCTAAATAGTCTCCACCTCAGAATGAGGAGAACTAGATCTAATTGTAAGGTCGGACCTATATGAAGAATATCGTTTAAGACTCTTCCCATTTGATGTTTTATTTGAGGCGTTAAAAAACACTCGAAGTTTGGTAGTCTTTTTATCCGGGTTAATTACCGGATGATGAGGCAAATAACATACTGTGGGGTTGCCGAAGAAGGGGCTGAAACTGGCCTCATATGGTTCAAGTCCAAATATTCCCTTACCACCCCGTCATAAACTGTCTTGATATGTGGTTTTCTCAGGAGAGAGGCCTCGTTGCGCAGAAATTGTCGTAAACAATTTCCCCTTGATTGTCCTAAGTCCAGTTGTCCACAGAATTCAGATTTAATGGGAAGTGTAACAATATATCTCCCCTCCGAATCTCTACGGGTCGTCAGTTTATAATTGTCTTCACAAAATTTGTCCGAAGGAGAAAACATAGACCTTCTCGGGGTCTCCTCAAGTTCCCAAAATCGAAGAAGATTCTTGTTAAGATTATCTTCTTCGGCGAAATCAATGGAGGTAGAAAAAACTCGAATGTAAGAAGAGGAAACAGGACCAGTAATGATCCAGCCAAAGACCGTGTTTTGCGCGATCAATGAACCTAATACGTTTTGAAGAGTTCCTTCCAAGAGAATTCTCGGATAAAGATCTGCTCCCAGTAAAAGGTCCACAGGTCGACAATCAAAAATATGCGTATCGGCCAAACGAATATTTGGCAAACGAGAAGTCACATCTGATTTCGTTGAAAAAGATGGCAAGTTGCCCGAAATATGCGGAAGAACTAAGGCATTAGTTTCCATCAACAGGGCCGTATCCAAAATGGACCCTATACACAAAGAACATATTTTTTCGAGAAGTAGCCGAGAATGACTGATTTACACCCGATATTCTAGCCTGAGTGGAACTGGCCGGAATGTTGAGGCGATTTTGCAATCGTTCCGTAATGAACGAAGCCTCTGACGCCGGGTCGATAAGAGCCCGAGCTGGGTACGAAGTACCTTGGTGTACGATATTTACCATCGCTGTCCCTAATAACACAGTTCTATCCTGCGAAGCATGATATACCTGTCTATTTATAGCACCAGATGAACCTCCAGAAGAAGTTGACGGCAGCGAAGGATTCACAAATGGAAGATTAGTATGCTGGGTGATCGGAACCAAACTCCCCGCAGGATTCTCTACAACAGCCGAGCCCTCAGAATTCGATGTATCGCGATGCAAAAGAGTATGATGCCTCTTCTCGCATTTTCCACATTTGTGAATACTTCCACACTTCCTAGCTTCGTGTCCACGCATCAAGCAATTTACACAGCAGTGATGACGTTTGACGGTGTCAAACCGGTCGGAGACCGAAAGGCCCCCAAATCGTGGACAATCACGAAGTTGACGAAATTGTCTGGGACAGAGAATACACAGTTTGTTCTGATGAGAACGAGAAGATCCTGATGAGCCTGCATTTGTAAAATGCGCACCCACCTTCCTACCGTCGGACTTCTTCGTGGAATCGATACCCTTTATGTCACGAAGACATGTCAGAGTTTGTATTCTTTCCATAAGAAAGAGATCCAAATCTTTCCACGAAGACAAAGCCGACTTATTCTCACACTATGTTCCCATAACGTTACACTACTTTTGGGCAATCGCTGAATACACAAAAAACTAATATAGGATCCCAACTATCCGTGGCTACGTCATAAATGGACATTGTAGAAAGACATCCATTTATTCCGCATTGCAAATTTTTCAAACCTAAGCTACTTTCGCTATCAAGGATCGGAAGATCAAAAAGCATCTTGAGCTGGCTGTTCACCAAGATGCGAGTGTTATCATACACATCTTTCAGGGCTTTCCAGGCTAGAATAAAACTGCGATGTGTGAGTGGAAATTTGGATACAATTTCGCGAGCCTCACCGCACGTATTCCTAATCAAATGACATAGCCGTTCAATGTCACTTAAGCGGGAGTTATTAATGTATACCGCTGAAAAAAGATCCCTAAATGTAGGCCATGAGAGGAAATCGCCATGGAAACCGTCAGTATCGCATGGCGGCAACGAAAGGCCGTGAGCCATACTGTTGCTGCCCCCATATTGCTCCTGCTGCTCCCTTATAGATTCTGATCGATCAGAAGGAGAATCCAAGTGATGTATCGAATTTGTATCCGTAGAAGTACGGGACGGAGTCGGAGGGGATGACTTCAGCGGAGCTCGAAATTCATCCAATTTCCTATTAATAAAGAGTGATTTTTTTGAGGTTAGGATTTTCATGCATTAGTATTTGACAGATCACGTGGGATTTCAGACATGGTGTCAAAGAGAAAGATGCTCAGTATGCTTTGACATTTCATCATGAATCGTCTTACAAACGAACAACGCTTGCAAATTATTGAATTTTATTATCAAAATGCGTGCTCTGTTAAGAAAGTTCATTGCGCGCTTCCATTTTATGGTCAGTTTAATCGACCCACTGAAGCGGCTATTCGGGCTATTGTGACTAAATTTCGCACCAAATTTACATTGTTGGACATTAAACCACCAACACGCTTACGTAGAGTGCGAACTGAAGAAAATATCGCAGCTGTATCGGCCAGTGTTAATGATGACCACCAATTTTCGATTCGTCGCCGTTCGCACCAATTGGGTCTCTGTTACTCAAAAACGTGGAAATGCCAAAATTGGACTAAGCGGATGGACCACCTAAGACGCAGCCGCGGTCAACATTTAAATGAAATTATCTTCAAAAAGTAAATGTCATGGACCAATCTAACGTTTCAAATAAAGAACCGATGAGATTTTGCAAATTTTATGCGTTTTTTTTTAAAAAAAAAGTTATCAAGCTCTTAAAAAATCACCCTTTAGCAGCGAGGACACGTACAAATGCCCTATACGCTACATCATATTTGCTGTCAGCAGAATCTATGTCCTCCTTCTCCGCATCCTGACCAGTTTGGAGATGACTAAGACACTTATCGTACCTGTCCTTAACATTACTCCATAATGTTCTCGCTTCTGAACCCTGTATTTCAAGGGAATATATGTCGAGGTCTTCATCCCGTAGGGTACTGAAGTTCGCATCAAATTGTACCAAAGCATCAGTTGCTCTGATAAAGAAGTCGAGTGGAGTGAGAGGCATATTGAACCAAGCGAGAATTAAGTAAACCCCAAAAAAAGTAAAAACTTTGCTAAATGTATTAAAAAAATACCAGGAAATACACGTAGGTGCCAAATGAATGAAAACTATTCAAAGTTATCCAAAAAATATTTCAGAAAGAAATCCAAAAACATTCACAGTGTACCGAAAAATACCCTGATTATTTTGAAAAAGCACGAAAATGCTAAATGAATGAAAAATGTGCAGCAATAAGGTAGAACGAAACCCCACAAATAGTCCAATATATCGAAAAATACACTGAATTCTCAAAGCTGAGCTCTAAATCTTCCCAAATCAGTTAAAAATACTAAAAAATGAGTTAATTCGAACACGCCCAACCAAATTTCCGCAAAATGTATCGAAAAATACACGAAAATTAGTTCAGTCACGAACTTTGGCCAAATTGCTATTAAATTTAACCAAAATTTTAATTAAAAATTATTAAACCTCACAGATTTTTTTCCCAGTCTATCGAAAAATACACGAAATTTTATTTAGAAGCACGAAAATGTCCCAAAATATTTCTCTGTAAGAAAAAGTCAATGGAAAAATCGAAAAAAAATATAAATTATTATGTATGTTCACTTGACCTAGAGTAGGGTGCACGTACTGTATGATGCACGCAATAAATGTACGCTCGTATCAAGCAAAAAGCAAAAACAAAAAATCAAAAATATACCGAAAATTTTTTAAAATATTTTTCTGACAGTGTAGAAGACCGACTGTAGGGTACACGGTGTCGCGACACCAAAATTTTTTCTATATCCGGATAGTCCAAGAATAATACTACCCGAGATACGAAACGGAAAAAATTCGATAAAAAATTTCTAATCTCACCGAGAACGACCCGCGCTAATAAATAAGAGAAAATATATGTATGGCTGTGTGTGTATTGACGTACGTATGTACTCTTTCATACGCTGACCTTTGGGTATGATGATGTTGTTTTGCAACTTCGAACGACCGTTTTATTATTATTTGTACGGAAATATATTCATTTATAAACAAACAAAACGCGATATGCTCACTTTTAAATAAAACTGACAATACGCACATTTTGTTAATAATATATATGATTAAGATGGGTCAAAGAAGATGGCTGATTTATGTGGGTGTTGTTGTTGCTGACGGAGTCAGGTTTGCCTTTGAAGAAAAAATAAAAAAACAATTAATTGCTGGAAGCAAGTATCCGGTTCGAAGGACCAATGTTTGCGTAGCAAGGATGAAAATAAATAAAAATACGAAAATTTAATATTTTCAAATAAAACTCAATTCAATATATTGTCGTAAACAATATTGCCTTTTGTACAAAAGTTTGTGAGGGTGTTGTATGGACGAAATCGAATGAACCAGAGATTTACAATATAACGAGTAAAACTAAAGCAAAGCTTAGATGGAGAAAGGCGGCTCTCAGTGCATTCGCTACTCGTTAGAAGGTGTTACTACTCTTTTTGTGCGTAATATCACAAAGTCGTATGAAGAAAGTAGTAGACAAAATCTAACGTAGGGGAATAAATAAAGGAAATAAAGGAAACTGAGAAGGAGAACATTTGTAATTAAACAGCTGGCCGTGTTGCTGCTGAGACAATGCCATGCAGAATGCTTTGCGTTAAAATCTCCCAGAATAATAACATCTTTCTGTAATGCAGTTAGTTTAATAATATCATTTGCAAAACTAGGTGCATATTTTGGCGAGTATGCAGTAGAAACGATAACTTCTCTGTTGTTGATTTGAATTTCAATGAAGAGGTTTTCAATTTGTATCATATTTGCAATAGGCAGCAATTTGTGTTTAACTGTTCTGCGAACAACCAGAGCTACCCCTCCACCTCTAGAAAGCTCTCTGTCGTTACGATATATAATATAATTTTTAAAATATGTCTTGTGACTCTCGTTGAAATGTGTTTCATTTAAAGATGCAATATGAATGTTTTCTCGAAAGAGAAATTTGATTTTTTTAAATTTAAAGTATTTGGTTTGGCCCCCGGAGCTATAGCGGTATTGCTAAACCTGTGGGTCTACTGTTTAATGTCAGGTGTATTAGCTAGAAAAGAAGAACCGACGACAATTACAAAAATAAACAACTTGTATATGCTTGTCTAAACTTGGTGTGTTGATAACAACTGTCCGCCACTTAGAAGACGACCGATCACTTCGAAATGTAGAATCGAACTGTGATCAAGAGTTTATAATCATCACTTGGCATGCGATTCAACGCAGTTTTGAATAACCGAACCAATGCATGATGTTCATAAAGTAGCTGCTGCAGATCTCGAAGAATTTCTATTTTCATTGCCGTTGTGACTGTTTGGCGCTGATCAAGTTGATTTTCCGAATTGCCCATGAAGTAGATTTGGAAAAAATTATGTTGGGCGTATTCAAGCTGTTGCAATTATCCAATTCGATGGTGAATTTGACCTTGGACCTGTGGATTCAATGATTTTTGTGCATGAAAAGGAAATGATGTATTAAATTATTACTTTGAATGTCGGATTGAATCCGCGTTCGTCAATAATATCTGCTCCAAAAGAAGTTATTTGAAAGCACCCGTTATATGTCTGTGTGTTCAATAGAAAATGAAGTGATTCTGGTCTTTCACCATGAAGCAAAGAATGCAATGGCTCTGGTACTAAAGGCAATGGTGGTAATTTAACCTTGCCAATTAGACAGTACAGTCCAGGCGATTCTCCAGAAATTTAAAACATAAACGTTATCTATCATTAAGATGACGTCGTAAAATCACTCAATACAAATCGCGGATATTTCAGGCTAACCATATCTTGCAAAATAAGTTCAACCAATTCGTAACAATTTTAAATAAACTAAATCTGCAAATAAATAATGAAAAAACTTCAGTTGTGTATGTTGCTATAAGCTATAAAATTTCATGGCAAGCACATTAAAAAAAAGCAACTAACATTACAAAATCTATATTTTTTCTAAAACAGAATATGGTATCTCCTCTATGGCACATATGCCCACATACATAAATAAAAAAGTCACAGCTTTCCAGAATAAAATTCTAAGAAGAAACCTGGGTCTTACTCCCTCAACACCCAATCAAATTGTTTATGCTTTGTCAAAAACTCTGCCACCCGAATTTAGAGCTAAATACTTAGCGGCAAAGGACTTATTAAATGAAAATTTTCAACAATGAATTTTATCGAAATATTACCTCCAAGCCAATGAAGAAAACCAGCTTAGGTTCAATATACATAAAATTCAAATATATTTTTGACAATCTACACAAGATGCACATAATTATCTAAAAACTCCCTATCAAAGGAATATATAAATGCTATATATCGTCAAAAACTCAATGAATTACAAGTTGAATGCTTTACAATTTGGGCTACAGATGCATCTGTTGACGATTCAAACACTGGATGTACAGCATGCAACATTCCTTGCGGACAAAATTTCCTATTCAAAATTCCATCAAAGGTTTCATCCCTAACAGGAGAACTTCATGTTATTGACAAAAACTTACGGTCATATGGATCCCGTTCCATACGGGCATAACACCGAACGAACTGGCTGACTAATTTGCGAAACACGCCTGCAATTTTGGCTGCATCATACCCTCCAAGTTCTCCTACCAAGACGCGCAAAATGAAATTCACCAACACCTGTGGAACGAATGGATTGATAAATACAAAGATGTATCAAAAACCAAAGGTACTTACTTTTATCAATTCTTCCCAACGCCTCCCAAAAAGAACTGGTTTGAAGGTATTCAGATTTCTCCTATAAATACAAAGATAATTAACAGGTTGTTTGCTGGACATACTTACTCCAAAAATTACTTATACCAAATAGGCATTGAAAGGAGCAATCTCTGCGAATTGTGCAATGAGGTCGAAGATGAAAAACACCTTATCTTCCGCTGTCTTAAATATAAAGAACAAAGGAAAAATTTATTTTTTTTTTAGAAAATTCAATAACTTACCCCATTTACTTAAACAACACAACCAAAAGAATATCAATGAGCTACTCAGCTTCATCAGACTGTGCCAAATCAACGTGAATCTACTTTTTGCCAAAAACAAAGGAATCTGACCCACAGTGGGCTGCAAAGAAATGTAAGTACATAAATGTATGCGTCCATTATCGAGAACTGTCGATAACTATACCCAAACGTTATCCATTGCCACAAGTCGACGATATTCTGCATTGTCAGATTGATGTACATCATGAAGGCAAATACAAAATTGCACTTGTGACGCCATTGCGGACATACAATGCTTTTTCTTTAACATTAATCATAGCAACCAGTAAGAAGGCTGAAGCGAAGAAGATGACTGCGCAAATCAAACATGTACTGATGTTTCAGCGGGACGTTATCAGCATCAGAGAAGGAGACGGAAGTAGTCTGTATATACCATAATGAATTCCATTTTATTTATTTCCATATTTAAATCTAACGGATTCACTGATTTAAAATTTCACTTAAATACAACACTGTATGATCAGCTGATACTCTCAGCTGATGCCACTTTTTTATACAACTATATTTTATCATAGTATCATACTACATTATATTACAACTGTGTGTCTGAACATGTATAAAAGGGGCACAGATTCTGCTGAGATCTTCACAAAGAGGAACACACAAGAAGGCAAAAATTGTGATCAGTGTTTAAAGTGTTTGTGTGACAAGTATTTCTACCTGCTAACAAAGCATTAAAAGTGAAGTGAAAAGTGCAAGTGATGGCGAACCCTCCGAACATTGCCATGAAGAGGTCGCTGGAGAAAGAGATGGTTACAATTCCTGCTCAAGAATTGGACAATCTTCGTTCTACGGTCCACATCCTCAAGGACCGAGAACGTGACTGGAACCAGAAGATTCTATTCCTATAGGCCAAGCTCAAGCGATTGCTTGATAGTGGAAGTTACACGCTATCAGAGAGTGATAGTGATTGTGATATGGAGACTGCTGACACACCGCCGGTGCAGCAGACCGTGAGCACACTGCCGGTGCCACGGGAGAAGATTGTGAGCGCAAAGCCAGCCTCACAAGCGGTTGGCACAAAGCCGGTGCAACCGCAGAAAGATGCCGGCAACATGCAGCCAGCACCTCATCAGCTGCAGCGATGGACCAAGGGGCCTGGAAGACGGTCACGGCCAAGAAGAGGAACAGCGGAACCAAGGCTGCTCCTAGAAATAAGAATAGCCTTATTAATGTAAATAGTTCTAAGTTAAATAAAGACTCTAAGAGTCATAATTTAAGTAGAGATAAGAGTTGTAAGTCGGTGCCTGTGCTATCGGCTTACAACATTAATGTTAAGGATTTATGTGTCAAGCTTCGTGTGAAGCTTGGCATTATAACTTTACAATAAAGTTAGTAAATAAGTCGGTGACGAACATTTCTGTTCTCACCATGTCTGAGCACGATGTGGTCAGAAAGTTTTTTGCTGAAGAGGGCATCCAGTACTATACGTACACGGCCAGGAATATGACTCCATACTCCTGTGTCATGGAGGGATTATCGAGCTCCTATGAGGTCGATGATGTCAAGGCAGGGCTAGCTGAGACCCAGCTTAACTTGGATGTTAAGCGGGTCTCAAAGCTAGGCAACGACAAATTGCTTATCCACTTGTTCGGATATAACCGGCCTCTACAACATCCGTCGCTTCCTTAGCTGTAAGGTTACGCTAAGGAAGGACAAGAGGAAAGGGCTGGCGCAATGTCACAATTGCCAAAGATACGGTCACGTATCAGCAAATTGTGGCATGACATACCGTTGCGTCAAATGCAGTGATACACATGGCCCCTGCAGGACTGGAAGGACGTCGTGAAATTACTACTGATCCAGTAACTGGCGAGGTAAAAATGCAGGCTGCTTTTGTACTGAAGTGTGCCAACTGCAACGCAGAAGGACACTCTGCCAACTCCCGGGATTGCCCTAAGCGGAAGGTGCTGCTTGCCAAGTGGACGGAGCAGAAGGAGAAGACCGAGGTGGTGAAGACGACCATGCAGCAGAGGAACAGCACTGTTCGCCCTGGAGTGTCGTACGCTGGTGCGGCCACCGGATCCCCTAACGTCCAGATGTCGTTGAAGGATGTCATGAGCGGGTGCTCTATCTTCAACGAAACATGTCAGGAGGTCTTTGGAAAAGATTTCCTCGCCTGTGGGATGAGACTCCGGCAGAACGCTGCTGAGTTCAACGCCTTAGTCAACAAGGCAGATAAAGCTAACGCCGTCCTTGGCGTATTAACTGCTTTATTCCTGAATGCCTAATTCCTGACTATGTCTGATTTGGTTTTCAACACCCTAGATTTTAAGAATTGTAAATTCCTGACTATGTCTGATTTGGTTTTCAACACCCTAGATTTTAAGAATTGTAAATAGTATCATTAGTTAAGTGTTAGTTGTAAGTCAAAACCAAAAAATGTTAAGAAACTCCCTTTTTCTTGTTCCTTTTTTGGGAGAACATATATGTATACAGATATAAATGTATTATTGATACGTTGCAGTACGCTGCGACATAGTGTAAGTATTAGATACATAGTTCTTGAAATGTATTAGTATATACGCTAGAAATTAAGTACGAATGTTAGTCGTAAGATTATACTCAATTGTTTAAATAAAATCTAAATCTGAATCTGCTGAGATCTTCACTTAGAATTCTGCCATCAAAGTGATCAGTTATTTTCCCAGTCTTAGGAATAAGGAATAAGGCGGGCGGTTACTTTTCATACATGATAAAGGAAAACGCTATTAAATAAATGTATTTATCAAACTCATTTTGAAGTTTTTCTGATTTCATGAGGAGAATATACAACTTTAGAAATAAGCCTGATTCATGTTTGCTTGTGAAAGTCCGCAAGTTTTTGCTCCGTATAAAAGAACCAATTTGACGCTGCAGTAGGAGATTCGAAGTTTTGTGTTTCTGCTTATGGTACTACTATTCCATATTTTGTTTAGCGAATTTATATCGGAAACTGCACCGCCATCCTCGGTGATCACGCTCCCCAAATAGCTAAAATAATCTGTTTCTCCAATGGTAATGCCGTTTAGTAGGAGCGGGGTCGACGATATGGTGTTAATCCGCATTAATTTGGTCTTCCTTATGTTAATTTTGCCTGCGTTTTCCTCCATTTCCAGGAAACGGTGAGCCATCAAACATATATCATATATGTGGTCTATATCGTTTAGCCTCTCAGTCAGGTTCCACTGTATGTCGTTTGGAGATTCGACATTTGTTTGTTCCAAGACATTATCCGACAGCAGTAGGAATAATGTTGGCGATAGAATGCATCCTTGTTTAACGCCGCTTTTGGATGTGAAAGGAGTGCTCACTTAGTTGTTGAAACATATACAAGTTGGAGAGTTCCTGTAGAGCGCACCTATAAGTTTCACGATTTTGTCTGGGATTCCATTTGCCGGCTAGCTGCCTTTCCCAAAAACCGGCCTGCACCTTGCGTAGTAATCACTCCACCGTCGGTGCTATTCGCTGAAGTATTAAGGTTGCCAACAGTTTTGCTACGGAGTTCAATAGAGTTATTCCTCTCCAGTTTTTACACTCGCTTAGATCCCCTTTTTTGGAATTGTTATATAACTCATTTCCACTCTTCACGGATTTTGTTTGAAGTCCATACCTTTCGAATTACCGGTGTGAGCATCGAAGCTAATGTTGGGGATCCATACTTTAAGAGATCCGCAGGAATGCCGTCTGGTCCGGCGGATTGTAATTTCCCAGTTTTGAAAGAACTGATATTATTTCCGACGTAGTCGGAGACTCCACTGATATGTCAAGAGTTTGGTGAGGTCTTACCGGTTGTTGAAGATATGATGTATTTTCTGGCATTTGTATTGATCCACAAAATATTCGCATCAACGGTTGAGTTCTTGATCTGGTGATGTCAAATTGTTTCTATAGCTATCTTTAATCACAGCTGTGCTTCTGATATTGTTTCCGCCAATTTTCTTGATGCAAGCGTACACCTTACGCATCCATCTCGAGATTCCCTCGTGTATTTGTGAATATCCTTATGGATATATCAAGTTCCTCCTATAAAGAGGATGTGACGAGAGCAGAAATCAATGAGCCGCTCACCGTTGTCCTTTCGTATTGTCCGCCCTTCTCTAACCCATAACTGTTTCAATGTTTGCATTGTCGTTTTTGCAATTTTAATTCTTTTATTTTGATTTTCGAAATGATTACACCAATCGATTTTGTTGGAATTTTAAAGTAGTGTGCTCAGGTATATTTTTAAGCGACTGTGTGAGTTTGAAAGTGGTGAAATGATGGCTTCTATTTTTTACGATTTTTTTTTCGATTTATTTTTTACAAAATCAACCAGAATTACTGTAAAAAATCATCAAAATTATAATTTTTTCATTAGTTCAGAAACACAAGGTATAAAAACAATGACAATTCCAAGAAAAAATTGGCTATGGAAAAATATATATTTTTTAATTATACCCTCCACCTCCAGGATGGGGGTATACTAACTTTGTCATTCCGTTTGTAACACCTTGAAATATCGACCTGAGACCCTATAAAGTATATATATTCTTGATCGTCATAAAATTCTAAGACGATCTAGCCATGTCCGTCCGTCCGTCTGTCCGTCTGTTGAAAGCACGCTAGCATCTAAACTAAAGGAGCTAGAACGTTCAAATTTTCCATAAATGCGTCTTATAGTCGTAGATCGGTTGGGATTGAAATGGGGCGAAATCGGCCCAAAGGGAAAAATTTTTCCCTCACAAGAACTAAAAATACCCATAATAATCCCTAATATTTAAGCGTATTTAAGCATGTTTTTTGGATATGACTGTTCATATTTGCTTGATATTTGGTATGCTCATTCCCCTTATAGCAAAAACGTGCACCATAAAGTGATTCTTATTTGTAGGGGGTGAAATGGGGCAAAAAAGGGATAAAAATGGTACTTATTAAACGACAATAGCTAAAACACGAAATTCGGTGTGTGCATTCCTCTAATTGAGTAGATAAATAATATAAAAGTATTTTTCCCAAATTCGTACTTTTAAGGGGTAAAATGGGAATAGAGGGATAAAAATGGTACCAACCAAACGGCTGTACCTAGAATAATGAAATTCGGTGTATACGTTCCTCTGATTGCATAGATAAGTAAAATACACGGATTTTTCAAAATTCGTACGTTTTGGGGTTAAAATGAAAAAAGGGGATAAAAATAGTACCAATCTAATGACCGCAGCTAGAGTCATGAAATTCGGAGTATACATTCCTCTGAGTGTGTAGACACGGAAAATAAACTGATTTTTCGAAATTCGTACTTTTTGGGGTTAAAATGAAAAAGGGATAAAAATAGTACCAATCAAATGACCGCAGCTAGAGTCATGAAATTCGGAGTATACATTCCTCCGACTGCGTAGACACGGAAAATAGCCGAATTTTTCGAAATTAGTACTTTCAAGGGATACAATGGTACAGAGGGATAAAAATAGTACCAACTAAACGACTACAGCTAGAATGATGCAATTCTAATTGCGTAGAAACGGGGTAAAAATGGTACCAACCAAATGGGCGCAGCTGGAATCATGGAATTCGGTGTATACATTCCTCGGACTGCATAGACACGCAAAATAAAAAGTTTTTTTTTTCAAATTCGTACTTTTTCTTTTACGGCAAAAATTGCTTGAATCATGAAGTTAGGTTATTTTGCACTATGTTCGTCTGATAATGGATTTTCAAAATTTGTACTTTTGGAATTCAAATAGAATGGAAATACAACCAACTTGAGCACCCACTATCTACCAATATTTATAGCTTTGAAAATATTTTTGAAAATATAAATATAACAATATTTATTTTTTGAATTCACGTATAAGGTAATGCTATCAATCATTACCTTATAAGCGTGGTTTGAAATAATTAAAATATTATATTTATTTATAAAATTAATTTTTCAATATTTGTTTTGGTTTGGCTATATTAAAAAAATTATATTTTGCTGTAATATTACTGCACTTCTACGAAAACCGACAACCTCTGTGGAATGCAATCCATGGTGGAGGGTAATAAAGTTCGGCCCGGCCGAACTTAACGCCGTTTTTACTTGTTTTTTTTCTGATGGTGCAATCTCACACTACAAAAAAATAAATTTTTCCATAACCCATTTTTTCTTGGATTTTCCTTTGTTTTTATACCTCGTGTTTATGAACTAATGAAAAATGTAATTTTGATGACTTTTCACTGTAGTTCTGGTTGATTTTGTAAAAAATAAATCGAATTTGTTTCCAAAAATACGTATAAAATATTTTTATGAGAAGAATACATACACAAACTTTCAAAACAGTCGCAGCTATCGAGGCCAAAAACCGTACCGCTTGACATGGAATGACTCACATTTAGAATGTCGACATATTTAATATTTAGTGACAAAAGTGGTTTTTCGCTGTGCCTTGCCGTTGCTTACCTTCAGACCGCCAAAGTCAATTTTTTATTTATAATACATTTTTATTATCTTTGTATAAAAACGAAAAATGTTCAAAAGATGTTGAAACAAGTGATTGTATTCATAGATTTTATTCAACCGAGATTCACAAATTAATAAGAAGAAAGATACATCGTTTTTTGTCTCCGAATTCGATTTTTATTCGATATTTAGCTCAAATCATCTTGAGCCTTCAAATCCAACGAATAAACGCGCATCTCCAATGTGTTTGTGAACGCAAGTATGCGTGGGCTCCTCCTCAAAAGTCCAGTATCGCTGTGCCATGTTTAGGACTATGCCGGACGCCTTCAATAAATCTGCACCAAGCAATGTTCGGTTTTTTTGCATTTGGAAGACAAATAAGTCTGATTTTCAAATTTTATTTTCAATTGTAACATTGCAAATGGTCAATGTTATGTTAGTACGCACATCTCGAAACAGGCATCCATTTCTCAGAAGAATGTTTTTGAGTTTCAAGTTAGCAACGCTGATTTTCCAAACCAAAAAACGTAATATTGGTTGTTGGTAAAGTATGACCAATTGTAACAGAAATCGTGTTGAACGACAAATATTGTGGACTGTCTTCACTGTAGATGCTGCATGTAGGACAATTCGCTCTGTGCACAACCGGAGCACGGCAACGATAGCAAGAAAAAGTTGGTTTCCTCACAGTAGATGGTTGGTGACCGTTTGTCTGCTATTGAACACCTGATTGTGGTTTTGCAATTTGTTGTTGTAGCCCCTAGGATTAGTATGTACAAAAATGGGGAGACAAAAGAAATGGTAGGTTAGGTTAGGTTGAACAAGAGAAGTCACTTCGATCATACGGTCGAGGGTGACTCATACCCTAAGGTATACACCTAGGTCAGAAGAACGGCCGTTGTGCGCTCTCAATTAGAAAAAGAAACCGAAACAAAATTAAGAAAGAAGGGGGAAGTATGCAGAAGGGTCATTCATTTTCATTTTCTCTATTTTAGGAATTCCGTGTCAATCCTATCCTATACTCCTAAGGTGCTCCAGATTAGTTATTAACGACCCGGAGAGGAGATTGGCTCTCAGCCTCGAGAATGCAGGGCAGTGAAAGAGAAAGTGTTTCACCGTTTCGGTGTCCTCCCCGCAGGCCCAGCATTCATCCGAGTCCAACCGCCCTATGCGGTGTAGATGCGATCTCAGGGGTAAGTGACCAGTGAGAAGTACCACCGTGCTGGTTTCGCTCTCATTGGGACCACCCTATAAGACTTTAGTCGTACCGCCTACTGTGGACTTTATCTATGGACTTTAGTTGATCAGTTTTCATTGCCTGGAAAGGCTTGGCGTTTATCATATTGACGGATTCGAGTCCTGATCCTACTCTCGCCAGTTCGTCTGCTCTTTCATTACTTTCGATAATACAGTGTCCTGGCACCCATATGATTTCTGGCTGCCTTTTGGTGGAGAATTTGTTTATCTCTTCCTTACATTATAATATAGTACGCGATTTCACAGTGGGTTTAGTAATCGCTTTAATCGCAGCTTGGCTATCCGTGCTGATTCTTATGTTCCCGCCTCTGCTTTGTTCATTTAGCCTTTTTACACACTCTGTTATTGCCCTGACCTCTGCTTGAAAGACAGTGTTATGGTCAGGGAGGCGGTATGATTTTTCGATGGATAGGTATTCAATGTAGATCCCTAATACTGTTTACCCGTCCATCTTAGATCCGTCTGTGTAGCAATGTTTCCATAGGTTATCCTTTCCTAGGGAACCATTAGCCCAAGAGTCTCTGAAGGGAATTTTCGTACTGCAGTTCGTGAAGACCGTTCTCTCTGGGATTCTGTCAGTTATACACTCCGATTCTGAGAAACCTATCAGTTTGTCCAATAATTTTTGATAATTTGAAATGAAATCCGATTGGATCCATTCACCTACCTGAAGGCGTTTGGTCGAGATAGCCGCCTCATACTTGACCTGTATCTCTATTGGGCGTAGTGGCAAAATTGTCTCCATTGCCCTCGTAGATGTTGTTCGAATGGATCCACTGATGCCGAGGCAGTACATTCTTTGAACTTTCTGAAGTATATTTATATTGCACCGAGGCATAAGTCATAATTGGTCTGATTACACTTTTGTAAAGTATGTCATTTATAGTCAATTATGGTCCTTCTGCATAGAGCCCAACATCTATGGGCCTTCTCTGTCCTACTGTTTATGTGACTCTTCCAGGTTAATTTACGATCCAGGACACGCCTAGAAATTTAACTTTTTCTGTAATTTTAATCGTTTTCCCCAGAAAGGTGGGGTCGTTGTAGTGACTTATCTTTTTATTCCTAGTAAATAAGCAGATTTCCGGGATGACGTTGAGACCGCTTTGTCGTGACCAGTTATATGATATGTTAAGTGCTTCAGTGGCCCTTCTGCATAAGTGGTTAGGATTCTTTCCCCTCAGTAGTATCGCCACATCGTCTGCGTAACAGATTGGTTTATGGTAGTCACCCACAAAAGTGGAGACAAGATGCGTCCTTGTAGCGTACCTCGCCATACTCTGTCCGTGATTGTTATGTTATTTGACCTGCATGTTATCCTTCTGTTCCTTAGCATGTGGTTGACCCAGTTTATTACTTCCCGGTCCACCTCGAACTGGTCTAAGGATTGGATAAGGGTATCGGTCTTAACATTATTAAATGCGCCCTCAATGTCGATAAAACTCGCCAATGTGAATATGTTTTCGCTGTAGGATTTTTCTATGTAGTGGGCGACCTCGTGTAGTGCGGTCTCCACCGATCTTCCCTTGACACAGGCGTGCTGTTTAAACTTCAGCTACTCGTCAGGGATCTGTGCTTTAATTATGTTGTCGACAATACGTAGTTTTGAGCATGAAAGATGTTAGTCTTATCGGACGATATGCCTTTGCTGTTGCGTAGCTAGTTTTTCCAGGTTTAGGTATGAAAACCACCCTGGATTGTTGCCAACTGTTATACCCCCATATCCATGATCTAATATTATTTCCAGTCCGTGCTGTAGCAGTGCTGGGAAGATCCCATCCGGTCCTGCTGCTTTGTAGGGGGCGCAACTGTTGATCGCCCTTCTAACCATATCCTTCGATATTATGATATTATGGTTTACCGTGCCTTCCCTATGGGGTTGCTCCAATATGGGGTTGCTCCAATATGGGGCTAGAAATTGGTTTATATCAGTAATTTCAGCGTCTGTGCTGTTGTTTCCATTCTAGTCCCACTGGCGTCCACCATCGTTTCAGTTTGTACGTGGGTCTTAGAAAGGAATTTCTTAATCCTAGAGACGTTGTTTACACTATCCACCTGTTCGCAGAAGTGTTTCCAGGAGTTGCGTTTAGCCGTTCTTGTTATTTTCTAGTACTCTTTGAGTTTTTCGTGGTAATTATCCCAGTAAATTGATTGTTTTTTGCGGCGAGCTCTGTTAAAGAGTCTATGAACCTTCATACCGAGATTTACTATATCCCCCGTCATCCAGGGTTTCTTTCGCAAGGATTTCCTTTCTAGATGAGGGCAGCATTCCTCGAATGATTCTATAATTGCTGCCTTCAGCTTCATAACTTCGAGATCAGTCTCGTTTCTTCCTCGATAGGAATACGAGGGGATTTAGAGTCGTGAGCCTAAACTATTCTTAAATTTAGGCCAGTTGGCCTTAGTTTTATTTCGTAATCTAATAGGTTCCGGTGGCTGCCGAGCTAATTTAAACATAATGTAACGATGATCTGAGAATGAATGAATATCTGAGACATTCCAATCTAGAACCTCGTCGATTAGGTTTTCAGAAAAAAAAGTTATGACTATTACCTGTTCCCTTACCTTGTTAACGAATAAGGCTTTGGTACCAATGTTGAGAATATGTAGGTCATTGGTGTTACGGAGATCCAGGAGGGCTTCTTTTGCATTTATTATCCTTTTGAGGGTCGCGACACATTCTCTCGACTCCAGTTTTGGCTGTTGATTTGTATTCCGCTGCCTTCATTTTCTCCAAGGACGTGCTCAAATATTTTGCTTGAACCAAGTCTTCAAACATGGATTTTTGGTCTTTCGATATTTTTCTGGTTGGGCAATTGGCGTCAATAACTGCGTAGCAGTGATCATCCGTCTGTTGTTTTCTGGCCATCTTCGCGTAGGAGTGTAGCTCTTTCCTGCTTTTCACATCATGCTTCGTCATTAGCGCTGGACGATTGCTTTTTAAGAGCAATATTCTCTTCACTAAGGATTTCGCTGATGTGCCCGATTCTTTCGAAGATGCGTCTTACTTCCTCCCCCCATTGATGAGATTCCTGGGTGGGACTCTCTTCGAGGGAGTGGAGAAAGTAGTAACATATCTAGTCAGAGACGGGGAGTATTTTACCTTCTTTGAAGAAATTTCCGCAGAGTTCTGCTCTACGGTAGAGTGGACCCTTTTCCCAACTTCCGAAGAAGTGGGAATGGACGCTTCCTGCTCTTCTTACAGCCCTTTCTTCCGGTTTAGCTTGGCTAGTTTGCGCTTCTGCATCCCGGAAAACTTATTTTTCTTCGCGGTGAGACGAGAGATACTCTCACTCACTTCATCGGCCATATCGTTCATACTCTTTTTTGAGACTATGACGGTTATGTTATCATGGTTATAAGAGTCGGAATCCTCTTGGTTACCTCCTGTCTCGAAAGGTTGCTTCCGCTTATAGCAGTCTTCTGGTTCCGAGGATTCCGTTCCTAGGTGTGCACTTGTCGCATCTAGGACTACGGAGGTCAAGGCACCCGCCTCCGTAGAACTCTTGCGGTAGCTTGATATCGTGACCCACAAGATTGGCACTCACCGCCGGCACTGGGTTTATTACTCCCTGCTCCGTAACTTTTCCTTCTATTTCCTTATTTAGTAGGGTTCATTCCCTATCCAGTTTTGGTACGCGGGCTGTCCCCTTAGACGTTGCGTGCACTGGCGCCACCCTCTCCCTGTACCCTGGAGTACAGGTGAAAGGAGCGTCAGTTCACGCAGTGTCCTCCCCTATCTGCCGCCTGGGGATGCGCCTGGTAGGAGACTGGCAACTCCCGCAGGGAAGAAAAGGTAAGGTGACTCCGGTGTCAGGTCTGTCGGTCAGGGAAGGTGAAGAGGTGTCTGTTGATGTGTGGCGAGAACCCACATCTGGGACATTCGTTAGCTACATGTGAGATACCAGATCCTCATGTATGGGAGGAAGTCTGCCACCAAGCACTATGCTGCATTGCAGGCCCGTGCGCGGCATTTCCCCTGGGGCGGTTTTCATCTACACTCATAAAAAAATTAACCCTATAATGAGTTAAAATTAACTAAAATTTAGGAAACCAAGTACATTTTTAAAGGTAGAATTTTGCTGAAATTTTCCTAAAACTAAGTAAATTTTTACTAAATCTTAGTAAAATTTTGCTGAAAATTTCCTAAAACTAAATAAATGTTTACTCAAATCAATTAAATATTTACTCAAACTGATTTTTTTCCTCAAAACGAGTAAATTTTTACTGAAACTGAGGAACATTTTATTTTATACAAGGAAAAAGGTGAAATTAAAATAAGTTCAATTTAACTAAAAAATCAAACAAATAGTTTTGCTTCAGAGTATGCAAAACTGATACAAAAAATTACAACATGAAATATTTCTCAAAAGTTTCATGGTACTTCTTCCATAAGGAGTTGAGCTATTATTCCATGATTGTTGCGAAGGCAAGATAGGCGCCTTCGCAGTGGTTGTTTAGAATAATTCATAAAGTATTTGAAAAATAAGTCTCTGCAAACGAACGAGAATTGCTTCTTAGATTACTATTCAAGAATTTTTTAAACAATTTCAAATGTTTTTTATAAGTTGATTAATACTTAAATGTATGAAGAACTCGGCATAAATTTCAGCAAACATATTAACGTACTTTTAGGAAAAAACATATTTTTAAGTTAAAATTTCCTAAATGGAATTTTTTCCGTACAAAAAATTCCAGATTTTTTTCTCACTTAAAACCTTGGAAATATTCTTCCACATAAGTTTGAATTTACTCAATTGTAAGAATTTTTTATTAGATCCTAAGAAATGATTGTAAGTAAATCTGCTGCCCTTTTTCTAGTAAATTAACTATTTATTATGGCTTTGAAAGATGGAAACTTTACTCATACTTAGTTAATTTTTAGGAAATTTTTACTAAAGCGTTTGGAAACCACTCATATTGTATTGCCAGGATCTTCGAGAAATATTTTGATACATTCGTCCGACAGACATTGTCGGCAAAATTGCATTTCATTTCATATGTCAGTAAAAGAAAGCAGAAAGTCTACCGAAAGAGCAGATTTTCTGCTGTTAAAAAAGAGACAGCAGATTTGTATATGCTGGGATGGTAAACAGCTGTTTGTTGTTTTTAGCATATTTATGCATATTGCCCCAAGCTAATATAAAAGGAATTCGAGCTAAACTCGCTTATGAACGTTTATCTATTTTTATATTTTAATTAATAACAGCCAATTTTAGCAAACTCTTTAGCAGTGTGAATGGTGATGCAGAAAACTGCTGTTATGCACAAAAAAAAACAGCTGTAATAGCAGAAAAGTGTCTGCTGATAGGCAGCAGACAATCGCTGCTTTTATTAACAGACCTTGATCTCTAAGTGTAGAATTTTTTTTAAATAGTTGCTTGAAATTACATACATACATATCGAGGGCTTATATTGATAAGTGCCTATGAAAAACTGATTTTCTCCTTTATGTTGTATAGAAAATGCATTTTCTGTGATGTACACAGCGAATTTAAAGATTTCAGCTTCATCCATCAGATTGGTCGCTTGTAACATATATGTCATTTTCTTTTTCATAATTCTGAAACTTTTCATACACAAATATTCCCCATGAAGTCTGCAATCACATGCCAAAGAATTATTTTGGTATTCTCAATATAATAAAAAGTTACGCCGGTTTTTCTAAATATACTTTTCACAATTTTTGACTTTACAGCCACCAGTTTTCCTATTTTAGCTTGATAACTGG
Source organism: Polietes domitor (assembly GCA_947397865.1). Taxonomy (NCBI): domain Eukaryota; kingdom Metazoa; phylum Arthropoda; class Insecta; order Diptera; family Muscidae; genus Polietes; species Polietes domitor. The sequence goes on along the minus strand of OX377618.1, from coordinate 80,664,044 downwards.
GGAATCAAAATGCTATTAACGCGAAATGATGGAATTTGATAGTACGATATGCCCTAAATCTAGAAAAATGTTTTAAACAAAATCGTTGTAGTGAATTATAAACTTCGGTTTTATGCTGCTCCATTGTTGAACTATTTTATTTCTATTATTTTTATGTTCATAGCCACTTATGCAGTCACAAACTAACGTGCGAGGGGATATCCAAATCAGAAAATTAAATGGCTTTAGAAAAAAATGTTCTTTTCCAAATTTATATGACATGACATCCAAATCTGAGAATAGTTTGGCATCAAAAACTCATTTTCGAGAAAATGGTTCAGAGCCACTTTTGGATATAAGCCCTCGATGTATATTTTGAAGAAATATTACACAAAAAACGATCAAATTCCTCGGCGATAAACCCTTCAGTCCCGCATTTTTGCTATGATAAATGCAGAAAATTGGATATGCTTTTTGACAAAGTATGGGTCTTCTCCTACCGGAGGTAACAATCTTGTCGCGATGTAGGGGCTTAAGTGCAGTCGAACTAATTGGGGTGGTAGTCCGATTGTTCGTCTGCACGACCAAAGGTTACCTCTCTCCTTCCCATACAAATTGGATCAGTTGTACATCCCTAACTGTTCCAATTACCTGGAAGGTATAACAACCTTTTTCACTCAGTTCGATCCTCTGGAGAAGACCGTACAAACCTGAGGGTAATTCATCAACCGGTGTTTACCTGTCGTACTGGCACCTATCGAGCCCTAGTCACCTAGAGCTCACTTACATAGGTCCAGAACACACAAAAAAGCATACACAGGGAATTAAATGGGATGGACAACAAAAAGAATTTAAAATCGGAGGTGGTAATATACACCCCAACGTCGGAAGGAGCAGAGGCGGTGACTTCCGGCGGGCACGGTGGAGACACACAGTCTCCTCTACGTGTCGCCAGCGGCCTCAACAGATCAATCAATATGACCACGGAACGCCCACTGACATCTCTACATAATGACATGGAACGGCAGGTAACGACTTGTGAGGGAACGGACAAACTGACGACTCTAGATCTCGGACGGATTACTGGCGCCATTTTGGAGCAGCAGACTGAACTCCAGCACCAATTGGAGGCAGAACGGGAGTCTTCACTGGGATCTTTCAGTGATCTTAGTGACACCATAGGGGACTTCGACAATCTATGGATTCTCTCTGACGAGCTTGATGTCACATTGACTCAATCTCCAAGAGAAGTCCATGGTGAGCCGGACCCTACTGCTGGGGTCGCTGAAATCACGGAGAACTCGCTGACGGCTCTGGTTCTGTCTCCAATCGATGAGTCGGCACACGTCGACCCGCCCCGGACGACAATGGCGGCCACTCTGCTGCGTCAGGTTGCAGTGGACAAAGAATTGGCTGAATTAAGTTCTAGTGAATTCACCGGAGGTTCTCCCAAAGAGTCTAAGACTCTACCGGGGACAGAGCCTAAAGGTGATGAAACGAAGAACGCCTCAGCTAACTCGGAGTCCCGGAGCACATCAAAGCAGAGCAAAGCTATGGAGCAGAAGGCCAAAAGCGGCTATAGGCGCTCCTGCGGTATCCTGAAAAGGTTTGTAGGACGCGACTTCGCTCTGCTCCCCGACAAGGAAAAAAACACTGCTCGACAAAGTGTGGCTAAGTTCGAAAGAAATTACCCGCATGAGTTTGTCGATCGTCTCCTGATCAGCAGTCTTCCTTCGTACAAGACGGACAAGGCTCCTCGATTGCCGGCAGACCACACAAAAACACGCTTACCTAAAAACGACATCAACAAACACGCCTACAGGTACAAGAACGACAAAAAACAACAAATTAACGGCAAAGATAAACCTGCTTATTCTTCCCCTCCAACTGAGACCAATAAAGCACGTAGCTCTTTTGAGGGTCCGTCAACTAGCCAAGCGGCTCTTAAGTCCTCTGCTAGTGGTCAGACCCTCAAGAGAGCCAGATCGGGCGATGAGCCTCGGGTGGAGGTGTTGAAGAGGCAGAAGCACGTCAGCAACTCCCAAGTTCCATCGGAACTAAGAGTAGCTGTCATCGACAGATCGGATCCAGATGGCAGGATCAACTCTGAAAGATGGCTGCTACTGGAGACATTGCTACTCGACGAAATGCTGGCGGATAAGTGGTGTGACGACGACATATCGTTCAAGGGAGCAGAGTGGAGCAAGGGTGCCAAGATTGTCAACTGTATCAAAAAAAGATCATTGTTCTTTTTGGAAACCACAATTGGCAATCTTAAAACCCCGTGGCCAAACGCCGCACTTGAAGTGGTACCGACGTCCACACTACCAATCCGCACAATAGTTGCAGTCTGGTTACCCCCTCCGGTCCCGGAAGGGGTAAAAAATACTGCGATTATTAGCGAAACAGAATAAAGGTCTCAAAATTACATCATGGGAGGTTTTGCCCACCAACAGCAAGAGAGACTTTGGCAAAGATCTGCGTTTGATTGTTGACAAGGAATCGGTTGCATACCTGCGAGAAAGGAAAGGTATTGTCAATTTCGGGCTTGGCACCATCAGGTTTCGTCTCCCTGGTGTCGATGGTAAACGTGACGTGTAAAAAGTTTTTAAACGTGGTGCAGATTAATCTGCATCACTGCCAAGCCGCCGCTGCCGACCTTCTCCTATATTTAACCGACAAACAAATCGATGTTGCCCTGGTCCAGGAGCCGTGGATCGTTCACAACAAAGTGAAAGGACTAGCGGCAAAAAACTACACAGTCATCACACCAAGCACGGAGGATAAGGTAAGAACCTGTATAGTAGCCAAGAAGAGTTTAGGTCTAATCTTATCCACAAGTTTCAGTTCTGGATACACAACGGTGGCATGTTTGGAGGCAACCATCAGGGAAACCCTGACATTTGCCTCAATCTACATGAGAAACCCAGTCCGCCTGGAACAAACACAGAACAGCTTATAGCATATGCGTCAGACAAAGGATGGAAACTTGTCGTTGGTTGTGACGCCAATGCTCACCATACACAATGGGGCAGCACAGGTATTAAAGAAAGAGGTGAGTCACTTTTTGAATTCATTACACTATCTAGCCTAAGAATTTGTAACGTAGGTAACACCCCCACTTTCAAAACTAGGGTTAGAGAAGAAGTACTAGATTTAACTTTGACTAATATGCCAAGTTCGTTTATCACAGAGTGGAGAGTATCAAATGATCACTCCTTCTCTGATCACAAGAGAATACTCTTTAAAATCAACTTAGAACAAAAAAACATAGAACCGTATAGAAATCCCAAAAGAACGAACTGGTCAAAATTCCACCATCACGTGGAATCAGACCTTATTGGTCTCACGATCGATACGTTCACGGGAGATGGTATTGACAAATATGTCAACAGCCTGACATCGGCACTGTCAAACAGTTTCACTCGGTCATGTCCTAAAACATTCCCAGGAAAAAGGACCCAACCGTACTGGTGGACCACTGAGCTAAGGAAGCAAATAAAGTATACCAGGAAACTGTACAATAGGGCTCAACGAACAGGTAGCAATGAAGATTGGGAAAACTACAAAGTTAGTTTTAACATCTACAAGGCAGATCTTAAAAGAGCAAAGAGAGCGTCCTGGGTTGCCTATTGCGAGACAATAGACAACACTAACGAGGGAGCTAGATTCAGAAGAGTACTGTCGAAGGACCCGAAACCTCTAGGACACATCCAGAAACTGGATGGCACATGGACGGCATCGGGCCAAGAGACACTTGGCCTCTTAGCAGAGACCCACTTTCCAAATTGTACAGAGGTAGCCGGTGAGGTCACTTTGGCCACAATAGATAATCTCTCTCAATTTGATGAAGCCAGCATAGATAACATAGTCAATGAAAATAAGATAAAAGGGGCAATTGACACCTTCCAACCCTTCAAATCCCCGGGTATGGATGGTATCTTTCCAGCAGCATTTCTAGATATAGAAGGAGCCTTTAATAACATAGAGTCCGAAACCATCAGTAGCGCTCTAAGGGATCTTCACGTTCCGAACTTCATCTTCGAGTGGATAGACTCGATGCTAAGGCATCGTATTATCAATTCGACCCTCGGGATCGGAATGATACGGAAACTGGTGACAAGGGGAACACCACAGGGAGGGGTCCTATCCCCACTCCTGTGGCTACTCGCTGTGAACAGTATCCTCAGATCCCTTTCTGATGATGGCAATAAGGTAGTTGCATATGCCGATGATGTAGTTATCATGGTAGGGGGAAAATTTTTACCAACTATCAGCGACTTAATGCAAGGAGCACTGAGGAAATTATCAGGATGGGCTAGTAGTAGTGGTCTACGCATTAATCCTAGGAAAACAGAACTAGTTCTTTTTACAAGGAAATACAACATAGATCCATTCAGGAAACCAGTACTGGATGGTACCGAACTCCCACTTTCACAGGAGGCTAAATATCTTGGGGTGTTTTTAGATCGCAGGCTAAACTGGGTCAGGAACACTGAAGAGAGATATAAGAAAGGTCTAAATGCTCTTTACATGTGCAGGAACTCCATAGGCAAGAGCTGGGGTCTGAAACCGAAAGTTGTAGATTGGATCTACCGGTCGGTAGTCAGACCCATTACTACCTATGGCTGTTTAGTATGGTGGAGAGCCATGAGAAATGGGAAACTATTAGCGAAACTAACCAAGACACAGAGACTAGCTAGTCTGAGTATCACAGGAGCCCTCAGAAGCACATCGCAGTCAACATTGGATGTATTGTTACACCAGCTACCTCTGGATCATTTCACGGAGATGGCTGCTGCAAAAAGCGCTTTTAGGCTCAGAGAATCAGGCTACTGGAAGAGTAGACCATACGGTCATGCGACCGTTTTTCAAAGAAATGGGGAAAACTTACAGCCAGAACACGTCTTCAATGAAGGTACCGACTATTTGGTACCGGTTCTGGACTTCTCAACAGTACCACAGATAATTATACCAAAAATAGCAGATTGGGACAATGGCGAGCCCTTCACTTCACTAAGATGGATATAGGCACAGGTGCGGGTTTCTACATTGAATCTCTACAGATACGTAAATCTTTCAGACTCAACGATAACTGTAGCGTTTATCAAGCTGAAATCCTTGCAATAAAAAAAGCAGCAGAATTTCAAGTGGAGATAGAAATTCCGGCTGAGACAGAGATAAACTTTTACATAGATAGTCAGGCAGCCATTAAATCAATCATGTCGCATAACGTCAAATCAAAGCTTTTACTGAGTTGCAAGCGCTCGCTGGATGACCTCAGAAACCATGTGGTCCGTCTCTGCTGGGTTCCCGGGCATAGCAATATCAGTGGGAACGAAATAGCAGACGAACTGGCCAGAAATGGTTCATCCATGGAAGTCTCGCAAGCCGAAAACTCAGTAAAACCACCGATAGGCGTTTTCTATAGACTGATTGAGTCACGCAGATGGGCAATGATGAACTCAGCATGGATTAACTTACCAACCTGTAGGATTGCTAGGGCCACCTGGCCAAAGGCAGACAAGCAGAAAACCAGAACTTTATTAAAGTTAGGCAAAGTAGAGTTGCGTACACTCATAGGAACGAGGATGAGATTGAGACGATAGAACATTTTATGCATGTGCACCTCTCTCTGTGTACGTAGGAAAAAATACCTAGGATATTATTTAATTAGGAACATTGATGAAATCGCAACCCGCACCATCCAGGACCTGCTGTGATTCTCGAAGGGCTTGGACTGGATTATGGGTGGTTTCTGATTTCTGAATCACACTGATGATAACATTGAATCCGGTACCTACCAGTAAAAATGGGAACCATAAGGTACGCCAAAGTCAAGCTACCCAGAGGTATCCTCGTTTTACTCATAGGACATAACAATTACAAGGAAGAAAGAGTATTACCTGACAAATACACAGTCAAACTAAACTCGACTTCCTAGCTCCTTCACTCACTCCTATTCCATCACAACCCATATTCCCGCTTTCCCTCTACCCTCCCCTCACCCCCTAACCACTCATCTAATTAATGTACAATGGATTCATTAGGGTCTCCGAGTGCACGGATTGCGTAAGCTTTTCGGTCCTTTAAACCAAACCAAACCAAACCATGGGTCTAAATAGGATGTCTAAAGAGTTTTGGGTTTTTTTATTTATATAGGACATGAGTAACAGGATGTTTAAATTCGAATAACAAATACAGTCGTTGTGCATTCGATGAAATGCAAGAAGAAACAACTAGAAATTTTAATTACAAAAAACTAAATAATTGGTATTTTAGAGTTTCGTTTTCCTACGTAGATCCAAGCTAATGAATTTGTTGTTTCTCTTTTGAATAATACATACATATGTACAAAAAAATACTAACTATGAAAAATATTTGACATAAGTGATAAATATAACAAAAATTTTAGTAAGTTAAAACTCATTTCTTATTGTTTCGCAACTTTAAAGTAGATTTTAAAATAGAGACCTACACGCAGAGAAAAAATGCATTTAGTAGAAACGAAATTTTAAACACGTGAACATCGTTTCTGAGTTTCTTTTGTGGGCAAAATTAGTTTGTTTGCGGTAAACATGCCATCAGTTGTTGTAAATGAACAAAGAGAAATAAGTTTATGTATATCAAACAGTTTTCCTCGTTTATCGAAATGGATTTGTATTATAATTGCAAACTCCCAAAACATTGGAAGTAACAGAAACCGTTGTTGTTGCATTTGTGATGTAAATAGGACACATCGGTTCAGATTTAGATACAGCTCCATAGAAATGTCCAATCGCAAATGTTACATCTTAGCGCTCTACAAGCATCAAGCTAATTATTTTCTTTTATTAAGAATATTTTAGAGTTCATTGTGATATCATAGTGATTCTTATCTACATTTTTTTTAATATTACTAAATGATTTTGTTATTAAATTTCCAAACTTTAATTGCAGTACACAATTAAAAGTTCATAAGATATAGTTCTAGTCGAATGTCAAGAAGTGGTATCGGTTAATAAAAATGAAAATTTTCCGAACAATTTGGTGTCCATTAGCAAAATTAGCACTATTCAATCTTGAAATTGGCACAATTCGTTTAGTTTGTTTGTATTTTTCATAACCTTTGTCCGAAATTCAAGAAAGTGTCCATGATTTTTTATGTAATTTTCGTGTTTTCATGATTTTACTGCAAAATTACCATTTCAGACGAGTTCTTTTAAAAAGAAATTAAAAATTCTATATTTTATTGCTTCAGAAAGTCTAGAAGGTTTTAAAAAGTATATGTTCGAAACCTCTCTGGGGGGGTTTGAACCCCCAATGCCCTCATCGCTATTGTCGGATACCAGTATTTCTGTGCTTCCTGAAATCGAACCTTATTGATCTGACCCTTTCCGAAGGTTCCCTGTTAGAAGTATTATGGTTGGGGTGGCGTTCACTACAACATTTTATTATAAGTGGTCCTTAACCGACAGCATATGCGACTCATTGTGGAGGTGTCCTTCCGGCGTTTTTGAATGGCAGCCTGTAGCTACCCTTAGTACAGCGTTTTGTACTGTCTGCAGCTTTCGCCATTGGGTGTCACTGATGCTGGGCACCCAGGCCGGGTCAGCATAGTCTATGATGGGGCAGTGGCTTTATAGGTCATTAGTATAGTTTCTTTGTTCTTCCCCCATTTGCTGCCCACCAGTGCCTTTAGGATTTTATTCTTCCCGAGTGTGGCCGTAAATTTAGGGCGGACACTTGCAGGTTCCTGACCTCGTCGTGTTGTGGGAGGTATCGGTCTCCTCCTGTTCCTTGATATCTCACCCGAAGATAAAATGGTACACTCATATGCGTATGATATCAACTTGACATCAGGGGGAAGGGCGCTTTGAACACATAGAAATTGAATAGTAAGGGTGATAGGACTCCACCCTGGGGAACACCTTGCTTGTTCCTCCTCAAATGCGATTTTCTACCCATAAATTCCCCTAATTGGCATGACTGACAGTGTCAAACGCCTTTGGGAGGTCCAAGGCCACCAGGACGGATCTCTTGTGTGGCCTCTTACTATTCAAACCTTCTGTAATGTCCGCCGTGATATCGCAGAGTGCAGTGGTTGTGCTTCTGCCAGACGGAAACCATGTTGGTAGTCAGCCAATTGGATATGTTTTGCGAAGCTGGTTTAGGTACTGGGATGATTTTACCAAGCTTCCACATGTCCGGGATCTCAAAGGTGTTGAGGCAAATGTATAAGGTGAGGGCAAGGAAACCTGCTCCATTCCTTCCTACGTGCATCAACATCTCCGAGGCCAGTCCATCTGATCCTAAGGCGCTGGAGCCTTGGCTGCAGGGATACAGTCCTGTCCTAGGGTGCGGGAGACTCGCTTTAGCTTTCTGCTAGCTTGGTCGGGCGCCTGTGGGTGTTCCACAAATTGCCTGCAGAAAGCCGCCGCCATTTGGGTGGTATATCTGTGGGTTAGGCCATTAAATGACTCTCCTATCCTGTCTCTTCGTATGGGGTTGACCGTTGACACAGCTTTTTAGACCTGGTATCGGCTTCATGGAGATGCTTGCGCCATTTATCTCTCATGTGCGTTGCGACAAGTATATCAATTTCCCTGTTGAGGTCTTTTAGGCTTGGGTCAGCCGGGTCATTCTTCCTTATGTCATCCCTCTGGGAAGCTAACCTTGATGAGTATGTTAGAAATCTACCTGCTGGTACGCACCTTTTGCAGGCTCTGGCAATGATCTGTCTAAAGGTCTTTCTACATAGGGGGACAGTCGTTGGCAGTGGAGTTTGCGCAAATACCTCTTCCGTTAGATTGGTGAAAAGCTCCCAGTCTGTTTTGCAGAAATTCATAAAGGTCCTGTTCTCAGGTGTTACGAGGTTAGTTCCAGCGTCTACCTTTATGGTGATCGGGAGGTGGTCTGAGTTCAGCGCAAAATCCATGTACCATGAGATCAATGTCACCAGGTCGGAGCTTACCAATGTGACATCAGGAGAGCTCCTGCATTTCGCCGTTATCCTAGTGGGGTGGTCTTCATTTATGGCGCATAAATCCGAGTCATCGACCTGCTCGGCTATATGCCCTCCCCTGGGGTCGTTTCCTATCTTTGACGACCAGCTCTCATGGTGGGCATTCAGGTCACTAAGCAGGATAGTGTGGGGTTCGTATCCTGCTTGACAGACCGAGGTAGGGGGGTGTAGATGTTTAAGACTCGAATGTCTGATTCGTCAGTCCTGATGACCACTCCCTGGATCTTTACGTGTGGGTCGCATTTATTCAGTGCCAAGGGAATGTAATCTACTAAATCATGGATGAGGAAGGCTATACCTCCGCCAACGTTTTTTCTCCCTGTCCTGTCGGACGACCACGTAGAGAGACGATTTCGGTTGAACAGTTTGGTCTATTGGAGTGAGGCAATGGGAATACCCTTCCTATCCATGTAATCAGTGACTTCAGTTATCTTCCTCGATAGCCCGTTACAATTCCATTGTAGTACCTTGAGGCTTCGCACCCTGTTGGTGGTCTCGATTGCAGAGATTTCTGGCACTCTATTTGCATTTGGGTTTTGGGTGACTTGGGTAACCGAGACGGGGGAGTGTGTCGTAGGTGGCGTGGACACTGGGGTCTGGTATGGGACAGTATCAGTTTTGGGGATTTGGGGAGTCATTCTACGACAGCAGGGACCAATAAATTCGGAGGTGTAATGTGTCGAGTTTTTCAACCCAGAGCATCTTAGGTGCGTCTCTGTACTACACTTGTAGCATCAGATCTTTGCAGCCTTGGTGAAGTGACGTTCGAGTTGTTTATGTTGGAGTCAGGTGTGTCGTTGTTATTGTTAGTGTTAGTATTCTCATGCAAGTTCATTAACTGTGGTAGTGTGTTTATTATATTTATTAGTGATGTGGTTGTTGTTCGGGTGGTTTCTACGGTGGGTGAGAGATAGGGGGAGGTATATGGGAAGGTAAATTTGGTCTAGGAGTTATTTGAAGGGGTGGGGAAGTTGTTCCCAGTTGGATTTGTGGTGAAGGAGGTGGAGCCATACAGACTGGGCATTCGAATGCCGAGGAGTAGTTACGGATTCTCGATAGTCCTGATCATCTCCAATGTACCCAATCGTGGCATATGTTGTACGTCACCGAGTAGCCTCTATGTGTGGCATGCTTGGAGCAGACCGGACACATGTAAGTCATTGGGCCAGGATTGCTTTCGATGTTACCGGCGCAGAGGAGGAGGAGGCTGAGCAGGCAGCCCGGTGTTGCCAGCTCAGTTAGTGGAAAAACAAAGGGAGAGGTGTAGGGGAAGATGAATGGTGTGAAAGTAAGAAATTTTTTACATAATTGACCTGTATTGGGGTTGTAGCAGTCCTTGGGCAAAGGTGGGATCCTAGCGTCGACCCTGGTACAAAGAACCGAGAGTCGCTGCTACATGTTTTGTTGTTGTTCCTGCTCTTGCTGCAGTTGTCGTTGTTCGTCTTTCTTCTTGAGTCGTTGGTATGACCCCACGAACGACAAAATGAACAGCGATTGAATGATGTTTGTTCGGTCTTCACAACGATCGAAGAAGCTGCTGCAGCTGGTGTTCTTCCTCAGCAAACAGACGTTTTCAGTTAAGAAAGCAATAGCCTCTTCTTACAAATAAAGCTGTCGGTTGGTTCCTTCTTTTGTTACTTTGCTTCGTATATCTTAGCGAAGATGCGCCAGTCAGGTACAGGAGGGGAAAATGTTGCTCTGATAAGATTTTTATCATCATCAAACGTTGTGGCGTTCTGCTTCACGCCGATCCACCAGTTAGCAGCATAATACTCTAGCAGCAATTGCATCCCTTTCACGGTATCAGCATCTCAATGACTTTATATACACTAATCGCTGTGACAAATTCTTCAACGGCAGCGCATTCTTAAAGCGCGCAGTACAATGCGAAAACGATCCAACTCGGCCGTTGTTACGCATTGTCTGTTTCTTGGACTTATGTACGTCGTTTTTCGTAGCCACTAAGTTGAGCGTCAATGAATCAGGCTTTTTTCTAAAGTTGTATTTTCTCCTCATGAAATCAAAACAACTTCAAAATAAGTGTGATAAAATACTTTTATTAACTAGCGTTTTCCTTTATCATGCATGAATTGTTGCCGCCCTTATTTCTAAGACTGGGCAAACAACAGATCACTTTGATGGCAGAATGCTAAGTGAAGTTCTCAATCTGAATCTGATTTTATTAATTCCAATAAACTTAATAATCGTATAATCTTTCGACTAACATTTGTATCTAGCGTATATACTAATATATTTCAAGAACTATGTAACTAATACTTATGCTATGTTGCAGCGTGCATAATACGTTTTTATCGATAGCGTCCATAATACATTTTTATATAAAAAAGGAAGTTTCTTAAAATTTTTGGTTTTAACTTACAACTAACACTTAACTAAAGGTACTATTTACAATTCTTTAAATCTAGATAGTTATTGATTGGTGGTATACACCATTATTCAAGGAATTAGCCGCCGACGGCGCTAGCTTTATCTGCCTTGTCGACTAAGGCGTTGAACTCAGCAGCGGAGCATCATCCCACAGGCGAGGAAATCTTTTCCAAAGACCTCCTGACACGTTGCGTTGAAGATTGAGCAACCGTTCATGAAATCCTTCAACGACATCTGGACATTGCACACTGGTCCCAAATCCATTTTTTAAGGCATAAAGTCGAAAAATAAACATACAGTCTTGTAATTTTGTACATTTGCTAGACATATCATGCGCAAAAAATAAAAATTAAATTGGGCCGATCGGACCACGCCCACTACCACCTCCCACATATAAATTCAATATATAACCAACATAATTATCACCCTGTATTGGGACAGGGTGACCAAAAACAAAATTTTATGAAAGCTTAAAAGAATGAAGAGTTCTTTATTTTGACGAAATGTGTTTTTCTAAACATTATTACAAAAGCAAAATATAGCATACAAATAGTATACTTAAAACTGCAATTTAAATAATTATTTCACGAAATAAACTAAAATGTATAGATATGTACAAAAAGGTGAATGGTGTTGTATACCATTTTAAATATACTTTCAATACCTTTTAAATAAAATATTGATGGGTCTCGTACACAAAACTAATTCAGAGATATAATCATATATATGTCTATGGCTAATCAAAAACTGTGCTAAAATAAAATGACAATTTTTGGAGTTTGCCGAAAAATGCTGGCGAGATATTAATTCCACCATAAACTACAACCTTAGACGAACACTTTCACATTTACATTTTGAGTCAAGTTGAGTCATACATATATCTTTTGGTCCACGACATTTATAGATTATGTTATCTACAAATCACAAAATTACAATACCTATCAATACTTACAAGACCAAAATAATCATAAAATGTTAAATATAATTTTTCAACTACTAACTCTTGCCGTCAATTTTCATAATATAGTCACTCTTTAGTTAATTTGTAAAACTGCTTTATATCAAAATTAATCCCACTTTTTTGAACCGCAAAGTTTAAATACCATTCAGTCTTGTGGTGTTGCCACCTAATTTTCTCCAGTATATTTTCTTGATTGCTTGGAGTGTTGCCATAATGAAAATATATACACATTTACCACTTTTCAATTTTAATTTTTTGGAATGGTCGTCTTCACCATCTCAATCTTTTCCATATTCTGCTCCGTCCTCTTGGCAAGCAGTGCCTTTCGTTTCGGCAATTCCAGGAGTTGGCAGAGTGTCCTTCTGCGTTGCAGATGGCGCACTTCAATACAAAAGCAGCTTGCATTTGTACCTCACCAGTTACTGGATCAGCAGCCTCAATTTCACGACGTCCTTCCTGAAGGAATGATACACTTTTCGGGTCCATGTGTATCACTGCACTTGACGCATCGGTTCAAACATTTATTAACCGATGTCTACGGAGAATCTTATGTATTTTCTGACCCAATACTAGATCCAACATCGACCTTTTGAACATCACAAACAACATCAAAATTTATGATGAAATTAAAAAATGGAAGTGGATTGGTCATATTCTCCGCAGAAATGACGACGACATAACCAAAGCAGTTCTACAATGGAACCCGCAAGGACAGAAAAAAACTGACAGACCTCGCACAACTTGGATCAGATCGACCATACGATCCACTTTCTTCTATCCTTACCTTGGATAGAAGAAAGTGGAGAGAACTCGTAATCGTCCTATGTTCAACAAACTGAACTTTTATTTTTTTATACTTATATTTCCATGATTCTATGTACATATCGACGCCTCCGAACCATAGTATGCTAAGTCGACTTAGCATGTTTTAAAGTTCTTTACGTTTTTAGATTCTACGATGCTTAATTTAAATTCTATGAAATTTTGGTAATCATCGGCCAATCCAAACAAAAGTTATAAGCAAAAATGTACTTAGCATGGGACTTAAGATTTAAGAAACTTCCATACCATTATGTGGTAAGTACACTTAGCATATTTCGGCTTGGAACTTTTTGAATTATTTCGGATGCTAAGTAGACTTAGCATACTACAGCACGGACTTTTTTTTATGACGTGTTCGCTATGTATACTTGGCATTGTCGTTATTTTATTTTTAGTGTTTCTAAGTTCACTTAGCATGCTTTTCCCCGAACTTCAAAAAGTAGTTTGTGTGTGTAAGTATACATAGCATACTATAGTTTGGAAAAAATAGTCGACTGATAAAGAACGAAAATTTTCACATTTTTACAAATGATATGAGTTCGATTGCGCGGAAAAAGCTGAAATTGGCACAAAATATGTCAAAAGGTAATATTTATTTATATTTAGTTTTATATTATGTTATTAATCTGATTTCGCTTCTAAAAAGGAGAAGTAATAACTACAGAGACCATGCTAAGTAACAAAGAGGAACATAAAGGTAAGCAATTTAAGAAGACATTAGTTCTCGCGTTTATAAAATATCATTATTATTATTTCAATTGGTTTATTGCAATAGAAAATGCACGGAAAGATATTCTTGTAGACGATTTGGTGACACCTCAGTTGGTACGTGATATATCACATGGAATATCGACCGATGAAGAAGGTCAGAATAGTGATCACAGTTCACTAGGTATGTATTATTGTTTGTTATTTAAAATAAATTATAATAAAAATGAATTACATTTTTAGAACCATTCCCCGGGAGTTCAAGCGAATATGACGCATTAAATGATTCTGAGTCATCATCTGACACAGAGTCAACTCCGACGTTCAGTTCCATCAAACCGAAATTCGCAAAAACAAAATCGAATCCCCCAGAGTTGAATACATCACCTGAGAAAGTATCTTCTAAGAGACAAAAACGGTTATCTGAATGGAAAAAAAATAAGGCAAAATTTTTAAGAAACCAGGGTAAGGAGTATATTAATGTAAACGGTGAGTTCCAGCAAAAAAAAGAATTGAAAAAGGGTTGTGGAGACTTCTGCAGAATGAAATGCACACAAAGAATATCAGAAGAAAATAGAATGCAGATTTTTCAAAATTTTTATAAAATTGGCAATCAAAACCTTCAGTGGGCCTATATTTCGAATTTAATAACATGCTATAAAAAAAAGGTATGCAGAAACAGTGAAAATTCCCGTAAAACAGAGTCTAGAAAGTACTTTCTTAGTTATGGTAAAGATAATAAAGAAATAAGAGAACCAGTATGCAAACCTATGTTCTTGAATACATTGTCAATAACCCACCAGAAAGTCGAGACTGTTATACGCAAAATGCATGCTAATGCAGGATTTATATCACCTGACAAAAGAGGAAAGCGCCCTTTTTCAAATGAACATCTAAACAGAATAAACGAAATAGTAATAATTCACGTAAACGAGTTCCCATTAGTGGAATCTCACTACTGTCGCCAGCGAGTACAAAAAAAGTACATAGATGGTGAAATATCATCTGTAGCGCAAATGTACCGATTGTACGAAACATGGTTCTCTGAAAACAGTTATGATTTAAAATTAAAAGCGACCATACGGCAATATCGCGACACCTTTAATAAATCTTTTGACATATCATTTTATATTCCAAAAAAGGATCAGTGCGATTTATGTGAAAAGCTCAAAAACTCGGATGATCATGAAAAGGGTCTTATGGAAACTGAATATAATCTCCATATATTTTCCAAACAAAAATCTAGAGAGTTAAAATATATTGACAAACAAGAGAGTATCGATAACAATAATGTCATCACAGCAACCTTTGATTTTCAAAAAATTCTTTCATCACCTTGCGCTGAAGTGAGCACATTTTACTACAAAAGAAAGTTACATGCTTACAACTTCACAGTATTTGAGCTCAACTCCAATCGTGCATCTTGTTATGTTTGGGATGAGACAGTTGCAAAAAAAGGAGCAGTAGAAGTGGCGACCTGTCTATTTCGATTCATATCAACAAAACATGAAACTTCCGGTATAACAAAGTTCAATTTCTGGTCCGATAACTGTGGTGGACAAAACAAAAACAAAATTATATTCTCATTTTATATATGGATAGCACAAAAACTACATGTCGATATCAGTCACAAATTTCTCGAAAAAGGCCATACACAGAATGAAGGCGATAGTGTTCATGCACTTATTGAGAAATGCAAGAAAAATAAACGTATATATACGCCAATGGAATGGTACTCTGTAATAAGAAATGCCAAGAAGACAGAACCATTGTATGACGTTATTGAAATGGAAAATGAAGATTTTTTAGATTTCAAGCAATTTGCATCAATTACAAATTGGACGAAAAATACAAAAAATGAAAAAGTAAGCCTATCAAAGATCAAGCAGATCAAAGTGTCGAAGGATCAAAACTATATTTTTTTTTACAAACATCAATTTGATGATGGTTTTAAAGAAATCAAAGTATATGATGAAAACAAAAAGTGCAGAAAAGGGAGAAATGTCCCTCAAGACATACCGAAGGCATATACGTCTACATTTGGTATAACGGAAGAAAAACATAAAGATCTCCTATATATGTGCGACCAAAACTTAGTTCCAAAAGTTCACCAACGCTTCTACAGAGAACTAAATAGCGCTGTTGGAAAGGAATATGTAGTCACGTCAGACAATGACGATTAAATATAATAAAAATAAATTCAATTTTAAATGAATTGAATTATTTTTTATTTAATTTTAATTTTTTTTATAAATTAAAATACATATGCGTTTATGTTTTATGGAACTTTCATTTTAACATATCTTTGAATGGCCATTACTTAACTCATTTTCATTTGTTTAATGTACTTATAAATGGATGTTATTAAACTTGAACTGAATTAATATGTATTATTTTACCCTTTGTCTTATCAATAAAAATTTAAAAAGCTATTATAAATTGTTTGTTTTTCTTTTTTAATTATATATTATAATCTTAGTTCGTCTAAGTATAATGACAATAAAATGTATCACCATTTTGTTCCAAACCAGAACATGCTATGTATACTTAGACGACTAATCAGAGTAGAAAGGTCCGTAACAAAACATGCTAAGTCGACTTAGCCGACTACTTATGAAATGTTTGTCCATGCTAAAGTATTCTAAGTCGTTTTTAGCTATAATCTGCTAGAAAAATGTTATATTTAGAAGTGCCACCAAAGTTATATTTAAATTTCGTTAAAATCAGTAAAACACTCAATGTTCTATCTCACACCACTCCCGAGATAACGCCTGTAAACTTTGAGAGCTTCTCCTGAAAAACTCACTTTTCAGACTTAGCATACTATTCTTCGGAGGCGTCGATATACACTCACTAGAAAAAGTCTGCGTACACTAATATTTTTTTTTTGTAAAATTTCAACTTTATAAGGTTGGAAATATATATTTCTATATTCAAGTTTTGTATAATCTTTTTAATTGATATCTTTCAGCAATTTCCACCAATAAAATCATACTAGGAAAGTTATATTCGGATTTTTAAATCAAAAGTTATCAAGAATTTGGTCTCATTACATAAAAATGCGTACAGCAATTGTGGTGTTTTTTTTAGAAACTTGTCGGGTAGCCTCTTCTTTTCAGCACCTCCACCTTTTGGGCATGGAATCCACCAACTTATTGGTCTCCTCAGCAGTTATATTATCCCATTCCTACTCTAGTACGTCCTTCAGCATTGCTTTTGATGTAATACCTCCATGCTGGCGGAGACGCCTTTCCAAGGAGTGCCAGACGTGTAGAAGAATATAACTTACCTAGTATCATTTTTATTGGTGGAAAATGCAGGAAGGTATCATTTAAAAAGATTATAAAGAATGTGAATATAAAAATAATTCCAAGCTTAAAGTGTACGCAGGCTTTTTCTATTGAGTGTATTAAATAAATAAAGGATATATATTTTTATTTCCATAAAAGACAAATTTTAAGGTCTGTGTTGGTACGAATTTTTTTCTATCCTCCTTGTCTCTCCTGTTATGGTGAGTATGATATCCGTGGCCTCAAGATCTAACCACATATGGGGATCTCAAAGTGGCCCGGACGCGACATTCGCACGCCTTAAACTACGCCAAAAAGAAATAAACTGAAAAAGTCGATCAGCCTTTTAAGTGTTCTAAAGCTCTTAACGAGTACTACATTTTAAAAACATATAGTCAGTACAAATATCATTGTATAAATTAGTACAAAATTATAAACAATTTTACATTGAAATGGACGCTACAAAAACCAGAAATACGGACGCTACAAATATTTCCACGCGTAGTAAAAAAAGTAGTAATTTTCGGTATAACACTTTAACTGTTAATAAAAATAATAGAGAAAAAGTTGACTTCAAGTTTCTTAATAAAAAAGTTGTCGAAATTAGAAAAAATAAAGTTAAAAACTATTAGTGTGGTCTGATTTCATTTTACACATTTTAGTGTGTAATCCAACAGTCAATTTTATGTAATGGTGATTCGTTAACGGATTGCCTTCGCCAGGGCCGTGCGCAGGGGGGGAGGGTTTTGGGGGTTCAAACCCCCCCCCAGAGAGGTTTCGAACATATACTTTTTAAAACCTTCTAGACTTTCTGAAGCAATAAAATATAGAATTTTTAATGTCTTTTTAAAATAACTCGTCTGAAATGGTAATTTTGTAGTAAAATTATGAAAACACATAAAAAAATTACATAAAAAATCGTGAACACTTTCTTGAATTTCGGACAAAGGTTATGAGAAATACAAACAAACTAAACGAATTGTGCCAATTTCAAGATTGAATAGTGCTAATTTCGCTAATGGACACCAAATTGTTCTTAAAATTTTAATTTTTATTAACCGATGCCACTTCTTGACATTCGACTAGAGCTATATCATATGAACTTTTAATTGTGTACTGCAATAAAAGTTTGGAAATTTAATAACAAAATCGTTTAGTAATTTTAAAAAAGTGATAGTGATTCTTATCTACACTTTTTTAAAATTACTAAACATAATGAAATCTAAAATATTCTAAATAAAAGAAAATAATTTGCTTGATGCTTGTAGAGTGCTAAGATGTAACATTTGCAATTGGACATTTTTATTGAGCTGTATCTAAATCTGAACCGATGTGTCCTATTTTCATCACAAATGCAACAACAACGGTTTCTGTTACTTACTTCTACGTAGGAAAACGAAATTCTAAGATACCAATTATTTTTTACATATTTAAGATTATAAAAATGAAGAAACATTTCCAAATATTTTTTATTTAATCGGAATATGCGTATAAAGATTTTGAGTAAACATCCTGTTACTCATGTCCTATATAAATTAAAAACTCCAAAACACTTTAGACATCCTATTTAGACCCATACTTCGTTAAAAAGCATATCCAACTTATCCAAAAAAAACTGAAGGTTTTATCGCCGAGGAATTTGATAGTTTTTTGTGTAATATTTCTTCAAAATATATATCGAGGGCTTATATCCAAAACACTTTAGACATCCTATTTAGACCCATACTTCGTCAAGAAGCATATCCAACTTATCCAAAAAAAACTGAAGGTTTTATCGCCGAGGAATTTGATAGTTTTTTGTGTAATATTTCTTCAAAATATATATCGAGGGCTTATATCTAAAAGTGGCTATGAACCATTTTCTCGAAAACTATTCTCAGATTTGGATGTCATCTGTCATATAAATTTGGAAAAGATTTTTTTTTCTAAAGCCATTTTTTAATTTTCTGATTTGGATATCACTTCGCAGGTTAGTTTGTGACTGCATAAGACTCAGTATCTTGGATCTACGTAGGAAAACGAAAGTCTAAAACATCAATTATTTTGTTTTTTTTTTTTTTTAATTAAAATTTCTAGTTGTTTCTTCTTGCATTTCATCGAATACAAAAAAACTGTATTTGTTATTCGAATTTATACATATTTTGGATTATAAAAATGAAGAAACATATCCAAATATTTTTTATTTAATCGGAATATGAGTAAAAAGATTTTGAGTAAGCATCCTGTTACTCATGTCCTATATAAATTAAAAAACCCAAAACTCTTTAAACATCCTATTTAGACCCATACTTTGTCAAAAAGCATATCAGATTTTCTGCATTTATCATAGAAAAATGCGGGACTGAAGGGTTTATCGCCGAGGAATTTGATCGTTTTTTGTGTAATATTTCTTCAAAATATATATCGAGGGCTTATATTCAAAAGTGACTATGTACCATTTTGTCGAAAATGAGTTTTTGATGCCAAACTATTCTCAGATTTGGATGTCATCTGTCGTATAAATTTGGAAAAGATTTTTTTCTAAAGCCATTTTTTTAATTTTCTGATTTCCTGAGTGACTATGAACATAAAAATAATAGAAATAAAATAGTTCAACAATGGAGCAGCATAAAACCGAAGGTTATAATTCGCTACAACGATTTTGTTTAAAACATTTTTCTAGATTTAGGGCATATCGTACTATCAAATTCCATCATTTCGCGTTAATGGCATTTTGATTCCCCAGTTATCAAGCTAAAGTCAAAAATTGTGAAAAGTATATTTAGAAAAATCGGCGTAACTTTTTATTATATCGAGAATACCAAAATAATTCTTTGGCATGTGATTGCTGACTTCATGGGGAATATTTGTGTAAGAAAAGAATTATGAAAAAGAAAATGATATATATGTTACAAGCGACCAATCTGATGGATGAAGCTGGAATCTTTAAATTCGCTGTGTACATCACAGAAAATGCATTTTCTATACAACATTAAGGAGAATATCAGTTTTTCATAGCCACTTATGAATATAAGCCCTCGATATGTATGTATGTAATTTCAAGCAACTATTTAAAAAAGTTCTACACTTAGAGATCAAGTCTGTTAGCGATTGTCTGCTGCATATCAGCAGACACTTTTCTGGTATTACAGCTGTTTTTTTGGCATAACAGCAGTTTTCTGCAATCTTACATCACCATTCACAATGCTAAAGGGTTTGCAGTCTGCTAAAATTGTCTGCTGTTAATTAAAATATAAAAATAGATAAGCGTTCATAAGCGAGTTTAGCTCGAATTTGCTTTTATATTAGCTTGGGACAATATGCGTATCATTTAAAAGACAATCGCAATATCTTTCCATGGTAATAAATTGCTTTATAATAACTTCTATTCAAAAAAAGTGTTGTTAACATGTGTATCTAAGTGGTAATACTGTTCTGTACACATGCTTTAAGTCTTTTCTATATTGATAAAAACAGCAAACAGCTGTTTACATTCTCAGCAGATACAAATCAGCTGTCTCTTTTTCAGCAGCAGAAAATCTGCTTTCTTTTACTGACATATTCCTTTTAGTGTACTGATGGATTATTGAAATCCAATTTTATCGACGATGTCTGTCTCGCGTTTGATGGTGGTTTCCAAACGCTCACGTAATCACACATAATCAAATTAACGTCATTTATTATTACGCCATAGACTGACTAGACTTCACGAGAAAAACTGAACATTGATTGAAAATTGACTAAAATAATTAACAGAATTTTCACCTGCTTTATATTTTGTAAAACTACACTCAGAAATATAGCATTCCTAAATCTGAGTAAAATTCATACTACAATTTAGTTCAACAATTTTACTTCAGTTCAGTAAAGATTTCCTAAAAAGTTAGAAAATTAACTAAGTATGAGTAAAGTTTCCTTCTTTCAAAGCCGTAGTTCATTTACTAGAAAAAGGGGAGTAGATTTACTTAAAATCATTTCTTTGGATCTAATAAAAAATTCTTACAATTGAGTAAATTCAAACTTATTTGGAAGAATATTTCCAAGGTTTTAAGAAAAAAATCTGAAATTTTTTGTATGGAAAAAATTCCATTTAGGAAATTTTAACTTAAAAATGTGTTTATTTCCTAAAAGTAAGTTAATATGTTTACAGAAATTTATGCCGAGTTCTTCATACATTTAGGTATTAATGAACTTATAAAAACCAATTGAAATTGTTTAAAAAATTCTTGAATATTAATCTAAGAAGCAATTCTCGTTCGTTTGCGTTTGCTTATTTCTCAATACCTATCATGCCTTCGCAACAATCATGGCAGAGGTAACATGAAATTTTTTGTATCAGTTTTGCATACTCTGAAGCAAAATTATTTGATTGATTTTTTAGTTAAATTGAACTTATTTTAATTTCACCTTTTTTCCTTGTATAAAATAAAATTTTCCTCAGTTTAAGTAAAAATTTCCTCGTTTTGAGGAAAAAAATCAGCAAAAGTGTCCTCAGTTTGAGTAAATATTAACTTGATTTGAGTAAACATTTACTTAGTTTTAGGAAAATTTCAGCAAAATTTTACTTATATTTAGTAAAAATGTACTTGGTTTCCTAAATTTTAGTAATATTTAACTCATTATAGGGTTATTTTTTGTGAGTGTAGATGAAAACCCCCCCCAGGGGAAAATCCTGCGCACGGGCCTGGCCTTCGCTCCAAATATGTAAATTTTGCTTATTGACGTAGCCATTTAAACAGAAATGTGGCTTCATAAAAAATTGGGGCGAGGTCCCAAAATCTGACCAAAAAATGCTAAAGTTTGAGAAATTGTGTTTTTTTTTCGTTCCAATGGACTTAAAATCGAAAATTAGAAGAACAAAAAAAAATGAAAAAATAATCGATAACTTTTTTAGTTATTGATAACTGCCTTAGTAGTCTATTATTTTCCATGGCCTGTGGCGTATTTAGAAGTTCCAAAATTATTCTACAAAGATAAAAATTATTGTTCACAAATAGCGAGATTTTTATACCCTACACCACTTCGTGGTCTAGGGTATTATAAGTTAGTTTCGCGCCAAATGTTTGTAACACCAATAAATAATCGAGCTAGACCCACCTTTAAGTATACCGATCGGCTTAGAATCACCAACTGAGTCGATTTAACGACGTCTGTCTGTCCGTCCGTCCGTCCGTCTGCTGTCCATCTAAGCTTGTTCGCACTCTACAGGTCCCAATTGCTGTCCGATTGTCATGAAACTTGGCAGAAGTTATTTTTCAGGCCAAGGACCATCGGTATTGGAGGAAATCGGTTCAGATTTAGATATAGCCCCCATACAAATGTCGCTCCCGATTTGACATTTTCCGCTCTAGAAACGACATATTGTACCCGATTTTCTTTAAATTTTGCAGAACATCTTATAATCCAACTAGAAACACGTATGCAAAAATTGGGTAAGATCGGTTCAGATTTAGATATAGCCCCCATACAAATGTCGCTCCCGATTTGACATTTTCCGCTCTAGAAGCGACATATTGTACCCGATTTTCTTTAAATTTTGCAGAACATCTTATAATCCAACTAGAAACACGTATGCAAAAATTGGGTAAGATCGGTTCAGATTTAGATATAGCCAAAATACAAATGTCGCTCCCGATTTCACTTTTTCCGCTTTAGAAACCACATATTGTACCCGATTTTCTTTAAATTTGGCACAACATCTTATAATCCAACTAGAAACACCTATGCAGAAATTGGGTAAGATCGGTTCAGATTTAGATATAGCCCCCATATAAATGTCGCTACCGATTTGACTTTTTCCGCTTTAAATGCCACATATTGCACTCGACTTTCTTTAAATTTGGCACAACATCTTATAATCTAACCAGAAACACCTATGCAGAAATTGGGTAAGATCGGTTCAGATTTAGATATAGACCCAAACAAATGTCACTCCCTCCGCTCTATAAACCACATCTTGCACCCGATTTTCTTTAAATTTGGCACAACATCTTATAATCTAACTAGAAACACCTATGCTGAAAGTGGGTATGATCGGTACAAATTTAGATATAGCCCACATACAAATGTCGCTCCTGATTTGACTTTTTCCGCTCTAAAATCCACATATTGTACCCGTTTTTCTTTAAAATTGGCACAACATCTTATAATCCAACCTATGGTGAAAGTGGGTAAGATCGGTTCAGATTTAGATATCGCCCTCATACAAATGTTGCTCCCGAATGTTTAACCGATTTTGGCCAAACTTTACATATTATATTTCACCAATAAGCATACATGGTGAAAGCGGGTCACATCGTTCCAGGTTTCAATATACCCCCATACAAATGTCCTTTCCGATTTAACATTTTTTGTCAAACACATACATTTACAGGATGCAAAAATCCTTCCCGATTTCACTTTTTTACCAAATTGAATTGTAATGAGATAGAAAGTCCGTCCGTCTTTAGCATTTCCTTACTTGTTTGGGAGATGCCCATATGTCCATACTTTGGTATAACCCAAATGGGGTCCCATTCTGATCTATTACAGCTCTAGAAACTACATCGGATCTTCATCAAATTTTGCAGATCATGGAATCATGGACCAGGAATACCTACCGTGAATGAGAAATATATAGGCCCATGTTGTGGACCAGGCCCAAAATGTAGTTATAGGCCCCCTTTTGAAATGTCGGTCGGATTCATCCTATTACTACTGTATAATTTGTATTTGTCTGTCGGATAATTGGATCAATTACCATATTATTAACCATATGACTAAAGATTAATTTATAGTATAATTTATACTGTATAATTTATATGAACTACATAAAATTGCTCCCATGAAATAATTGGGTTTAGTAATCAAAGCGAGGTACATACGCAGGGAGTGGTGTAGGGTATTATATAGTCGGCCCCGACCGACTTTAGCCTTTCCTTACTTGTTTTAAATATGTTTCGCCTGTCTTTATTGTCAAATAATTAAACGCATCAATAATAGAAAAGTTTTTTAAAGTAAAGGCGTCTTCGGTTCGGTATTTTGTTTTTACAAATTCAGCGATAGCAATTTTACTCTAATTGCTAGCCTACTTTATTGTGCTTTTGGGTTAATCATTTCAAAAGTTTTTCCACAAATTGTCGTCCACAATATATAATATGCAGCAATAGTGATGTTACTTCAATTGTATAATAATAATTTAAAATTTCTTCACATGGGGTGGAACTTTCTCTTTCGGGAATATTGTACAATATCGAAAATTTTACTTCACCTTTTCTGCATATTTTTGAATTTCTTCCCAGCCATGCTACATCATACTACAGATGCAATTGTTTCTCATCTAGTCTGTGTGTTCAAAGCATGTCCACGTCTAAGATTTATACCAATGAACTGGAGGGAGGTACGGGTTGTCTTCATACCCAAGGCAGGCAAACCTAGTGTTTCATCCGCTAAGGACTTCAGACCAATTAGCCTGTCATCCTTCCTCCTTAAGACAATGGAACGAATCTTAGATATTAATCTAAGAGAAAACATAGATAGCAATCTGGTTAGCGACGCTAATCAATCCTACCTTAAATGCAAATCCACTGAGAGCGCACTTCATGAGGTTGTTAGTTACATAGAAAGAAATCTAGAAAGAAAAGACTATACTCTTGCAGCGTTTCTAGATATAGAAGGAGCTTTTAACAACATAGAGTCTGACACTATAAGTGGATTATTAAGGGATCTACACGTTCCGAATTTTCTCGTCGAATGGATAGACTCGATGCTAAGGCATCGAATTATCAATTCGACTCTGGGAATCGGAATGATAAGGAAACTGGTGAGTAGGGGAACACCACAACTATCCCCACTTATGTGGCTCCTTGCTGTGGACAGTATCCTCAAATTCCTTTCTGAGGATGGTAACAAAGTAGTTGCATATGCCGATGACGTAGTCACCATGGTAGGAGGTAAATTCCTGCCAGCTATCGAGTTAATGCAACGTGCACTGAGGAAATTATCAGGCTGGGCTAGTAGCAGTGGAAAACTGAACTAGTTCTCTTTACAAAGAAATATAACATAGACCATTCAGGAAGCCAACTCGGGATGGAACCGAACTTATCCTTTCTCATGACCTCACCTTAGGGTGATTCTAGATCGTA
Organism: Polietes domitor; assembly: GCA_947397865.1. Classification (NCBI taxonomy): domain Eukaryota; kingdom Metazoa; phylum Arthropoda; class Insecta; order Diptera; family Muscidae; genus Polietes; species Polietes domitor. The sequence continues at coordinate 80,638,790 of OX377618.1, read as the reverse complement.
GGCTGAACTGGATTAGGAACACTGAGGAAAGGTATAAAAAAGGTCTAAATGCACTCTACGTGTGTAGGAACTCCATAGGTAAGAGCTGGGGTCTGAAACCGAAAGTTGTAGACTGGATCTACCGGTCGGTGATCAGGCCCATTACTACCTATGGCTGTTTAGTCTGGTGGAGTGCTATGAGAAAAGGGAGACTATTAGCAAAGCTGACAAAGACACAGAGACTAGCAAGCTTGAGTATTACGGGAGCCCTTAAAGGCACTCCGCAGGCAGCACTAGATGTAATTCTACATCGCCTACCTATGGATCATTTCCCAGAGATGGCTGCTGCCAAAAGCGCTACAAGGCTCAATGAATCAGGCTGCTGGAAGAGCAGGCCATACGGCAAGCAGAAATCTTAGCAATTGAAAAAGCAGCAAAGTTTTTATCAGAAGAGGATATTCCGGTAGAAACAGATATAAACTTCTACATAGTCAGGCAGCACTAAAATCAATCATGTCACACAACGTCAAATCCAAGCTTGTACTGAGTTGTAAACGCTCGCTAGATGACCTCAGAAATCATGTGGTCCGTCTCTGCTGGGTTCCCGGACATAGCAATATCATAGGAAACGAAATAGCAGATGAATTGGCTAGAAATGGTTCATCCATGGAAATCTTGCAAGCTGAAAACTCAGTAAAACCACCGATTGGCAGATGAGACATCACCATTCACAACCTTAAATACCATCACTGTGTTCAGCATAATTCGTCTACTTTTTAAGGAAGGCAAGTCAATCAACTTCAATCTACTAGTATAGTAGAGTGGCTTCAAAATAAAAGTTGTGGATGTTCCCGACTAAAATGAAAGATTGGTTTGTTTTATGTGTTCTCCCAAAATATTTCGGTTTTATCATTGTCCGTTCGTGAGCTGGACGCGTTCAAAATAACCTCTATAAATCAGATTTTTCTTGGATACAATTCACGGTGAGAATGGTATTTGGAAAAAACTTGCTACAAATTAAAATCCGACGCGACTATTTTAGTGCAATTTTTGATGCATTTTTTATAAAAACCGCAATAACATCCACATTTTTAGTTCGATTTATGTTTTTAGGTTCTCGTTGGAGAGATATTGATAACCAATTGCAATATTAAGAATTTTCTAACCCATTAAGGGCCACAATTTTTATTCATACTGTTATTACTCAAAGGGTTAAATGTGAAGTAAAAACTAAAATATGGGGTTATTTGCATCGTAAACACATTCTAGTCTTATATAAAGCTAATTTTTGGAAATAAATTCAACTATTCCAAATTTCCGCCCTTAAAAATTAAAACATGGATAATCTACATAAACTTTTTAAAAGGGAAAAATTGAAATGGTTCTTAATGTTAAATTAACAAAGATAGACGCATGAAATTTAAAGTATATTTAGCCGATGTTCTTCACTTTCATTTGATACCCATATCGCCATTGTATGACACGCAAAAGTACGAAAATAAATTATTGAAACATTTACATCCTTTGGATATTAAAAGTCCTGAAAAAAAATGACCACGAAATAAAAAACTGAGTACGAGTTTTCCTATTAGTGACCTATAGTTTTACTTCTATATAATCTCGTTCTTGGGAGGGAAATCATGTCGCACGTTTTTATTGTAACATCTTAAATAAAGTTTTTCTCCCAATTTATCCATTGAAAGACCAAAATTTCAGATGTTTTTTTTTAATTTGCTTTTTGTAAGACTAGAATGTGTTTACGATGCAAATAACCCCATATTTCAGCTTTTAAATCACATTTAACCCACTGAGAGCCAACAGTAAGAAAAAATTGTCGGCCCTTAAGGGTTAGGAAGAACTAAAAATTGCAATTGGTGATCAATACCTCTTTAACGATCCAACAAAGACATAAATCGAACTAAAAATGTGGATGTTATTGCGGTTTTTATAAAAAATGCATCAAAAATTGCACTAAAATAGTATAAATCTGCCCTTTATACTGGGTCATATTGGAAACTGTTAATATGGTTTGATAAGGTTCGCGTCGGATTTTAATTTGTAGCAAGTTTTTTCCAAATACCATTCTCACCGTGAATTGTATCCAAGAAAAACCTGATTTATAGAGGTTATTTTGAACGCGTCCAGCTCACGAACGGACAATGAAAAAACCGAAATATTTTGGGAGAACACATAAAACAAACCAATATTTCATTATAGTCGGGAACATCAACAACATTTTTTCCTTCCTCACAAAAGAAGCCACTCTACTAGTATAGGGGGAAGAACAAAATCACTATTCCAAGGTAAGTGTCTCAATAACAATAAAAATTGCTTTTGAACTGACTCAATTCTGTCAATATTGATGCCATACTGAGGGTCCCATACTACAGAACCATATTCCAAAATAGGCCTAACGAGCGAAGTAAATAACTGTTTCGTCACATAGGGATCAGAAAATTCTTTAGCCCAACGTTTAATAAAGCCAAGAACACACAAAAAAAATATTTTCACATCATCCGCATACATCAAAATCCTAGATTTTATAATAGACCCCGGGAGATCATTTATGAATAATAAAAATAGTATAGGCACAAGATGAATACCTTGGGGAACTCCCGATGAAACCAGAAACAAGAAGTTCCGAATTTGACAATCTGCGAACGATTATTCAGATAAGATATCCATTTCAAAAAATTACAGCTAAAACCAAATCTATCTAATTTATATAACAAAAGCTCGTGATTGACTTTATCAAACGCCTTGCTAAAATCCGTGTAAATGACGTCAGTCTGATTACCCAGAACAAACTCATCAATAACGTGTGAAATAAACTGAGTCAAATTTGTCGTGGTCGATAAGCCCATACGAAACCCATGTTGGCTGGGACTCAAAATAGAAGAAACGCTGTGAAATACAACCTTAGTCACCAGTTTCTCAAAAAGCTTAGGGATAGCACTTAATTTAGCTATCCCTCTATAATTCGAAACGTCAATTAAACTTCCAGATTTATGTAGGAGATCAATGAACGACTGCCTCCGAAGCCGAAGGGAAATATCCAAATCTCAACGAAGTGTTAAATAATAACGTCAGAGGAATAGCAGAATTTTAAAATTATACTTGGCACCCCATCGGGGCCGACACTATTTGTTGATTCTAGATCATTCAAACTTGACAAGACCAAGGGCAAGTCAATAATTGGTATTTCCAATTGATTCAAAGCAGGAATATCATAGGGATAAGTGCTGTCGGATCGATAAGATCTATTTGAATATGTGGTCGCAAAGAAATTCGCAAAACAATCAGTAATATCCTGGTCCTCACAATATTCCAAGCCATCCATTCTAAATTGCTATTTGTCCTTCTGTAACAGAAAACGGTGAGATCATCATGTGAGAGGTAGAAAAATGAGATTCATTGGAGTACAACATCGATAAACCTACCTGGAATAAATTAAGGTTTATTAAGAATTTTCTAACCCATTAAGGTCCACAATTTTTATTCATACTGTTATTACTCAAAGGGTTAAATGTGATGTAAAAACTAAAATATGGGGTTATTTGCATCGTAAACACATTCTAGTCTTATATAAAGCTAATTTTTGGAAATAAATTCAACCATTCCAAATTTCCGCCCTTAAAAATTAAAACATGGATAATCTACATAAACTTTTTAAAAGGGAAAAATTGAAATGATTCTTAATGTTAAATTAACAAAGATAGACGCATGAAATTTAAAGTATATTTAGCCGATGTTCTTCACTTTCATTTGATACCCATATCGCCATTGTATGACACGCAAAAGTACGAAAATAAATTATTGAAACATTTACATCCTTTGGATATTAAAAGTCCTGAAAAAAATGACCACGAAATAAAAAACTGAGTACGAGTTTTCCTATTAGTGACCTATAGTTTTACTTCTATATAATCTCGTTCTTGGGAGGGAAATCATGTCGCACGTTTTTATTGTAACATCTTAAATAAAGTTTTTCTCCCAATTTATCCATTGAAAGACCAAAATTTCAGATGTTTTTTTTTAAATTTGCTTTTTGTAAGACTAGAATGTGTTTACGATGCAAATAACCCCATATTTCAGCTTTTAAATCACATTTAACCCACTGAGAGCCAACAGTAAGAAAAAATTGTCGGCCCTTAAGGGTTAGGAAGAACTAAAAATTGCAATTGGTGATCAATACCTCTTTAACGATCCAACAAAGACATAAATCGAACTAAAAATGTGGATGTTATTGCGGTTTTTATAAAAAATGCATCAAAAATTGCACTAAAATAGTATAAATCTGCCCTTTATACTGGGTCATATTGCAAACTGTTAATATGGTTTGATAAGGTTCGCGTCGGATTTTAATTTGTAGCAAGTTTTTTCCAAATACCATTCTCACCGTGAATTGTATCCAAGAAAAACCTGATTTATAGAGGTTATTTTGAACGCGTCCAGCTCACGAACGGACAATGAAAAAACCGAAATATTTTGGGAGAACACATAAAACAAACCAATATTTCATTATAGTCGGGAACATCAACAACATTTTTTCCTTCCTCACAAAAGAAGCCACTCTACTAGTATAGGGGGGAAGAACAAAATCACTATTCCAAGGTAAGTGTCTCAATAACAATAAAAATTGCTTTTGAACTGACTCAATTCTGTCAATATTAGTCAATCAATTAGTAATCAATTAGTAACAGAAAACGGTGAGATCATCATGTGAGAGGTAGAAAAATGAGATTCATTGGAGTACAACATCGATAAACCTACCTGGAATAAATTAAGGTCAGCAAAAAGCCTGACTATATTCGAGGCAGAATCATCCGTATCAAACGATGAAGGCAGTGCGGTTAAAGCCTCCGTGTCCGGCAAGGCAAGCCAAGATACGGAAGGTAAATTAAAATCCCCTACGATTAATGTACGGTCTAAGTCACCTGACATTGAAACAATCCTACCAATCGCAGCCAAGTGACTTTCGTAGGCACATAATTAGCCATATAATAAATAACAATGCAATGATTTTGATGTTTGGCGAGCAATTGCTCTTTATTATTAATATCAAATATGAAGCAACATATAAACCTCCTTCTTAACTAATGTCTGTTTATCAAAATTATGAATACGATTTATTTCGACGTACTTATTGCGCGATTGAGTATAAGCAAGATGCAATGTCTAAAATAATTAATTTCGTAGATATTTGTGTGTATGTACGTCAAGCTGTATTGGAAATGTAATGTTGTTTTTTTAATGCAAAAAAAACAGTTTGAAGCAGATGTCATGTTTATTATAGGAGGATAAAGGCTCTGCATGTCCCGCTTGAAAGCTTAATGTACATATGTACATAAATATGACTACTAGGCCAGTTCCACTTCCACTTAGTTTTAAAAACAACCGATTTTTCCGTGGTTTCATGTTTTTAAATTTGAGATATGGCTTCAAAACATTTAGGTTTTCAACCACGGCCTAAGAATTATTCAACATAAGAAGATAAGTCTCGAAGTCAAAGAGCAACTTTAAAAAATATGAAACCACGGAAAATCAGTGGTTTGAAACCTAGGTGGAAGTCAGAACAGGCCTGTATGTATAAGGATATACTTTTTTGTGAATTATCTTTATGAAATTTTCGACGAATTTGTGCTGATAAACCAAAAATCATCCGATTAAAAATCAATTATTTGGAATTCCTTTCATATTCACACTCGAATGGTATGGGAAATTGGCCTCTGAAGGATTTGCAATCGTAGGTTTAAAGCTGTTTTTATAATTCATGTTCATTTGGCTATCGTCTACGTCACTGAAGGAATTGTTCTCTTGGATTACACATTACAAATAGGTATGTATTTTTTATATCATATTTATGGTTTTTATTTTGTTCTCCCTTTTCATCGGCTTATTTTGTTTATTTATTTATTTTGCCCTTGTTGGAAGAATCAGGAGATTGATGGCTTGTTGAAAGGTCCCTTCAATCATGTCTTTCAGATTGTAATTCAATATTACAGCCTCCCAACTTGTCAAACAGTTTAGCTTTCGCCATAACCATTCCGGCATTTCTAGTCCTAAGTCGAGAAATTGAATCTCGGTCGCAGCCGTCGTCGTTCATGGGCATAGCAATACGACTAACGAATGGTAATTTACTTGTTGATGCTGTAGACGTTATTTTTTTTGAAATGGAAAATGTGTTTATTTCGTTTCTTGGCGTCATGACATGATCAACATGTTTGATGATTTCCAGTTCGTAATTATTGTCAATAGCTTCCTCGTTGGAGGTCATATTTCTAAAAAAATATTCTCCAGACATCCACTTTTCTGTTGAAAAGTTTATTTCGAACGACGATTTATGATTATAATTATTTTTAGGTGTACCTTTTAAAACACAAATCGGACCAGTATTTTGTCGAGGTCGTTTCAAATTACCTTTACTACTGGGGTTTTTCAAACGATGTTTTTCTTCATTAGTTACTATGCTGTTATTTGTATGTCTCAAATAAGAAATATCTTGAGAACGCCGACGTATACCTCCAATTTTCCTTGCACTTGGAGATCGTATATCTAGCTGATGTGATCTACGTCGTATTTTTAAGTCACGGGTTATGTGTCGTGGCAATTCCTTGGTAGTATGCAGCGACAAAGATGCTGTTTCCTTCAAAATTCTTTCATATTGAGTCTGTATACCCTCTAAACTAACCAAGAGGTTGCAACTATTTTCTATTGAAAGAGTTGAGCCTGTCGGCGTCTGTAAGCGGTTATTCTGTTTCATAAAATCCTGCGTTATATCTTTTCCAATAACTGGAACTTGGTTCGCTATTTCATGTTCGTGGTATTCAGATTTGTTTAGTATTTCAGGTTCTGTTCTCAGATTGCTTTCACCATTATTTTGTTCTAAAAACTCCTCGCTGGATGATACACTTTTAATTTTTCTACGGTTTATGCTATTATTCATCGAGTGGAAATCTGCGGATTCATTATGTGGGATAACATCACTTCGATAATATTGTTGATTTTTTTCCATAACATGCTTGTTTCTGTTTTTAGACCAACCAGAACCCACAATGCTCCATCGTCTTTCCATAGATGATACTAACGGATTAACGCTATTATTTCCAATTTGCTGATTCTTGCTTAAGCTTGCACGATGATTGGTCCTTCCTCTGCAATAAATCAAACAGTATAAAAAATTATTTTTTGTTTATACATATACCGACTCAAAATGAAATTTGGACAAAGTAAGTTTTATACCACAGAAATAAAGAAGAAAAATAAAATGTAAAAACTAGTTTTTATTTTTTTAGGACAAATATAAACGGAATTAACGACAAACAAAACGTGCAAAACCTTGCGGATTTATGACCAAAGATTTGTGGACATGCCTCCAAAGATGCCACACAAAAATTGTAAGGTCAGCTAACAACAAACTAACATTTTGTTTCTTCTGGATATGTTCATGGTAATGTTTCATGATAATGTTTCAAGGGTCACGAGATAATCACTGTTGTTGTTATAGCAGCTTTAGAGGGAACTGAGGTAATAATCCTTAAGTCCGAATTGTACTAGACTTCATTCCGGCATGTATCCGATTATCGCGGGAACCTTTGTTAATCATCGTTCTCATGTTGTCCGGCTGTTATTTTGCATCTTCTTCAAGGTTGATGTTAATGTTAAGGGAATGGGATGTTAATCGAGTTGTACCCTATCCTCCACTAGGGGCGCTGCATTTTATGTTAAGAGCCATGGTATGTATCGCTAATGGCTATTAGTTTCTTCCCTGAACGTTGGAGCGATCGTAATTACTATTTTTGTATACGATGAGATGTCTGGGGGTGGTCTCCGAGAACGATATTCACGGCGTAGTTGTTGACTGCTGCTGCGACTGCATCACGATGAATATCATTCAAACCTGCCTCATACGCGCGTTGATCTAGAGGTTCTATCTTATACCTCTGGACCTCTCTCTCTCTAGATCCTGGAGGTCTTTCCTTACCTGCCTGGGCGGAGGTGGCAGTGCCATAAGATGATGGTTGGGATGGCTACTGCGATAACATCCAAGCAGGTACTGTGTAGACAACATAAAATTGTACGGGAATGACCTTTGACTCCTCATGTAGATGGTCTATTGAAGACATGAGGAGACAGCCTGTTGCTGTTCTCAGGGCTGCATTTTGGCAAGTCTGGATGTTTTTCCACTGCGTATCACTCACGTTCGCTGACCACACTGGCACCGCATAGTTTGCCACGGACCGGCCTATCGCTTTATATGTAGTTAATAAGGTTTCCTTGGCTGTGCCCCAAGTACTGCCGGCAAGCGACTTGAGGACCTTATTTCTACTTCGCATTTTATCGCAGACAGCAGTGGCATGTGCAGAGGATTTACATAGACTATCGAATGTGACCCCTAGAATCTTGGGGTAATTTACGGTTGGGATTGTCGTGTCTTCGACTCTAACATTCAATGTCCTCCTGACCTCTGCGGACCATGTGGTAAACAGTGTGGCTGACGATTTTGAGGCGGATAATTTCATATTCCTTGCAGTGAAAAAACTGGTAAGTTCGATGATATAACTATTCAGCCTTTCGCAAATGTCAACTGTAGTTGGGCCGGACGCTAGAATCGTGCAATCATCCGCGTATGTCACGATTTCGATGCCGTCAGGGGGTTGTGGAATACCAGAAAGGTACCCTTGCCTGGCTTCAATAGCGGTATCACTCTGCCCATTTTCCAGGCTTCGGGAACTATAAGAGTGGCAATCGACAGGTTGAGGACTTTTGTCAGGTACTCGACTCCAGTTTCATCCAACTGTTTCAGCATCAACATCAAGAGATTCCGTCAGGGCCCAGCGCTTTAGATGGTTTAGCGCTAACTGTGGTGGTGCCTCCTCGACTCGGATTATCACTTTCGGGGTGCTCAATAAACTGCCGGTTAAAATAACTCGCGCAACTCTTAGGATCATTTAGCGTCCTGTCACCAAAAGTGACAGCGATCTGATCATCTCGCTTGGTGGGATTCGAAAGTGATTTAACCGTTGCCCACAATTTACCTAATCCGGAACTTAAGTTGCACTGCTTCAGATGTTCTAACCATTTATTCCGCTTGTATTCGCAGACTAATCTGTTAATCTTGACATTCAGTTCCCTGACTCTGGGATCTCCAGGGTTAGCCCTGCGAATGACGTCACGCTCATCTGCGAGTCCCGCTGCCTCTGCTGGGAAGTTTGGTCTTACGTTGGGTATTCGACCAGCAGGAATATGGCGAGCGACCGCTGCGTTGACGATGACCCGGAAGTTCTTCTCTGCTACCCTTACATCGAATGGGAAGAACACTAAAGCGGCGATTGTTGAAATCTCTGAACCCGTTCCAGTCCGCTTTCCTCTGGAGAGAAAGTACGGCGTTCAGAGACGATGAAATCCGATGGTCGGTCGATGGAGATGATTATGGGGAGGTGGTCTGATCCCAGTTAAATGACAGATCGCCAAGTAATGTCATTTATCAGACGTTGTACAGCTCTATCTCGGCAGTCCCAGACTTGACTGCTACCCCCATACATTCAATGAATGAGTCTCTAGAGTCAAGCTCAGACGTGATAGGTCTGTATTGCACAGAATGGTGTATAAGGAATGCAAGCCCATCTCCACCTCGTGTGCGGTCCTTTCGTAGCACATTGTATCCATTACAACTGTGCAAGCTACAGGTGTCGTCGAGCTTCGTTTCCTGGACCGCACCGACTATGATGTTGTTTCGTTTCATAAAACTAGTTATTTCATTTATCTTACCTCGGAGACCATTGCAGAAAGGATACACTATCCGGAATTGCAACAGCGATGTGTGGTGTTAACTGCTGTGCTGGATCTTGCTGTGGGGGAGATTGCGGGGGTGTATTATACACCGATGACGACGAAGAAGACGACGACAGCGATGAGCTGGGTAAACTACGCTGTAAATTTGCACAGCATGCTGCAGCGTAGTCGTCGCAATACTTCCTGATGTGGCCGAGGCCAGAGCAATTCCGGAAATGCACCCACTCCAGACATCTATTGCACCTTACTGATGTTGAACGGTGGTGAATTCGGTTCTGGAAAACCGAGCAGATCCAAGGTCCGGGATTTTGTTCGGTCCCGGCACGGACCAAAAGAATACGGAGCAAGCACTCCGGGTAATGCTGCTCCCACGTAGAAAAAACGGACAAACACGATACATATATTGTTGAGGTGGCAGCCCTTGGTCGAAGACATCCATCTCCGAGACAATCCGGTACATAGAACCGGCCGCCGTGGGATTGAGTCACAGGTGTCCAGACCGTTGTCGACATAGGGTTTGTATTCATCGGACAGCAAGTTGTATTTCTTAGCGACAGCTTCAGATTGGTTCCTTTTTTACAACCGACCATGAACATGTCGCAGTGGGGCTGGATTGCTGTCAGTACCTTGAAATATATCTTTTTGTTTAATTTTAACAAATTTCCCAGTCCCAAAAATATTTTTGGTTTCTTTTTACTTTTTTTCTATGTTTAGCATTTAAAAAAAACTCAGTAAAATAATAGCCAACAATAAAAATGTCGGTCATATGCCGTGAATTAAACAACAATTTGTACGACAAGAAAGTGCCTTCGTTAACGAATTTCGTGATTAGGCCACAGACTCAATAAATAATACCATCGCAGGTGTTGTTCGATGAGCGTAAATGCTAGCACTGATACCAAGTATAGAAGAATAAAGATATGAGTGTAGCTTCTATCAGAGAGAAATTGCCCCATTGGAAGATAGGATACATTTAGTGCAAAAAGTCAGATTTTTTAGTTTCAAAACGCGAACTAATCATATTTTCTCATTAGTAAGAAAAATAAGAGCAAATTTCCTTTATCCTCATGCTAATTTTATAACAATAAGAGTTAATTTATCAGAAATACTTCCAAAAACCCAAATAATACTTAATTTAGCAGACAAATCGAATTACTGCATGGAAAAACAATCTGATCTCTTTCCGGCAAATCATGAAATTATTTCCGCCAAAAATGACTGTTATCCATCAAATGATGGAATTAACGTAAACGGAATTTCGGCATGCGGCAACACAACTATTACAGAACGGTAATACTGAGCAAAATATTTAAATGAAATATTTCAAGAAAAAAAGTTGTGTTGGTCCAAAGTCAGACATTTGTTCAAAAAGGATATTTTTTAAAATATTTATTACAAACAAACTGTATTTGGAACAAAAATAGTCATAACAAAGCTAAGAAACCGCAATTTCTAACAAAAAATTTGAGTGCAAAATCTCTTAAAATGTGTGAGAAACAGTTCGACAAAGTCAAAAAAGAAGTTACGTTTTTTCAATTTTCAAAATTTGTAATACAAAAAAATTAAAATTGTTTCTTCGCATTATGAATAAATACGTAAATATGTTAAAGAAAAATATAAAAACAATTTTTTGGTTTTTATTAGAATTACATGTTCTGAATTAAATAAATAAATTTGTCAAATTTATGTCAGTTAAAAATTGTTTCAGAGTGAATGGAATGACTGGAAATATTTCCATTGTTTCCAATGCTACTTTAGGAAATCTATTGCATATATTTCCATTTTCCCATATCGGGGGTTATATTCATAAGTGGCAATGAACCATTTTTGGCATGAGTTTCAGTTTTCATATAAATTTGGAGAAGAAATTTTTTTCTAGCCATTTTTTTCAATTTTTTCTGATTTGGCTATCTACTCACACATTAATTTGTGACTGCAAAAGTGGCTATGAAGATAAAAATAATATAAATAATATAGTTCAAAAATGGAGCAGCATATAACCGAAGGTTATAATTCACTACAACGATTTTGTTTAAAACATTTTCTAGATTTAAGGCATATCGTACGCATATCAAATTCCATCATTACGCGGTTAATAGCATTTTGGTTCCCAAGTTATCAGGCTAAAATAGGAAAAATGGTGGCTGTTAAGTCAAAAATTGTGAAAAGTAACTTTATCATATTAAGAATAACAAAATATTTTTATGGCATATGAATGCTGACTTTATTCGGAATATTTGTGTCAGAAAAGTTTCAGAATCCTGAACAGAGAAAGTTTAAATATAAACAATTGCAACCACGAATTTTGGATTATTCAACAATTACAGCGATTTTCGCGACACAAACAAAAATTCAGTCAGATTCGCTGGCTAGATCGCGAGAAAATCATAAAACAAAAATGTCATGAGTGAAAATCATTTTAGCCATATTTGCTGCGAAAATGAAAATTTTCCAAAAATATCCAATTTGTATTTTTTGTTTACCTTGCCTTACCGCAATATCTGCTTTTTGTAAAAAAATTAAAAAAAAGGGATAAAAATGGTACCAATCTGACGGATGAAGCTGGAATCTTTAAATTCGCTGTGTACATTCCAGAAAATGCGTTTTCAACACAACATTGCCAACATTTCATAAAAAAACGTTATCGAGTTTACAACAAGTCTTATTTATATATTTGAGCATTAATGGTCCGAATCATCGAAATCGGTCCATGCGTTCTTGAGTTATAAGCGTAGTAACTAACGCCACTCTCTTTTATATATAGATTAAATAAGGAACATTGTATTACAGTTACAGAAACAACGGAACCGAAGCCGAGGAGCGTATATAGACGATGCCGCTTCTATACCCATTTCATCTCGTATCATTTATTTTAGAAAATTAAAAATGGGACTCCAACTGAGTAAGTGAATCCCTGCGCTTTAAATAATACCAAAACGCCAGAAATTGATTGAAGTGACGTGGGTTTTAGAAATTTTAGACTTTGTTTCTATGAATTCTACTGTTCTATGAATTTCTGATTGAAATTGATTCGACACCCAGAACAAGAATTCATCTTCTTTATCTCATTCCTATAAAGAATAACGCCTGGAGTCGGAAAAGAATAGTTGGTATAAACCATGAAAGCAAAGGAAGGGTAATTTATTTATCATATTCTATATATTTCGTTTACTTACTTTGTTAAAGGAGTATTTGGTAACAAACCACCACTGTTATTGGGAAGAAGTGCGAGTAACTCTCTTCTAAAATGATATTATTAAAAACAGAAACAGCCAAGTTTTGAATTATAACTTAATGAATTGATTGTAATCTTACCTTTTTTTCGTACTAAATGCACTCATTGGTTCAGCAAATTTACGTCTTTTTCTTGCTTTGTCGCAAGGTGTTGTAGCAAGATAATCCGCTTGGGCAATTGTATCCTCCGTCCCTAACATTTGCTTTTTTAAAGAGTTAGCTTCCAAATCCTCATAACTGCCGATAGTTGAGCCAACAATTTTTTTAAAGCCATTGAACATTTCTGAAAATAAGCTAAAAATTATAATTTTGTTTTTGAATGTCGAAATGAACATTTACGTGTTAGCGACCCGCTGCGCCTTTTCTTCTTCTTCTTTGCATTTGTATCTAGGTTATCCAATGTCGGTGTAGATAGTGATAACGATTTTGTGCCCACTGTAATATCTGAAGCAAAAGCTTGCGTATTCACCTTCAGCCTGTTAACGATGTTTTTCGGTACAATGCCAATTGAATTGGCATTCTCGATTAGCAGCTGTACAACTTTCAAATGATTTGTAAAACGACGACTATTTATATTCGCAAATGGCATAAGACCTGGAGTAAGAATGATTGCCAAGTTTTGAGTAGACATTTTATTAATATGTTCATTTAGCGAAACCGTATAGAGGAACTGCATAAAAAATCTCAACGTATTAATTGTAAGCGCTGGTAAGAGCAAACAAGCTAATAATATTGCTTTTTCGTGGTTTTCGTCAATTAATAAAGCACGTAATAGAGTCTCCTGCATTGACGTTGGTATTAAAGGCTCGGGAAGTTCTCGAAAAAAATACTTGATCACATTTGCTACATCAATAACATGATGCGATTTTCCAAGAGGCATACCAGTTTCCAGAATAATCTGTTGCGAGCAAAATTAAGTCAGCGTTACCAAATAATGACTTTCTATATACTTGCCCGAATTTCTTTTTGCCTTATCGAGGAGCCCGCTTTTCGAAATATGCCCTCAGTTTCGACTTGTTCCAATATGCGATTACATGCGTCTGCAATAAACTTTGGTATTGGAACAACGCTGCCATTGGCGAGGATGACATCTGTTAACTCCAGAAGGTGCAAGTGCGTACGAAATATGCGTCTGCCACATGTTTTGTCCTAAATATTAATTTTTAATTTATAATTTACTATTTATTCATAAAGTCTAGACTGACTTGAACAGCTTTTGTTCTTTTTTCCTTTCGGTATTTGACGCCGATGTTTTTCAGTTCACTTATGACATGTACGCACAACTCTTCCTTATTCAGTACTTCAACAAAATCCATCATACAAAAATTAACGAATTCTGTCAAGAAAATGCAATCATTTCCTACGGGTAAGATTTCCAGAAATACAAATTTAAATTTTAATTTCTTAAACAACTAACTTTCAAATTAATTACATTCCGCCAAGTGTTGAACTAACAGTTTAGACACACAAAACGAATGCAAAACAATTTTATTATGTTTTGTTTGTTAATAAAAAGGCCCACCTTAAACACAGTCGTAATAGGAAAACGTAATTTGAAAAGCTGATCGCGTGTACGGCCGCCGTCACCTGAAACATGAACACAACAAGAACGGTGCGACCTAACCACCCATACTGAAGGTAACAATCTTGGGAGCTAATATAAATATGGCACTATTTTTATACCCTACACCACAGGGTATAATGTCTTTTTGCATTTGTTTGTAACACTCAAAAGGAAGCGGGATAGACCCATTGTTAATTATACCGATCGATTTAGAATCACTTTTTGAGTCGATTTAGTTATGTCCGTCCGTCCGTCTGTCCATCTATTCTTGTAATCAAAGTACAGGTCGCAATTGTAGTCAGAATCAAATTATACTTTGAGCAATGAATTTTTTCGGCATAAGGACAAACGCTATTTAATTTGAAGAAAATCGGTTCAAATTTAGATATAGCCCCCATACGAATTTCACTTCCGATTTGACTCTTTTCACTCTATATACCACATATTTTAATTTCTTCAAATTTTGCAAACCATCTTATATTTCAACTAGAAACAGCTGTGGTGAAAATGTGTTAAATCGGTTCAGATTTATATATAGCTCCCATTCAAATTTTGCTCCCAATTTGAGTTTTCCACTCTAGAAAGCACATGTTTAATCAGATTGTATTCAAATTTGTCAAAACAAATTTTATTTATACTAGGAACACCTATGCTGAAAATCGGTTCAGATTTATATATAGCTCCCATACAAATTTCGCTCCCAATTTGACTCTTTTTGCTCTAGAGACCACATATTTCAATAGATCTTCTTAAAATTAGGCAAAATATCTTACATTTCAATTAGACACACCTGAAATGAAAATGGGTCAGATCGGTTCAGATTTACATAAAGCGCCCATACAAATTTCGCTACCGGCTTGATTTTTTCCGCCCTAAAAACCAAGTTTTTGAACGATTTTCTTCAAATTTGACAAAACGCCTTACATTTCAACTAGAAACATCTGTTGTGAAGGTGGATCAGATCGGTTCAGCTTTTTATATAGCTCACATAAAAATGCCGCTCCCGATTTGACTTTTTCCGCTCTAGAAACTACATACGTTAACCGATTATCTTCAAATTTGGCACAACATTTCATATTTACACTAAAAACATATATGTTAAAAGTGGGTGAGATCGGTACAGATTTATATATAGCTCCCATACAAATTTCGTTAACGATTTCACTTATTCCAATCTAGAAACCACACACGCTCACCGATGTTCTTCAAAATTGGCACATCTTATATTTCAACTAGAAAGATCAATGGTGAAAGTGGGTTATTTCGGTCCAGATTTATATATAGGTCCCTTATAAATGTCGCTCCCGATTTTACTTTTACGGCCCCGTCCGACTTCAGCATTTCCTTACTTGTTTTATTTGTTTGAGTGAGAAAAAAATACAACTTTAAGAAAAAAAGTAAAATAATAATTTCTACGGAGACCTATAGTTCACTAGTTACGGGCCCGAAACTTTGGAAACATATTTAATGGTATCTTTGTTGTTTATTGCCCGACGAAATTGGTTTTGTTGGAAAATGATTTTAATTTAAGAAAATTTAAGAAAAACCAATAAAATATTTTTTACTACGGCCCACAGTGGTTCAGATTCACAATCCATCGGCCAAAATTCAATAAAGTTTGTTCTTGTAGACATTTTTGAGTTCTGTAAAAAAAACAAAATTAGACAAGGACCCAAGGATTATTTTGAGATATTAACATTAAAAATCGGATATAATTTAGAAATCGGTCCAAAGTTGACTACTTTTCATATTATTCGATTTAAAAAAAATTAAATTTGTATTCTCATTTTTTTTAACATATTTTTACGTGTTTGTTCATAATGCAAAGAAAAAAATATTTTTTTGTTTCACAGATTTTCACGTTTTTGAAAATTGAAAAAATGTTTTTTTTTTTTAATTTGTCGAACAGTTTCTCACACATTTTAAGAGATTTTTCACTCAAGTTTTTTTATTAGAAATTGTGGTTTTTTAGCTTTATTATGACGCCAAAACTATGTTTGTGCCAAATATAGTTTGGTTGTAATAAATATTTTGAAAAATATCTTTTTTGACAAATGTGTGATTTTGGACCAACACAACTTGTTTCCTTCAAAAGACTTTAACGAAATATATATATATATATTTGGAATGGTTGAAGGGTTCCTCGTTTTTGCCTACACGAAATTGCACCCTTGGAATATAGGATACATTTAGTGCAAAAAGTCTGATTTTTTAGTTCCAAAATGCAATTTACTCATTATCGTTTCATTAACTTCTGAAAAGTAGGTACGCAGATAAAAATATGAGTAAATTTCCTTTGTCCTCTTGTTATATTTTATAGCAATCGGGAAGTTCATTTGCCGGAAATATGTCCAAAAATCAAAGTTCCTAATAACAAAATTTGAGTTCAAAATCTCTTAAAATATATAAGAAACAAAATTTTTTTCAATTTTCAAAACGTGAAAATCTGTAATACAAAAAAAATAAAATTTTGTCTTCATTATGAACAAATACGTAAAAAAATATGTTAAAAAAAAAAACAAAATTAATTTTCTTTAAAATGGAAAAATACGAAAAGTAATTAACTTTGGCCCATTTTTTTCCAAATATAATCGGATTTTCCTTGTCTAATTTTGGTATTTTATATGAATCACAAATGTTATATATCTCAAAAATGTTTTCTATAGAAAAGTTCTCGTCACGACAAAAGTTCTACAGAACTCAAAAGTGTCTACTAGAACAAAAGTTATTGAATTTTGGCCGATGGATTTTGATTCTGAACCACTGTGTGGCCTATATTTCGCAAGTTACTTTGAATTTATAAATTTCGTCCCATATTGAAACCATCTTTAATTTTTTATTTATTTATTCATTCAGCTTTCAGCCAGTTGGGCCAAATTAGTCGCAGTAAGATATGACAATACAATTCAATTTAAGCATATTAAAATTAAGCCTAAGGACGTAATATAAAGTAAAAAGGCCCAGCACAAGCACAGATAAAATATATTTAATTTAAAAGAAATATATATGTGATCCAATGACTAGCCCGACTCTTGTTGAATCCAAAAATAGTTCCCCGCAAAAACTTCTAAATGTTCTCCAGTAGCATTCTTTTAAAATGATCAACAGAATTTGAAAAACACATATTATTACAGGGTACTTCTGAATTCCTTACTCGAGCCACACGGACAACAAAAGATCTATTCATAATAAGCGTTGAAAATGTCGACAATTGAGTGTATTGAATGTTGTCCTTCTATTCTTAATTGATTATGTTATAGTTCAGCTCAAGGTTCACATCTCTTTATTATTCCAAACATGGCATCTACTAAGCTCTCGGCTGTGAAATCTAGGACACCTAGCATCATTAGATCGGATGGTGTTATTTCGGTGGCCCCGGCTATTTCTGAGGATACGGCTACTGTAGTCGGCGGGTCAGTCACTGTGGACGGTGATATCCCGACTTACGCTTCGCTTGCTGGGCCGGTGCCTGATGTTGCCGATCAGCCGCGCCGTAAACAGGCGCCACACAGTGGTCAATTTCGCGAGATAGCGGTCAAAACTCTATAACTTTTGGCCGGATTGGTATTTTTTTACGCAAATTGTTTTGTTCAATAGGAGGGACTTTAAGCTTCAATTTGCGTGTTCAAACGTAAAAATCGACTGATAGGAACGTAAGTAATGTGGAGTTAAAAATGCATTTTAATTTTTTGTTGAGTTTCCATGTAAAAGTTGAATATTTTGACATTTTAAATAGGTATATTTTTTATAATTTCTTATTTTCTTCAATCGTATTTTACAACCAATACTTATTTATTATTCCTAAACTTAATTTTGGTCAGAAAATGCCAACATTTGGCCCTGACATTTATTTAGTCTCAATATTCACAGGGGCCAAATGTTGGTTTTTGTGGAAGAAAGCTAATTCTTGTGAGGATTAAACTGAAAAATAACACTGAAATTCCCAACAATATCAATACCATTTGGATATATTATATACAGAACACAACATCGATAAAATTTTAAGTAAACTTTTACTATTGATTTAAAGTGCACATATATTTTATTTAAATGTATTAATAAAAATTTATACTAAAATTAGAAACAAATTATAATCTTTAAACTTTTTTTTTTGGTTATAAAGGGTTGCTGTCTCATTAGCATACTGACCAAATTTTTTTGCATCTATCTTTTTGCTACATGCTATAACTTCTAATATGATTTGGAATCGTCGTATTAAATCATAATCTACTCCAGTTATAGACGCTGCAGTTTCTGGATCGGAAAAAAATCTCCTTGCTGTGTTTCCATCATTAGAATTTCCTTCTCCTTGCTTTGGCTGGTCAATTATAAGGCCTATCTCACGGTATTTTTCTTGAATATCTTTTTTTTTGCTTTCTTTTTTCCAAATTTTCTTTGTTGTTTCTCACTGTTTCGCCTAACGGGCCAAATTCCAAATCGTATCCCAATTTAAGAATATGCTCCATAAAACGAATTCTAGCATGAAGAGGTGACATTCCAAATTCATATGCTTCATTAAAACTATCGTCTTGTGTTGGTGGTTGGCTCAATTGACTTGATGTTTTTTGGCATAAGGTGCATCTTGACGAAGACTTTGTTTCGGTTAAAGCTTGTGCAACTTTTCCATCGATCATTGTAAGTGACATTTTAAAGTTAACTTCGATGCATTGGTCATTAAATTCAAATATCACTGGTTGAAGTTCCTTAATTTCATCTCTTATTTTGCCAACTTCTTCAGTTATGACATCTTTAGTTTCTTTTTTGTAAGCAAACTTTATTGGTCTACAAAATTTTGTTGACGAGGGAATTTCATTCTTCCATACATCTATCTCTGCAGCTCTACTAGTTGACGACTCTGAACAATTTAAACACAATTTTTGTTAAACGTAATGGAACGAAAGAAATCATGAATAAATTGGCATCTGATGAATTTTCCGCATTACATTGTTTGTATTGTTTCTGGCCAGAGGACCCAACACATCCCCATTTAGAAATTAAAGTCATGCTGCAATTTTTAAACTTCTTTAAATAGTCAGCATCAAATGTCTTTAATAATCGTTCTGCAGTGTGTTCAAGAAGACCCTGCAATTTTATTTCTGCTGAACTTGAAGTTACACTAATAGCAGTTGGTGAAGGTAAGCAATCTTTTTTGGCAGAAACTAAATCTCGATATGATGGAAAAATTCCACAATTTTTTTCATTGGTTCGCTTCCGCAATTCTGTATATTGGTTTTTAGTCATTTTAAAATCCAAAAATAGTGCAAATGCTTCTTCTGGAGTAAATTTATTTTCTTCAGTTGGTGTCGGCATACTTTCTAAAATCCTTTTTGTGCGTCTGGGGCTTGCTTCCACTATTTTTCAATGATAGCAATTTTACTCTTTTTAGTTTTCGATGGTTGAATTTGATGCAGAAATGAATCCTTTATGATGCTACAAGAAACTTCTTCATTGATATGTTTAAGCTTGCGTCTTCGTGATCTTTCACTACAATTATCAATTGGCTTTGCTAGTCGACCACATTTTCCAGTTTCCGTGGTAGTTACTGATGGCTTTTCAAAAATAAGTTTATTTCTTAGCCATTCTTGGTTGCGTGAGTAAAACAATTTCTTGTTTCTGGAACATTGATTGTACCGTTTTCTTAAAGTATTTAAAAAGTTTTTTATTTTTAACTTATGAATTTTAATTTCTTGTTTGTCGGATATTTTGAAGAATGGATTATTCATTATATGTAAAATAATGTCGTTTTCATCTTTCCGTTCAAAATATATATCAGATAGAACACTATAACTGAATTTAGCCATTGTTTAAACAATAATTATATAATTCACTATTAAAAACTGCACTTTCAAAATATTGACTTGTACTTTTCACGTTCGTCGACACTTGTTGAATGAGTAAAATCGATCAATGCACACCTATTTATACTGTGTATTGTTCACTATTTTACTGACAGGTACTTGTAAATGGGTGCATATTTTTTACCGTCGCTATATACCTGTTTCACCATGGGTTACTATGGGTTTTTCAGTTGGCTACCTGTTTTTTACAGAAATTCAACGCACATTTAGGGGTCGTCATTATTCGCAAATGTATTTAAAACAGGTATTCTGAACGGACCTGATATTCGGAAATTGATCAAAAGTGATTCTTTCATGAACAACCTACGAAGAAAACAAGATCATCAGAACCACAAGCGTCAACTTCTGCAAGCATGGATATTGCCAATAATTGAAAAAATGTTCTGAATTTGGTTTTTATGCATATTATTATTGCGTATTAATTGCATATTATTTTATTTTCATAAAGTTTTTATAAATATTTTTTTGCATGATAATTTTTTAATTTTTATTTTTATTTTATTTTTTGAAATTGCGAATAAAAGCGAAACGCGTGCATCGATTTTCATGATCTTTGTCTCATTTTGCTCATAGGTTATGTGACTTTGCGAAAAAGTAACTACACTTGAAACTTATTTCCGTTTTGTATTTTTTATGAATTTAAAAAAATTTTTTCTTCATTTTTTATTGTAAACTTATTTTTAACTTGTAAACTGTTGCTTGTATAGGAATATATGAATATGTGGACTAGGTCCAAATATGGGCCAAATTCTCCTAATTTCAACAGAATTATTTTTTGGGTCAATAAGAACTCTTGTACAAAATTTCATCAAAATATATGCATAATAGCCACTTTCACATACAAATAACTTCTCAAAAAATATGACGTGCATTTGTACCGAATATCTTACCTTGGGTCAGAAAAATTGCTGTAGCTCAAAAAGTGCAGTCCCGATGCATGGACATGTATATATAGGAATGTAGGGGAGGGTTAGGACTACAAAATAGTAAATTTGTGTTTTGACTCAGCTTGACTCACAGGAGTTGTGCTCTATGAAGTAGGAAATTTCCGATAAATTAGACCTTTTTTAAAAAAATGTTTAAATTGTTCTGCAAACAGTAGAGCTTCAATTTTTTCTACCAGTGATAGGAAATAAGTTAAGTTACAACACAAAATTTATTTCGTCCAAAAATCTTGAAAAAACAAAAAAGTTATGATCATTTCAACTTTAAAAATTAACTAAAAATATCATAAATATCATAAATTCTGAAAAAGCCCATTTTGGACCACCCTGTTCTCAGTGAAATAGTTAAAATAGAGTTCTAATTTTTTGGCACCCGAGGATTACTACTGTCTACTTTCATATAAGTCTAATAACTTTAAAATCGGAGAACAAAAACCAAAAGGAGTTTTGGCCGCTATCTCAAAATAATGACCACAGTGCGCCAGTTGTAGCGGGTCCTTCTCTGGCCCGTGCGAATGCGACTGGTCTGCCGGACCCAGTTACTGATGCCGGTGGTGTCCGTCCACATCGTTCTGATGGAAATTCCGATGGATTGTCCACGCCTCCGGAAATGAAGATGACATTCGTTTCCCGTTTCGCTCCAGAAACGTCCGTGGACGTATCTGGACGTAAATCTAAGATTGAGGGTGACTACCACATAAAAACGTTTAGACTGAAGTCATATTTTGTCCAAAGTCGGGCATCATTTAAAATTGTCGTACCGAGGGAAATTTTCGACAAGCTAATTGTCCCCTCATTCTGGCCATCTAGGGCTTTTGTCAAAGAGTTTGTGGATAGGGTTGACAATCTGGCGCGTCTCCCACCAATGCCAGCAACTATTCAAAAGAACTGAGCAGTTCTTTTTGTGTTGGGTATCAGAATGTTAGAGGTTTGAATACGAAGTTAAATCGTCTGTTTGTTGATAGCTTTGACTTTGTCTTCTCGGCTCTCGCCTTTACTGAGTCCTGGCTGAAAGTTTCGATTTTGGACTCTGAGATTTTATGTGGAAGATATGTTGTATTTAGGAAGGATTGCGTGGGGAAAATTGGTGGTGGTGTTCTTATCGCGGTTGCTAATGACTTCTCATCCGAACGCTTTATTCTACAAGGGTTTGATGACATTGAATTTATTGCAGTCCTTATTAATATGGGACGTAGTAAGTTGTTTGTCACATGTTCTTATATTCCTCCATCGCCGAGTTATGTGTTTATGAGAGGCACTTGTCTGCGATTGATATGGTTGCTTCGAAGGCAGGTGACCATATCATGATTTTAGGGGATTTTTATTTACCCTCAGTATCTTGGCTTACCTTGCCTGATGCGGAGGCTTTAACACCGTTGACGTCGACTTTTAATTTGGATGATTGGCCTTCGCATATAGTTAGACTCTTTACTGATTTAAATTTGTTTCAGATCAATTATGTGGGAAATGTAAATGCTAGGCAACTTGACCTAGTATTTGTCAATGATCCCCATTTCTTCGAGATCAGTAGGTTTCCTCCCATATCTATCCCGGAGGACGACTATCATCCTACCTTGAGTATATCAATGTTGTATTCTAGTGATTCTTCTCCCTCTATTTCACAAGATAATCGTACCATTTACTGTTTCAATAGAACCAACTTTGTTATGCTAAATTCTCTTATCCAGGATGTTGATTGTAATTCTGTCTGTAGCTGTTGTCACAATACTGATCTTTACATTGTTGTGGATAGATTTTATCAAATTTTAAATGACTTCATGTCACGATCAGTAGCGAAAATTCGTGTTGGGCACCTTGGTTTTCTCGTGAGTTGTCTAGTATGAAAAATTCGAGAAGTAGACTTTTTAAGAATTTAAGTGGACTGGTTTAAATTAAAATACTCCGATTACTCTGATTATATCAAATACTCCGTTGCTAGGTCGAGATATAGCATTGAGTCTTAGAGACGTTATAGGATCTACTTGGAGAAACTAAAGAATGATTTTAGGAAGAACCCTAGATCTTTTTATGACTTCGTGAATCTTAAGCGTAGATCCGCAACAAAGCCGACTAGGATTAGAATGGATGGTTTAGAATTTTGTGAAGATCAGGCGATTGCTGATTGTTTTTCGAAGTTTTTTGCGACGACTTATTCTGGGCGATCTTATCGATCGAAGGACACTTATCATTTTAATATCTCTGCATTGAGTCAACTGGAAATCCCTGTAATTGATTTACCCTTGGTTTTGTCCAATTTGAATAATCTCAGATCCACGAATAGTGTTGGCCCCGATGGGGTGCCAAGTATAATTTTGAAATTCTGTGCTAGTGGTTTGGCTATTCCGCTTACATTATTATTTAATACTTCATTGAGATTTGGATATTTCCCTTTGGCTTGGAGGAGTTCATTCATTGTTTCCCTCCATAAGTCTGGTAGTTTAATTGACGTGTCAAACTATAGAGGGATAGCTAAGTTGAGTGCTATTCCGAAGCTATTTGAGAAATTGGTTACTGAGGTGGTATCTCATAGGGTTTCTTCTATATTGAGTCCATACCAACATGTATTTCGTAAGGGCTTTTCTACTGGGACAAATTTGATTCAGTTTACTTCTCACGTTATTGATGAATTTGTTCAGGGTAATCATCAGTCATCTATACGGATTTTAGTAACGCATTTGATAAAGTGAACCATGAACTTTTGATATATGGTTTTAGCTCTGACTTCTTGAAGTGGATATCTTCGTATCTTTCGAATCGCTCCCAGATTGTTAAATTTAGAAATTCTTATTCTAAACAAATTCTGATTCCATCGGCAGTCCCTCAGGGTAGTCATTTAGGGCCTGTTTTGTTCTTATTATTCATAAATGACCTTCCAGAGTCTATTATTAACTCTAAACTTCTAATGTATGTAGATGATGTAAAATATTTTTTTCTTATGATTGGCCAGAATTTTCTCATCCATTGCAGGATGATTTGGATAGTTTTGACTGGTGTGACATAAATTGCAAGGAATTGAACCTAAGGAAATGAAAACATAGAGTTAGAGGTAGTTGATTTTTTCGTAGACCTTGGTAGTCTAATGGATTCCAAACTGAGTTTCAACAATCATATTATTACTATGGTTAACAAAGCATATGGTGTTCTTGGTTTCATTAAGCGATGGGCTAAGGAGTTTTCTGATCCTTACGTGCTATTTACATCGCTTGTCAGGCCTATTCTGGAATATGGTTACGTAGTGTACGATCCTCAGTATGGTATCTATATTGACAGAATTGAGTCAGTTCAGAAACAATTTTTGATATTTTCATTAAGACACTTACATTTATTCTGATTTTGATTTTGTTCTTTCCCCCTAATACTAGTAGAGTGACTTGCCATCCTTAAAAAGTTGACGTGTTATGTTAAACACCGTGATAATTTTTAAGGTTATAAATGGTGATTTCTCTTCTGACAGTAATATTTCTAGGATTAAGTTTAACGTGCCATTTAGACCATCTAGATACTATAAATTCCTTCATATTGATTTTCAGTATACGAATTATGCTTCCGCAGAGCCCATTCGTAGAATGTATATTGATTTCAATTCATTGTGTCATTAGGAATCGATATAATAAAGTCGAGGATTTTCTCCTGCTTGGATGTTTAGTTTGTTATGATACGTTTACTTTAATATTTTTAGTTACTAACTTTAAGAATAACCATTACTTGTATGTGATACTAATATTTTGCTTAATAATATTTTTGCTATACCGGCTGTTGACATTTAATCTGTAGCCGGTGTCCACTCTCTACTGCTTAGCCGCCATGGATCGGACTGTGGTGTGTACCTTGTCCCTACGTTATGGGGACGTAACCCTCTCGGTCGGAAGTGGCGGGAGTGAGAGGCGTTGGGAACGTTCGTCGTCCATATACTTGGTCAAGAATATGTCTGCTATCACCGGGGAAGCAGGTGGTCCCTTAGGCATCCCTTTATTGTTGTCTGTACATCTTGCCTTCGTACTTAAAATATTGCGAGTCCTTAATGCAGATGGTTAATATTTCGATGATTAGTCACGTGATATTTTTGTATATTTTTCAAGTATGTCCCATTTTTCTTCTATCGTCTTAATGGCTAGATTTATTGGTATACTCGGACACAAGGAAACCACGCCAAAGGAGATTAATACTTTATGATCTTCTATTGTTATGTTGTTAAGCTTTGACTTGAAATTGTAATACAATTGTAATATGTGAGTCTTAATCGATAATCCAAAAGCTCAATATTCGGTTTTCAGCTCTCATTATTTTGTAAAACATAATCTTTATTCTTAGCGTAATAAAGTCACTGAATGCATCATAACAACTCTCTACAGTGTGATGAGACGTAGTCCTATTAAAACAATGTTTCAATTTGGTAATATTGCCCTGGAGTTTTGCGGGGAAATATAGTCTTCTCAATGTGCTAACAACCAATACAACATGACTAATGTGAGAGGTGAAGTCAAGACGAGAATCCTGATAGAAACTAACACTTCTATAATGATCTACAAACTCTGTATATATTTATATCATTAAGTTTCATATTCAAACTTTCAATGTGGGTATGCGCGAAAACATCGTCTTTGTTTTTGTGGGATTGAGATTCAAAAATTTTCTTAGTGACCATAAATATTTGCTAGGTCTCTATTATCAGATAGAAATGTCGTATGCGTGTATATAACATTTCCAAAAATAATGTGGTTGAAAATATCATTGACATACAACATAAATATTAAGGGTCCAAGTATGGATCTTTGGGGAATTTCTCTATAGATAAATTTTAGGTCAAAGATGCATTAAATTTGTTCAAGGAATTGTGAATGCCCGTTTATAAACGAATATAATAATTTGCATTTTAAGAAAATAAACTTTCTATTTATATTCTGTAATTATATTGTTTTTGAATAAAGGACAGTATTGTGTAAAAACAAAAGTCCCATACGAAATACATAAGAAATGGTGTGTCTACAACCACCATAGGTGTGAAATTTATTATTTTAGAAAAAATGTTGACAGAAATGCAACACAAAACAAATTAAACGGGAAAACATGATTTTTAGAGGTGTTTTCAGGAGCGTTTAGCTCACAGACGGCTTAATCTAGGAACGAAAAATTTTGCAAATCAATATTAAACAACCCAAACTTTATTTTCATGGGGTGACTGGAAATTGTTTTTCCAATTGTATGGACCGCTGGCCAGCTTACTATATAAGTATAATACTTCATGTATAATCAAAAAGTGAATATGAGGCAGCAATCTGTATAAATGTTCCTCGCCATTAGAGAGGATTCATGATTCTAGCTGCAGTCGTTTGCTTTATACCGAATATCGAAAGATATCTTTATATTTCGCGTCTACTCAGTCTGAACAATGCACACACCGAATTTCACTATTCTAACTGGGTGTTACCATTTTTATCCCTCTTTTCCAATTGTATCCCTTAAAAGTACGATTTTTGAAAAAATCCATTTAATTTACGTGTGTACGCAGGTAGAAGGATGTGCAACCAAAGTAGTGCTACCAAAGTAGTGCTACCAAAGTAGTAAATGCGCTTGCCAGGATGTTGCCAAACATAGGAGGTCCGAGACAAAGTCGAAGAATACTACTCTCCAGAGTTTCAATCTCTAAACTACTTTACGCATCCCCAATCTGAAAAATAACATTCCTAAATTTGAGTAAAATCCATATTCCAATTTAGTTCAACAATTTTACTCCAGTTTAGTAAAAATTTCCTTAAAGGTAGGAAAATTAACTAAGTATGAATAAAGTTTCCTCATTCCAAAGTCATAGCAAATAGTTAATTTACTATAAATAAGGTAGTAAATTTATTTAAGGACATTTCATCGGATCTAATAAAAGTTCTTACCATTGAGTAAATTCACACTTGTGTGGAACAAAATTTCCAAGGTTTTAAGTAAGAAAAATATTATGATTTTTTTGTATGGAAAAAATTCCATTTAGGAAATTTTAATTTAAAAGTGAGCTTTTTCTTAAAATTAAGTTAATGTGTCTACTGAAATTTATTCCGAGTTCTTCATACATTTAAGTATTAATGAACTTACAAAAATTAATTGAAATTGTTTAGAAAATTCTTGAATATTAATCTAAGAAGCAATTCTCATTCGTTTGCAGAGACTTATTTCTTAAATACTTCAAGTATTATTCTAAACAACCACTGCGATGGCGCCAATCTTGCAATTCCTGCAAAATTTTACTTATATTTATTAAAAATTTACTTAGATTTAGGAAAATTTCAGCAAAATTTTACTTAAATTTACTAAAAATGCACTTGGTTTGAGTAAAAACGTGTTGGATTTTTCCTCAGTTTGAGTAAAATTTATTATTGGTTTGAGGAAAATTGAACTAGAATCAAGTTCAAAGCATACTACTTTCAACGTAAAGTTTGAACTTGATATGAGGAAATATTTCTTTAGCGCTATACGAAGTTCAATATTCCTAAATTTTAGATCATTTTAACTCATTATAGGGTTAAATGTTTTCTTAGTGTATGCTCTCTATCTTCCGCAGTAACTGCCTAAGAGTATGTAGCGAATATCGCACAATTTCGTTAGAAGCATCATGTGTGGTGGCGGGTATACTGCCAATAGACCTAGCAGCACGAGAATATTCCAAAATATGCGAATTAAAGAGTAGAACCCCAGACACAGACATATTAGACATGCGGAGAAAAGCAATTCTATAGAAAACTGGCAAAGGAGATAGGACAACACGTCTAAAGGAAGATGGACATACAAACTTATTCCTAATATAGAAAAGTGGATAAGTCGAGGCCACGGTGAAGTTAATTACAGCCTGACACAGTTTTTGACGAGGCATGGAGGATACCGATACTACCTGGACAGATTCGGACATGACAATTCGCCTAGGTGTCCTGTATGTGTGGACGATGATGAAAACGCGGAACATGTAGTGTTTACGTATCGGAGATTTGCACGCAATCGAGACAATCTTGCAGCCGTCTTAGGCAATAATTTGACAGCCGATAATATGCTCGACCTGATGCTTAAGTCAGAATAAAACTGGAAGGAAGTGAACGATTTATCAAGTATTTTCAGGACAGCCTAAGGAAAGAAGAGGAACTCCATATAGGCTAATAACCCCTGCGATGTAATACCAAATGGCAGTTCCGCGGGGTGTAGAGACTAGGAGTGTGGTTTAGTGCGTAAGAGTCGTACATGTGTCTCCAACATGTGTGCCATTAAGAAAGGTGCAGCTAGGAGAATGATTCCCCAAGTCATGGTAAATCCAGAAGCGTCTGACAAAGAGTGGGCGGCTCCCTGGTCAGCGTCGGTTCCCCATATTAGGGGAGGCTGAATCTAACACCTGGCGGCTAGATTTAAAACGCTGAGAGTAGGATTCCAAATGATACAACAAAAACATAGAAAGGTTCGACAGAATAAATTCAATTACGGTGCAGGGAGTAATGACCCCAGTGCGGCTTTGGGTCGTAGTTATCCAGCGCCTGCAATGGTACCCCGATAAGTTTGGCTGGGGCATCAGATAATGCGACAAGTAAAACCGATCTGATGGATCAGAGTCCCTTTATCAGAAGCACAGTGAAAAAGAGAACATCCCCATCCGGAGCAAAGGCAATACCAACGCCAAATGAGGAGACACCACAGTCCCACAGAGAAAAGGGAAAAAGAGGGAGAAATACCTCCACAAATAAACGATGCTTTTGCCACACTAGGGAAAATGATAGCGGATCTCATGGATTACGTTAAAGGCCGAAATAACATTCATCACGCAATCAAGGAGCAAGTGTGAATAATAAGATTCACTTACAACAAGGTGAGTGCCAATCTTGTGGGTCACGAGCCGTCGATATTAAGCAACCACAAGAGTTCTAGAGGCGGGTGCCTTGACCTCCGTAGTCCTAGATGTGACAAGTGCACACCTAGCCCATGGCAAATCAAACCAAGTAGCGGAATCCTTGGACCCAGCGGACTGCACTAAGCGGACGCAGCCTTACGAAACAGGTGGGGACCTAGAGGATTCCGACTGATCAAACCCTAATAATGTAACTGTTATAGCTTCACAGGAAAAAATGAAGAATGTGAACGAAATGGTTGACGAGGTGAGTGCTAGCATCGGTCGTCTCTCTACAAAGAGGAAGAAGCTTTCCGGGGCACAGAAACGTAAACTGGCTAAGTTAAGCAGGAAAAGAAGGCTAGAAGAAGAGCAGGATGCTGCGAAGGAGCAGGAAGTGTCCATTCCCACCGCTTCGTAGGCTGGGAAAAGGGTCCACTCTCCCGAGGAGCAGAACACTGCGGAGTCTTCATCAAAGAAAGTAAAGTGCTCCTCATCTCTGTGTAGCAACGCAACTTCTTTCTCTACTCCCTTGAAGAGAGTCCCACCCAGGAATCTCATTAAGAGGGAGAGGAAGCAGGACGCACCTACGAATGAAGTGGGCACATCAGAGGAATCTGTAGCGAAGAGAAGATTGCTTCCAAAAGAGAAGGACATCCCATCTCTTAAAAAGGCGACATTCTTCATCAAGGCATCAAAATCGAACCCAAGGTCATTCTCAAAACCATCGCTAGGCAGAACGTGGCATTGGACACGGAGAAATGGGAGGTTTTCCACAGAGAAGAGGGCCCTAACGGTACCCTATTTGTGGTTGGAATCGACCAGGCATCCATGGCCAAACTTGCGGAGAAAAAAGACAAGGTTTTCTTCGTCGCCAAAGCCTTATAAATAAAAGTTGGCAAAAGTCTAATCGGTCGAGCGACACAAGTAACCCCCTCGACACAAAACAAGACAACCCAAAAACCGAAAGTAGTGGCACAGATGGAAACACGACACCGCTACAAGATACAGAAGGAGCGACATAGATTTCTAGCTCCTAAGAAGACCGCCTGCTGAACGATAAATAATACTAATATCGTTCAGATTAACCTCCATCGTACCGAGACGGCAACATTGGCTTTGATGGAGCAAGTAAACAAAGGTAAGTTTCACATTGTATTGGTACAAGAACCTTGGACTGGGAATAATAAGGTTCTTGGACTAAACAATATAAACTTCCAACTCATCTACGCTAATACGGGCATCAGACCCCGAACCTGTATCACGTGTCACAATAATATAAATTTTCTCTTTTATCCAGAGATGCCAACGGAGGATGCAACAGTACTGAAGCGGGGTGATGAAAACATGTACCTAGCATCAGTATACCTGCCATCTGACTCACCGACAATACCACCTACGTCGGAACTACATCGTCTGGCAGAAACAGGGGAAAAACAAGGTAAGGAAATAATAGTATGTAGTGACGCCAACTCGCAACACATTGCATGGGGTAGTACAAAATTCAATAAACGAGGGCAGGCCCTCCTGGAATTTCTTGACACGTATGACCTACATATCCCAACATTGGTAACAAAGCCACCTTCGATAACAAGGTAAGGGAACAGGTAATAGACATAACTTTTTGTTCTGAAAACCCAATTGATGAGGTTCTAGACATTCACTTTTTCTCGGACCATCGTTACATTATGTTTAAATTAGCTCGACAGCCACCGGAACCTATCAGATTCCGAAACAAAACTAAGACCAACTGGTCTAAATTAAAAAATAGGGAAGAAACGAGGTTGATCTCGGAGTTGTGAAGCTGATGGAAACGATTAAAGAGTCCTTCGAGGAATTCTGTCCTCTTCGAGAAAGGAAATCCTTACGGGAAAAACCCTGGACGACGGGGGACATAATAAATCTCGGTAAGAAAGTCCGCAGACTCTTTAACAGAGCGCATCGCAAAAAACAAGCAACGTACTGAGATAATTACCATGAAATACTCAGAGAACAGCTAAACGCAACTCCTGGAAACACTTCTGCGAACAGGTGGATAGCGTGAACGACGTTTCTAAGATTAAGAAATTTCTTTCTAAGACTCATATACAAGCTGAAACGATGGTGGATGCTAATGGGACTAGAGTGGAAACAACAAAGCAGATGCTGAAATTATTAATGGATGTCCACTTCCCAAAGGGGGAAACTGGTCCCATGTTGGAGCAATCCCTAAGGGAAGGCACTGAAAACCATAACATCTTAGTACCAAAGGATATTGTAAGGAGGCCGATCAACAGTTTTGCCCCCTTTTAAGCAGCAGGGCCAGATGGGATTTTCCCAGCACTGTTACAGCACGGACTGGCTGACGAGCTGCTGAAATTCACACAGCACGCCTATGTCAAGGGAAGATCAGTGGAGACCGCATTGGACGAGGTAGTCCACCATATAGAAAAATCCTACAACGACAACATGTTCACCTTGTCAATTTTCATTGACATCGAGGGCGCATTTAATAATGTTAAGACCGATATCCTTATCCAATCCTTAGACCAGTTCGAGGTGGACCGGGAATTAAAAAACTGGGTCAATCACATTTTTTTTCACTGAACCAACACTCAGGGGATGTCCCCTATAAATGCAGTGCATTGCGTTGGTAGAAGGAAGATAAGGTATTGGAAGGAGGAAAGAGGGAGTAGTGTCTGTTGACATCTGTTTTGAATCTCTGAATGTCGTAATTGGAGGGAAAGATATTTGCCGGAAGTCGATTCCACATACGGATAGTACGGGCGAAGAACGAATTTATTCTGTAATGTGTAGTGCGGCCGGTTCTCCAATCGACAACAAATGGGTGAGCGTTCCTGGAGAGTCGCGTATCTCTGCCGAACGTTCTCACGGGCGGTATAAGATCACGAATTTCCGAAGAACAAACACCATGAAAGTATCGATAGAACAATGACACACAACCAACATTACGACGGTGTTCAAGGGAGACAATAGAATTGGATATCCTACCATCACCTATCAACACCATCGCCCTCCTCTGGACACGGTCAAGTAGCTCCAGTGATGAAGCTGGAGCACCTGACTATATATGGGAGTTGTATTCCATCTTTGGTCTGATGTAGGTAGTGTAGATATTGAGAAGATCAGAGGGAGTGAAATATTTCTTACATCTTTTTAAAAAGCCTAAACATTTGAAGGCATCTTTCGACACATCAAATACATGTTTTGTCCAACGAACATCACATTGTATTTTTATGCCAAGAACAACGAGAGCATCTGATTGCTCAATATCTACACCGTTCATTAAAATCGACGACACCGTTGGATCAGTGAATCGCTTGTGAGACAACAAGGAGCACTGGGTCTTACGTGCATTAAAATCTACTCTATTCTCTCGACCCCATTCAGAAATGGCCATCAAATCCTGGCTAAGTGACTCATCCATCAATCGCCTTTTATCCTCAATTTCTTGACGACTTGGTGTATGATCGAATGAGTATGAATGACAGAGGTTGCTGTCATCCGCGAATGAGTATATTGGATTCACAGTCCGATCCAAGAGGTCGTCGATGAAAATAAGAAAAAGGGAGGGGGAAAGGACAGAGCCCTGTGGTACTCCTGCAGTTAACCTATGCTCGTCGGATGAGAACCCATCTACAACAACACGTATAGTGCGATCTCTGAGAAAGCTCGATATAAATCGAGAGAAGTCACTACCAACACCAAAAGCGATAAGCTTTGATATGAGTGCGCCGTGCCAAACTCTATCAAAGGCCTTGTAGATATCTAGAGCAACGACCTTACTCTCACCAAGCTTGTGAATAGATCGATTCCACTTTTCGGACAGCAGTGTCATCAGGTCTCCCGTAGATCGATTCCTACGGAAGCCATACTGTCGATCATTAAGTAAGTCATTAGTTTCTAAATACCTCATAAGATGGTGGTTAACCATACTCTCCATAACCTTCGAAAGCGCTGAGCAAATCGCGATCGGTCGATAGTTAGCAGGATTATTAGCCTCACCTTTTTTAGGGATGGGCTGGATGTTCGCAATCTTCCAACGCGCTGGGAAAACCCCTGCACGGTATGCAAGGTTGAAAAGATTACGAAGGGGACGGGCAAGCGTCGAAGAGCACTTACATAGGACAAGTGCTGAAATGCCATCCGGGCCTGGAGATTTATTTACGTCGAGATTTGCGAGAACCCTTTTAACTCCACGTGTTCGAAAAAATATCTGAGGCATGGAATTAGATACATTTTCGATCACGGGGAGTGGTTGATTGCTTTCCGGCAAGGATGAATTCCTTGCAAACATTTCAGCCAATAGGTTAGCTTTGTCAACCGGGTTAGTGAATATCTGGTCATCTTTAACAAGAGTTGGGATAGATGAGGAATTATCCTTTACTCTTCTCACAAATGACCAAAAGCTCTTACTTCCCCTGGGAGAAGCAAGAACTTTAGCACGAAGACGTTGTTCGTACAGAAACTTTTCACGTCTAAGTACCCTGACCCACATGGTTCTTGTCTGCTTGCGTAGCAGATCAGTTGTGGCATTTTTATTTAAACGCCATTTCCTGAATGCTTACTCTTTGGATCTGACAGCAGCCTTGCATGTCTGGTTAAACCAACTTTTATTAGATGGTTTATCCGAAATAACTTTAATTGTAATAAATGACTTCATTCCAATCAAGATAATATTTTCAATCATTTCAGCCGCAGCATCTATATCGCCATTTAGAAAACAAAGTTTCCAATTGAAATGCTGGAAAAAGTTGTTGAGCTCGGCCCAACGTGCCTTTTCGTATATATATATTGCCCGCTTTGGGGCTGGGGTCGAAGCGACACGAAGAGCGGAATACGAAAAGGATGCTGAAACAATGCAGTGATCCGAATTACCAAGAGGTGCTAGAACGTTAACTTCTTACTTTTCGGGGTGTGATGTTAAGAAAAGATCAAGAATATTAGAGTGTTGCCCTTGGACACACGGAATGTGAGTCGGTTCATTCACTAGTTGCGTCAAATCATTATGCGCGGCAAAAAGCTCGGCGTATTGACCCTCCGGTGTTGAGTGACTCGAATGGGCAAGCCAAGAGGAATTATGGACATTGAAATCGCCAGCAACCACAATTTCACTGTCTGGATAATCCTCTAAAATTTTTGTAATTGAATCGGAAAGGGCGTCAAAGCCATTTAGGGATACCTCCCTTTCCGCGTTTGGACTTCTATACACAAATCCGAAATGTAGTACGTGTGTTCCAATCCTGAATTTAACCCAAAGGGAGTTAAATTCTGGATTTTCAGAGTTTAAGTTATGCCGGCTCTGAAACACTATATCATTACGTACGTATACCAAAAGACCTCTGTGGGGGATAAAGAGGGATAGGGTGTGATACCCAGGAATGTGAAAATCCTGTGGATCAGAATCCTCACACTCCTGGGTCTCACAAAGAGCAAAAACATCAGGCCGATGGAATTGTACATGAGCGTACACGGCAAAAAAATTCGCTCTCAGCCCTCGTACATTGGCAAATTGTACAACTTGACAAACACTTGACATCGATGGAAACTAAGTGCAACATAAAAATACTTCAGAAAGTTCAACGAATGTGCTGCCTCTGTATCAGCTGAGCCAATGCGTCCAATAGAGATACAGGTTAAGTATGAGGCGGCTGTTTCGACTAGACGCTTCAGGCGGTAGGTGAATGGATCCAATCGGATTTCATTTCAAATCATCAAAATTTACTGGGCAGACTAATAGGTTTCTCAGAATTGGAGTACATAACCGACAGAATCCCAGAGAGAACAGTCTTAACGAACTGTAACACAGAAATCCGTCCAGAGATTCCTGGGCTAATGGTTCCCTGGGGAAAGATGACGTCTGGAAACGCTGCTACACAGACGGATCTAAGATGGACGGAAAACAGGATTAGGGATCTACATTGAATACCATGGTGAAATCACGAACAACATAACCTAACCTAACCTAACCTAACCTAACCTAACCTAACCTAACCTAACCTAACCTAACCTAACCTAACCTAACCTAACCTAACCTAACCTAACCTAACCTAACCTAACCTAACCTAACCTAACCTAACCTAACCTAACCTAACCTAACCTAACCTAACCTAACCTAACCTAACCTAACCTAACCTAACCTAACCTAACCTAACCTAACCTAACCTAACCTAACCTAACCTAACCTAACCTAACCTAACCTAACCTAACCTAACCTAACCTAACCTAACCTAACCTAACCTAACCTAACCTAACCTAACCTAACCTAACCTAACCTAACCTAACCTAACCTAACCTAACCTAACCTAACCTAACCTAACCTAACCTAACCTAACCTAACCTAACCTAACCTAACCTAACCTAACCTAACCTAACCTTCTTTTGAAGTTGAAATCGGTAAACGGAAAGGTAGCGGATAGATTCAACGGCAAGATAGAAACAACGCTCAATGTCTTCGCGGAGGTGAAAACACGCAAAGAAGAGAAAATAATAGAGTGCAATGGTATGGATGGATGATATCACCACGGAATCAGAAATATGTAGTGCACTTAGCAAAAACTTGGAGATATCCGAATTAGAGGAAAAAATTGTGAAAACTATCAGAAAGACTTACGAAGGCACACAAATTGCGAAAATCTGTTTACAAACCCCAGTAGCACAGAAAACAATCGAATTGGGAAAAATAAAAATCGGGTGGTCCGTATGCCAGATCAGGGAGACAGTGACTCTCACAAAGTGTTTCAAGTGTTCTTGGATATTGGCCATATTGCAAAATCCTGTAAAACAGATCAAAACAATGTCGGAAGTGTGGAGTTGAAGGCCATATTTCCAAAATCTGTGAAGCTAAACCAGAATGCATGTTATGCAAATCAATCGAGGGTAGTGAAACAAAGCATGTAGCAAGAAGCTACAGATGGCCATATTTCAGAAAGGCACTTATTGCATTGCCCAAATGAAGTGTATCCAATTGAATTGAAATCATTGTGAGGCAGCTCAGGATCTCCTATAACAAACAGTTTTCGAACAAAAAATAGACGTCGCTTTAGTAAGCGAACAGTACAAGGACCTTGATAAGAACGGATGGGAAAAGAAGTATCTGACAGATCCGTGGTGTGGGCTTGTGGTAACAAAGCGATAGAAAGGAGGATACTTCAATGCTTGGACAGTAGAATGGGGTAGCCAAAAAACAAATGAAAGAGGAAAGGAAGAGTTCTCCTAGAAGCTCGATCTAGTCCTTGCATACAACGGAAGCTCTCATACGTTTAGAAAAGCAGGATATGGGTCGATAGTCGACCTAACTATCGTTAGTGCTAACCTGGTCAGAAATATGGAGTGGGAAGTGAGCGAGCACTATACTCACAGTGACCAGGCAATAATATTTACAATAACCTGCCGAAGACCTGAAAGACTAAAACGACGTCAACTATCATTTGCAGGATGGACGAAAGACAAGTTAGATCAGCGTTCATTCGTAGAAGTTTTCTCTAATCTAGACATAGTAGGGGGTGGAAGCATAGTAGCGGGGTGGAAGCATCTTATATCAGCACTGCAAAAATCTAAAGTTCCTGAATATTTGATAACAAAGGACTACTTTTCTGATCGGACACTATGGAACGAAACCGACAGAGGAATAGAGACACACAAGGACATAGCAGAAGTTCCTCAAGGCTCGGTCCTCGGACCCCTGTTGTGGAACATTATGTGCAATCACATATTCCGTCTAAAAATACCAGAGGAGGCTACAATCGTTGGATTCGCGGATGATGTAGCAGTAATAGTGCAGGCGAGACATATAGAGGATGTCCAACTATACGTAAATGAAGCCATTAGAACAATAAAGCTATGGATGGAGTTAGTGAATCTGGAACAGACAGAACACAAAACAGAGTCAGCACTCATAAGTTATAAAAGAAAGAATGAGGTTCTAAAGATTCAAGTTGGCAAAAGCGAAATTGCTTCATCGGAAGCAATTTAGTACCTGGGTATGATGATTGATGATCGATTAAACTTTAAGTCCCACATGAAATATTCATGCAAAAAAGCAAGTGACGTTACAAATGCGCTGGCGACAGGCCCGTGCGCAGGATTTTCCCTGGGGGGGATTTTCATCTACACTCATAAAAAATTTAACCCTATAATGAGTTAAAATTAACTAAAATTTAGGAAACCAAGTACATTTTTACTAAATATAAGTAGAATTTTGCTGAAATTTTCCTAAATCTAAGTAAATTTTTCCTAAAACCATGTAATTTTTTTTTTACTAAATTCAGTCTTGCATTGATTGTCGTCAGCGAATGTTCTGTACGTATAATCACGCGTGTTTTGATACTTTTCTTTACTTTCTGTTCTCACACAAACAAAATCCTGAAACGGCAAAGAGTAAAAAACGATGAAGACATGTCTTCATCTAAAAAACAAAGATCTATGTCGCGAATAAATTTCTATTCGCCACTCCAACTGAATGATGAAGATGAAGAGGAAGAAAGTGGTGGGGATAATATCCCCAAAAAAATATCAATATCTCCTATTAAGGTTTTAACCGACAATAGAGAAAATATTTACAAACTTTTAAATGAAAAAGGCATTAAAAACTATCTAGTAAAAAAATGTCCATCGGACTAAAAATCATTTGTGAAACAATGGATATATTCAACGCCTTAGTGAAACTGTTTAAAGATAATAATATTCAGTTCTTTACACATGAGCGTAAAGACGAAAAACCATTCAAAGTCGTAATTCATGGTTTAGAAGGAAAATCTGAAGCTGAAGTTAAGTCTGAATTATTGCGCCTCGGGTATAAATGCATCGACGTTAAAAAATTTTTACGAACATATAATACGTACAATGATACAATCTATATAGTGTACTTCGAAAGAACAACTGTACGAATGCATGATTTACGTAAAAACACAAAAGCTCTGTTTTATACTATTATTAAGTGGGACTTTCAGCGAAGAACTAAAAACAAGCCAGTACAATGCCGCAAATGTCAGATGTACGGACACGGAGAACGTGGGTGTAATGTCAAACCAAAATGTGCTACATGTGCTGGAAGACATAGAACAGCTGACTGCCAGAACCCAAATATCACTCGTTGTGCAAATTGTAACAACAATCACACAGCAAACGACCCCGAATGTCCGAATCTTACTGCTTATCTCGAAATGAGAAAAAGTTTCGTTGTGAGGAGAGCGTCAAATGCTCCCCAATATAACAATAGAGCAAGCAACTATCCACATTTGCCAAACTCTCAACTTAACGACACAATCCCAACCAGCTCAGATCATGCATACTCCCGTATCAATAGTCAAAACAAAAACAACACCTATCAGCGATCAAGTAACAAAGTCAATTCCAACACTAACTATAGCTACAATAAAAACAACAACAACAACAACCAATCGGTTAATACACAAAAACAATTATTTAACGAAGACGAACTGACACAACTAACTTTTGAAATGGTCTCAAATCTCCGCTCATGTAACTCAAGAGAGGAACAATTTAATGTTATAGCTAGATTAGCTGTTAAGTATTTGTATAGTAATAATGTCTAATTTAACATTGAAAACAGTATTCTGGAATTGTAGAAGCGTCTGCAACAAAATGTATGAATTTTTTGATTTTTTGAATAGGAATAACATCGATATATGCCTATTATCTGAAACATGGCTAAAGCCTCATATTAAATTTTCACACCCGAACTACAAAGTAATACGTCGTGATCGTGTTGGTATCGGTGGTGGTGTAGCAATTGTTATTAGGAAAACTATAAAATTCACTGAATTAGCTAGCATAAAAACCAATTTGATAGAGAATGTGGGTATTGAATTAGTTAATGAAAATCGAAATAATGTAAAAATATTCAGTATTTACTTTCCAGGAGCAAGAAACACTGACGAAAATAGGAACTTATACAAGACAGATTTGCGTAAACTACTCAGTACAGCTGGCAATTTCATTTTTTGTGGAGACTATAACAGTAGACACCGGAACTGGGGCTGTATTAGAGCTCATAGCTGGGGCAACATACTGAATGAAACGACAACATTCTTCCCAATATCCATCTCATTTTCACCCACACCATCTTATATTCCATCCATATCGACAGCTAGTCCCTCGACTTTAGATATTTTATTGACCAATGTACCATATCTCTTGTCCCCATTAACGGCAAGAACTGATTTGCATTCTGACCACTTACCTGTCTTGTTTCATCTTAATTCTGAGGTAGACATTGTTTCACAGAGTCAATACAACTTTAATAAGGCAGACTGGAGAAAATATAAATCTGTCTTGCAAAATTCATTTAATCATATAGGTCCTATAGATTCGAATGTTGAGCATACAGATCAGATTGATTTGTGCATTGAAAAATTTTCAAGCACACTTCATGAATCTGTTAGACAATCTATGCCACGCTTCAATAAGGTGACAAACAATTTTATACTACCGATTTATATGCTTATTCTCATTAGAATTAGAAATTTTTATAAAAAGGAATGGTCCAGATACAGGCAACCCATTGATTACTTAACGATGTGTAGTTACAACAACACAGTTAGGAATGAGATACGGACTTTTCGAAACAGACAATGGTCCCAAAAACTTAAGGCTCTTGATAAAGCATCTAAACCTTTCTGGAATACTACGAAAATATTAAGGAACAAGATACAAAATATGCCACCTCTTAAAATAGGTTCTAGTATCAAATACACCAACAAGGAAAAATCAAATTGTCTTGCTGAGATATTTTTAAAAAACCATCATACATCTGATGGATTAAGTACCAGGGATCACATAAATGCTGTCGAAACCTCGATTTCATGCTTTAACCACCAATCATATTCCACTCCACCAACAGAAATGATAACGATGAGTTTGGTTCGATCCATAATAAAAAAAATAAAAATAAGAAATGCAACTGGTTTTGATATGATTAACAACCGAATGCTCAAACATCTACCTGCCAATGGAATATTGTACCTAATATATATTTACAATGCCTGCCTGAAATTGCAATATTTCCCTAAGGCTTGGAAAATAGCCAAAGTTATTCCTATCCAAAAGCCAGGAAACCAATATGACAATCCGAACAGTTATCGTCCAATTAGCCTATTAAGTAGTATAAGTAAGTTATTCGAAAAAATTGTTAAAATTAAAATAGATAATCATTTAAATAATAATAACATAATCCCGTTCGAACAATTCGGGTTTAGAAGATATCACAGCACAACACATCAAGTTAAAAGAATATGCAGCCATGTTAAGTCAAATTTTTCAAACGGATTCTCAACAGCTCTGGTACTACTTGATGTAGCTAAAGCTTTTGACACCATTTAGCATAATGCAATAATATACAAAATGATAAAGTATAATTTTCCACATTTCTTAATAAAAATCATTAAAAGCTACTTAGAGGACAGACACTTTCGTGTTCTTGTTGACAACGAATTATCGGACTCAAATGAAATTCCTGCATATGCAGACGATGTTGGCATCTTTTTTCTCATAAACTTGGTCATGATATAGTGAGCAATTTACAATATGCATTAAATAAGTTGGTTCAATACTATGAGAAATGGAAGATGAAATTGAACTATGAAAAAACTCAATCTATTTTTTTTCAGCAGAAAAAGAAAGAATTGTTTCCTCCCACCTTCCAAATTAACTATAAATGGTGTCGATATAGATTGGTCTGAAAATGTTAAATATCTTGGTATATTCCTAGATAAAAAACTCACCTTTCAATGTCATATTACTAATATTCAAAGAAAAGTCAACATGTATATAAAAATTCCCTATCCTTTAATTAACAGAAAGTCGTCCTTGAGCAACTTTAATAAAATAATTATCCTTAAAGTTATATTTCAATCATTAATTTTGTATGGTTGTCCAGTATGGGAAAAGTGCGCCATTTCACACTTAAAAAATTACAAATGTGTCAAAACAAAGTTTTAAAAATTATGCTAAATCTTCCTCGGCGTTTCCCTACAGATATGTTACATGAAATGTCCAATACAACTAAAATTATTGATAGAATAGCAAAGATCAGCAACAAATTTCCGTCAGTCCGTCGTCCGATGCACTTGTGTTTCTCTGTCGTCCGTGTTGTGTGCCGTTCAGTTTTTGTGTTAAAATAAAAAAGAAAAAATTCAAACAAAATACAGAAATCATAAACAACAAAATAGATCAAATGAAATAAGTGAAAAACAACCAACAACAATAACCGTGCCGCGCCGACCAAAAAAATAAACAACAACCAAACAACCCAACAACAACAATAACATCAGCCATAAACATCGCAGCAGCATTCACAACAGCCACACATCACTGACCACACATGTCCGCTCCGTAGTGTGTGCGTTGTCTCCTTCCCTTCCCCCCCCCCCCCATCCCTTTCGAGCAGTGCAGTTGACACTCTTTTCTTTCTGTCGTTGTTCGCCCAATGCTCAAGGCATAACACTGAGCATTGGGGGAATACAGCAACGGCAGGGAGAGGAGTTTGGCAACTGTAGCTGCATACTGACTCTGTTTTGTTTTTTTCTTGTTTGTCTGTTCTAATGGTGGGTAAGTTTAAAGTACAATTTGCCAATGTACGAGGGCTGAGAGCGAATTTTTTTGCCGCGTACGCTCATGTACAATTCCATCGGCCTGATGTTTTTGCTCTTTGTGAGACCCAGGTGTGTGAGGATTCTGATCCACAGGATTTTCACATTCCTGGGTATCACACCCTATCCCTCTTTATCCCCCACAGAGGTCTTTTGGTATACGTACGTAATGATATAGTGTTCCAGAGCCGGCATAACTTAAACTCTGAAAATCCAGAATTTAACTCCCTTTGGGTTAAATTCAAGATTGGAACACACGTACTACATTTCGGATTTGTGTATAGAAGTCCAAACGCGGAAAGGGAGGTATCCCTAAATGGCTTTGACGCCCTTTCCGATTCAATTACAAAAATTTTAGAGGATTATCCTGACAGAGAAATTGTGGTTGCTGGCGATTTCAATGTCCATAATTCCTCTTGGCTTGCCCATTCGAGTCACTCAACACCGGAGGGTCAATACGCCGAGATTTTTGCCGCGCATAATGATTTGACGCAACTAGTGAATGAACCGACACACATTCCGTGTGTCCAAGGGCAACACTCTAACATTCTTGATCTTTTCTTAACATCACACCCTGAAAAGTATGAAGTTAACGTCCTAGCACCTCTTGGTAATTCGGATCACTGCATTGTTTCAGCATCCTTTTCGTATTCCGCTCTTCGTGTCGCTTCGACCCCAGCCCCAAAGCGGACAATATATATATACGAAAAGGCACGTTGGGCCGAGCTCAACAACTTTTTCCAGCATTTCAATTGGAAACTTTGTTTTCTAAATGGCGATATAGATGCTGCGGCTGAAATGATTGAAAATATTATCTTGATTGGAATGAAGTCATTTATTCCAATTAAATTTATTTCGGATAAACCATCTAATAAAAGTTGGTTTAACCAGACATGCAAGGCTGCTGTCAGATCCAAAGAGGAAGCATTCAGGAAATGGCGTTTAAATAAAAATGCCACAACTGATCTGCTACGCAAGCAGACAAGAACCATGTGTGCCAGGGTACTTAGACGTGAAAAGTTTCTGTACGAACAACGTCTTCGTGCCAAAGTTCTTGCTTCTCCCAGGGGAAGTAAGAGCTTCTGGTCATTTGTGAGAAGAGTAAAGGATAACTCCTCATCTATCCCAACTCTTGTTAAAGATGACCAGATATTCACTAACCCGGTTGACAAAGCTAACCTATTGGCTGAAATGTTTGCAAGGAATTCATCCTTGCCGGAAAGCAATCAACCACTCCCCGTGATCGAAAATGTATCTAGTTCCATGCCTCAGATATTTTTTCGAACACGTGGAGTTAAAAGGGTTCTTGCAAATCTCGACGTA
Organism: Polietes domitor; assembly: GCA_947397865.1. Lineage (NCBI taxonomy): Eukaryota > Metazoa > Arthropoda > Insecta > Diptera > Muscidae > Polietes > Polietes domitor. Next base: position 80,595,633 of record OX377618.1, on the reverse strand, counting down.
AATAAATCTCCAGGCCCGGATGGCATTTCAGCACTTGTCCTATGTAAGTGCTCTTCGACGCTTGCCCGTCCCCTTCGTAATCTTTTCAACCTTGCATACCGTGCAGGGGTTTTCCCAGCGCGTTGGAAGATTGCGAACATCCAGCCCATCCCTAAAAAAGGTGAGGCTAACAATCCTGCTAACTATCGACCGATCGCGATTTGCTCAGCGCTTTCGAAGGTTATGGAGAGTATGGTTAACCACCATCTTGTGAAGTATTTAGAAACTAATGACTTACTTAATGATCGACAGTATGGCTTCCGTAGGAATCGATCTACGGGAGACCTGATGACACTGCTATTCGAAAAGTGGAATCGATCTATTCACAAGCTTGGTGAGAGTAAGGTCGTTGCTCTAGATATCTCCAAGGCCTTTGATAGAGTTTGGCACGGCGCACTCATATCAAAGCTTATCGCTTTTGGTGTTGGTAGTGACTTCTCTCGATTTATATCGAGCTTTCTCAGAGATCGCACTATACGTGTTGTTGTAGATGGGTTCTCATCCGACGAGCATAGGTTAACGGCAGGAGTACCACAGGGCTCTGTCCTTTCCCCCTCCCTTTTTCTTATTTTCATCGACGACCTCTTGGATCGGACTGTGAATCCAATATACTCATTCGCGGATGACAGCAACCTCTGTCATTCATACTCATTCGATCATAGACCAAGTCGTCAAGAAATTGAGGATAAAAGGCGATTGATGGATGAGTCACTTAGCCAGGATTTGATGGCCATTTCTGAATGGGGTCGAGAGAATAGAGTAGATTTTAATGCACGTAAGACCCAGTGCTCCTTGTTGTCTCACAAGCGATTCACTGATCCAACGGTGTCGTCGATTTTAATGAACGGTGTAGATATTGAGCAATCAGATGATCTAGTTGTTCTTGGCATAAAAATACAATGTGATGTTCGTTGGACAAAACATGTATTTGTCGAAAGATCCCTTCAAATGTTTTTTAAAAAGATGTAAGAAATATTTCACACCCTCTGATCTTCTACATCAGACCAAAGATGGAATACAACTACCATATATGGTCGGGTGCTCCAGCTTCATCACTGGAGCTACTTGACCGTGTCCAGAGGAGGGCGATGGTGTTGATAGGTGATGGTAGGATATCCAATTCTATTGTCTCCCTTGAACACCGTCGTAATGTTGGTTGTGTGTCATTGTTCTATCGATACTTTCATGGTGTTTGTTCTTCGGAAATCCGCGATCTTATACCGCCCGTGAGAACGTTCGGTAGAGATACGCGACTCTCCAGGAACGCTCACCCATTTGTTGTCGATTGGACAACCGACCGCACTACACATTACAGAATAAATTCGTTCTTCGCCCGTACTATCCGTATGTGGAATCGACTTCCGGCAAATATCTTTCCCTCCAATTACGACATTCAGAAATTCAAAACTGACGTCAACAGACACTACTCCCTCTTTCCTCCTTCCAATACCTTATCTTCCTTCTACCAACGCAATGCACTGCATTTATAGGGGACATCCCCTGAGTGTTGGTTCAGTGAAAAAAAAATTTAAGACTATATGTGAAATGTCGGATAATGTTTTGGTATCTTCGATCCTAGATACATAAATCTCTCTCAAAAATAAATTAAGCTCTAAGCAAAGGTTTTTTAGACTATTTTCCTTTGAAATATTAACTAATAAAAATGTAAATAATTCGTATATATACAAAATATATTGTTCTAGATAAAAGGCCAAGCCGTATTACTTAAGTGCAATCAATCATGTTAAGCTGTAAATATTTAAATATTCATTTAATAAAAAATAATATAATAATATATAAAAATAATATTTTACTAAATTTAAGCAAAATTTTCCTAAAAGTAAGTAAATTTTTACTAAATCTTAGTAAAATTTTGCTGAAAATTTCCTAAAACTAAGTAAATGTTTACTCAAATCAATTAAATATTTACTCAAACTGATTTCTTTCCTCAAAACGAGTAAATTTTTACTGAAACTGAGGAACATTTTATTTTATACAAGGAAAAAGGTGAAATTAAAATAAGTTCAATTTAACTAAAGAAATCAAACAAATAGTTTTGCTTCAGAGTATGCAAAACTGATACAAAAAATGACAACATAAAATATTTCTCAAAAGTTTCATGATGCCTCTGCCATAAGGAGTTGAGCTATTACTCCATGATTGCTGCGAAGGCAAGATAGGCGCCTTTGCAGTGGTTGTTTAGATTAATACTTGAAGCATTTAATAAATAAGTCTCTGCAAACGAACGAGAATTGCTTCTTAAATTAATATTGCTTCTTAAATTAATATTTTTTAAACAATTTCAAATGTTTTTTTATAAGTTCATTTATACTTAAATGTATGAACAACTCGTCATAAAATTCAGTAAACATTTTAACTTCATTTTAGGAAAAAACACATTTTTATGTTAAAATTTCCTAAATGGATTTTTCCATACAAAAAATTTCAGATTTTTTTTCTCACTTAAAACCTTGGAAATATAACTTTGAATTTACTCAATTCTAAGAACTTTTTAGTAGATCCAAAGAAATGTTTTTAATTAAATCTACTACCATTTTTCTAGTAAATGAACTATTTACTATGGCTTTGAAAGAAGGAAACTTTACTCATACTTAGTTAATTTTCCAACTTTTTAGGTATTTTTTACTGGAGCGTTTGGAAACCACTCATATCTTCGAGAAATATTTTGATACATTCGTCCGACAGACATCGTCGGCAAAATTGCATTTCAGTAATCCATCTATCAGTACACTCAAAGGAATATGTCAGTAAAAGAAAGCAGAAAGTCTACTGAAAGAGCAGATTTTCTGCTGTTAAAAAAGAGACAGCAGATTTGTATCTGCTGAGATGGTAACCAGCTGTTTAGATGGTAACCAGCTGTTTAGCATTATATATGATACGCATATTGTCCCAAGCTAATATAAAAGGAAATTCGATCTAAACTCGCTTATGAACGCTTATCTATTTTTATATTTTAATTAACAACAGACTGCAAACTCTTTAGCAGTGTGAATGGTGATGTGAAGATTGCAGAAAACTGCTGTTATGAAAAAAAAAACAGATGTAATAGTTGCTTGAAATTACATACATACATATCGAGGGCTTATATTTATAATATTCATAATCATAATTCTGAAACTTTTCATACACAAATATTCCCCATGAAGTCAGCAATCACATGCCAAAGAAATATTTCGGTATTCTCAATATGATAAAAAGTTATGCGGGTTTTTCTAAAGATACTTTTCACAATTTTTGACTTTACAGCCACTATTTATCTTATTTTAGTCTGAAACTTGGGAACCAAAATGCTATTAACGCGAAATGATGGAATTTGATAGAACGAAATGCCCTAAATCAAGAAAAAGGTTTTAAACAAAATCGTTGTAGCGAATTGTAACCTTCGGTTTTATGCTGCTCCATTTTATTTCTATTAGTTTTATGTTCATAGCCACTTATGCAGTCACAAATTAACGTGCGAGGGGATAGCCAAATCAGAAAATTAAAAAAATGGCTTTTCCAAATTTATATGACAGATGACATCCAAATCTGAGAATAGTTTGGCATCAAAAACTCATTTTCGAGAAAATGGTTCATAGCCACTTTTGAATATAAACCCTCGATATCTATTTGGAAGAAATATTACACAAAAAACGATCAAATTCCTCGGCGATAAACCCATCAGTCCCGCATTTTTCTATGATAAATGCAGAAAATTGGATATGCTTTTTGACAAAGAATGGGTCTAAATAGGATGTCTGAAGAGTTTTGGGGTTTTTTTTATATAGGACATGAGTAACAGGATGTTTACTCAAAATCTTTATACGCATATTCCGATTAAATAAAAAAATATTTGGAAATGTTTCTTCATTTTTGTAATCTTAAATATGTATAAATTCGAATAACCAATACAGTTTTATGTATTCGATGAAATGCAAGAAGAAACTACTAGAAATTTTAATTACAAAAAAACTAAATAATTGGTATTTTAGAGTTTCGTTTTCCTACGTAGATCCAAGTTAATGAATTTGTTGTTTCTCTTTTGAATAATACTCGTTACATATGTACAAAAAAATACTAACTCTGAAAACTATTTGACATAAGTGAGAAATATAACAAAAATTTTACTAAGTTAAAACTCATTTATTATTGTTTCACAACTTTAAATTAGATTCTAAAATGGAGACCTACACGCGGCGAAAAAATGGATTTCGTAGAAACGAAATTTTAGACAGAATTTATTTTGTGGGAAAAATTAGTTAGTTTGCGGTAAACATGTCTTCAGTTGTTGCAAGTGAACAAAGATAAATAAGTTTATGTATATCAAACAGTTTTCTTCGTTTGTCAAAATGGATTTGTATTATAATTGCAAACTCCCAAAACATTGGAAGTAACAGAAACCGTTGTTGTTGTATCTGTGATGAAAATAGGACACATCGGTTCAGATTTAGATACAGCTCCATAAAAATGTCCAATCGCAAATGTTACATCTTAGCGCTCTACAAGCATCAAGCAAATTATTTTCTTTTATTAAGAATATTTTAGATTTCATTTTGATATCATAGTGATTCTATCTACACTTTTTTAAAATTACTAAACGATTTTGTTATTAAATTTCCAAACTCATATTGCAGTACACAATTAAAAGTTCATAAGATATAGCTCTAGTCGAATGTCAAGAAGTGGTATCGGTTAATAAAAATGAAAATTTTCCGAACAATTTGGTGTCCATTAGCGAAATTAGCATTACACAATCTTGAAATTGACACAATTTGTTTAGTATGTATTTTTCATAGCCTCTGTCCGAAATTCAAGAAAGTGTCCACGATTTTTTATGTAATTTTCGGCTTTTTCATGATTTTACTGCAAAATTTCCATTTCAGACGAGTTATTTTAAAAAGACCTTAAAAATTCTATATTTTATTGCTTCAGAATGTCTAGAAGGTTTTAAAAAGTACCCCCCTCTCTGGGGGGTTTGAAAGGTTCTTAGGAGAATGTTTGACCGCTGATAACACAGTAGGTATTATGTTAAGGTCGGAGAACGAATGAAAAGCGGTGGACACATCATGCACTGCGTAAAGTAGAGAAGATACAAAAATCCATAGTAGAGTCGGGTGGCAACCCATAAGAAGAACGAGCGTGAGTAGCATCTGAGGCAGTGCTGGCCGCCCACGAAGTAATACAAGACGACAGTTCCGTGGTGATTGTGGTTGAAGTGGGGGTGTGGTGTAGTACGTAGGCGTCATTTGATGAATCGTGCATGGAATCAGTACGGACTGAAGCCATCTTTTGAAGATTCCACACTTCCAGCGATGAAAAAAAAGACAGACAGAATGTTTGGGAGGGAAAATTAATAGGGATCGGTCTTACATTTAACACCTCTGGGGACGATTCCGAGGTTTTCGTTATCGTGCTTTTTGCGTATTTTTACGCCTTATCCCTCACCTTTGACCCCGTATCCAAGTCGAATTCTTAAAATTCCCATACAACACTATCCCACCCCTAATAGAAGTACATGTCGATGGTTTCATTCTATAGTAAGCTAAGTAAATTAGATTTGCAGGATATTATTTGATATATCTAGATTTTTATATATTTTAGAACATAACTTTTGAACGTAACGCCATGTTTTGGCAGAATTTAAGTATAATCAAGCTGATTTCAAAAATGATATCTCCTTAAAAAGTACTAAGTCGAGTTAACATACTATGAAATGAAGCCATCGAGAATTGTTTGTCCTGTGTACGTATTACATTTAGACTTTATCGGGATTTCATGGGAATACACTTTCTCACAAATCTTGAGCCATTACTAAAAATAGCGACGAAATTAAAAAAGGGACTAAAAAAGTTGCTTGAAAACTATAACTGTGTGTTGTACTAAGTAGTTTCAGATTATTTGGTCTGTGGCGGAGCCGGACCTACTTTGTTGTGAAAGCACCCCGAAAATAAGAAAAAATGTTTTAAATTATTTAGTATTTTGCTCCTCCTGAAATATAATGAAAAATGATGTTCCTTTTACATTTCAGACGACGACATACATACATGTATATATATATATATATATCTTCACACACATTTAACAAAAGTAGATAGGTTGTAAATATTTCCGATTGTACATTGTCCAATAGTTAAAAGTAAGGTATATACATAGTTATGCACATGTTAATATTTCAAAAAAATCTTTGGGTCCTTGTCCAACTTTGGTTTTTTAAAAATGTCTACTAGAACAAATGTTATTGAATTTTGGCCGATCGATTTTGATTCTGAACCACTATGCGGCGTAAGTAATTTTGTATCATCGTATGAAATGTATATCATAATCAATTAGATGCCATTGACTCAGGAAATGTTTCCTGGGATGTTCTCAATCTCCTTTTTATATCTCGTAACTATGATTGATGTACCACTAGTAACCCTATCTTAGCTACCGTTCAATTCAGTATTCAGAAAAAATTCTGTTATTAACACAGATATTGTTATTAACAGATATTGCAGATATATCAGCAGCCTGCTATTAAAGAAGGTTTTCTGCCATAACAACAGTTTACCTGCAGTTTTGCGTCAGCATTCAAATTACCTTTGTCGAGCGTTCTAAAGTTAAAAACCATTCAGACTGGTGGAGCTTCACTTTCTATTAGCTCCTGACAATATGAATATTCTTTTCACTTTTTATTATATTAGACAAATGCTAATGAAATGCATTAGGTGATCATACAATTTTTTATTAGAAAATCATAATGGGTATCATCGAGAAATCGAATAACTATTAAACGGATCCATCAACCCACAGGGAGCCAGTTGAAACAATTTTATGATCACATAAAATATGTTGACCCGATAGGTCATCAATAGCCCTCAAAATATTACACTCCGAGTCCTTTACAAGGAAAAAATAATCTGAATTTAGCGGTAACATTTAGTTAGTGTCACTAATTGAGCTATAAATATATCCATTAGACATACATACATTATATAGCCTAAGGCGGCATCACAAATAATGATATGCTCGCTGATATAAATACATAACATAAAGTAATAGATAACAAGTAAAAAGGCGTTATGTTCGGCCGGGCCGAATCTTATATACCCTCCACCACGGAGTGTATTCCACAGTATTATCGGTAGATTAGAGTCTACATTACATAGAATTGGGAAAATTGTTATTCTTCATTATTATAATATTAATAGTCCTCTACTTTATATAAATATTAATATAATATTTAGACAGAAATATGCAAAAATGTGCCTTAAATATTTTTAGATAGAAAAAATTTCCCTCCTATTTGCAATTTCTTGATTCCGTCTACAGCCTAAATGTCTGTTCCTTCTTGATAGAAAAGTTGTAATATTTATGACAGGTTGCTGTCATCCGCAAATGAGTATATTGGATTCGAAGTCCGATCCAAGAGGTCGTCGATGAAAATAAGAAAAATAGAGGGGAAAGGACAGTGTCCTGTGGTACTCCTGCAGTTAACCTATGCTCGTCGGATGAGAACCCATTTACAACAACACGTATAGTGCGATCTCTGAGGAAGCTCGATATAAATCGAGAGAAGTCATTACCAACACCAAACGCGATAATCTTTGATATGAATGCGCCGTGCCAGACTCTATAAAAGGCCTTGGAGATATCTAGAGCACAACCTTACTCTCACCAAACTGGTGGATGGATCGATTCCATTTTTCGGATAACCGTGTCATCAGGTCACCCGTAGATCGATTCCTACGGAAGCCATACTGTCGATCATGATGTAAGTCATTAGTTTCGAAATAACTCACAAGATGGTGGTTTTCCATACTCTCCATAACCTTCGAGAGCGCAGAGTAAATCGGATGGTAGTTAGAAGGGTTATTAGCCTCACCTTTTTTAGGGAAGGGTATGCAAGGTTGAAAATATTGCGAAGTGAACGGGCAAGCGTCGAAGAGCACTTACGTAGGACAAGTGCTGAAATGCCATCCGGGCCCGGAGATTTATATTAAGTCGAGATTTGCGAGAACCCTTTTAACTCCACGTGTTCGGAAAAACATCTGAGGCATGGAACTAGATACATTTTCATCGTGGTTGATTGCTTTCCGCAAGGATGAATTCCTTGCAAACATTTCAGCCAATAGGTTAGCTTTGGCAACCGGGTTAGTGAATATCTGGTCATCTTTAACAAGAGTTTGGATATATGAGAAGTTATCCTTTACTCTTTTTACAAATGACCAAAAGCTCTTACTTCCCCTGGGAGAAGAAAGAACTTTGTCACGAAGACGTTGTTCGTACAGAAAATGTTCACGTCTAAGTACACATGGTTCTTGTCTGCTTGCGTAGCAGATCAGTGGTGGCATTTTTATTTAAACGCCATTTCTTGAACGCTTCTTCTTTGGATCTGACAGCAGTCTTGCATGTCTGGTTAAACCAACTTTTATTAGATGGTTTATCCGAAATAACTTTAGTCGATCATTTCAGCCCCATCATCTATATCGCCGTTTAGAAAGCAAAGCTTCCAATTGAAATGCTGGAAAAAGTTGTTGAGCTCGGCCGAACGTGTCATTTCGTATATATAAATTGTCCGCTGCTGAAACAATACAATGATCATACTTTTCAGGGTGTGAAGTTAGAAAAAGATCAAGAATATTTAGGTTTTGCCCTTGGTCATTTTGTTTTAACTTACCAACCATTAGGACACACAGAAAAAAAAACAAAGTCAAAACATGTAACCACAATTGTCAGACCTCCTTCCTTACCGTTGCTGTATTTACACATTGCCTAGCGTTATGCCTTAAGCATTGGCAGAACAACGGCAAGAAGAGAAGAATGTCAATTGAAATACACGAACGGGAATAAAAGGGGAAGGGGTGGGGGCAACGGACACGACGCTAATCGAGCATTGATGATGATGATGTTTATATGATGATGTTTATATGATGCTGCTGTTTTGTTTGTTGTTGCTAATTTGTTCTGTTTTAGTTCGGTGCGCGGCGCGACTTTCGTTATTTTGTTGTTTGATTATTTTCTTTCAATTGTTTGTAGTTTAACACATTGTTTAAATGTTAAATTGGCTTATATTTTATTTAATTTTGTGGACACTATTCCGTTGGCTGTGATTGATTTTATTTATTTTGTGCTGGTTTTTAATTTTAACAAAACAAAAAAATACAGACGGCACACGACACGGACGACAGAAAAACATGTGTGAAGTGGACGACGGACAAACACTCATTCTTGCTAAGCGAGTAAATTCCATATATTTTCTTTGCCTACTTTAATTTGACCTTTATTTTGAATAATTCGAAGAAGGAATTTTCTCATTATTCCTAAATCTAGTAAGTGCATGCTGTCTAGTGGAACTTGGGTAATCATTTTGATTCCTAAGTAAATACCTACAGGAAATACTGAAACAAACTCCACATTCACTATTTTCATTAAAATTGGCCACAATTGAGCCCTGGAACTTCGATATAAAGGCAGTCCGTCAATGTTTATGTCAACTACAATGATATCAGAATTATATATATTTTGATATATTATTATTATATATATATATATTTTTCAAGTGTCTTTATTTGCAATCTATTTACAGAGAAATTAAGCAAATTGTATAAAAACTTAGAAACGTTTTTGCTAAGTTCCAGCGAACTTATCAAAAGTTTACATTATTCTATTGGTAAATAACACAAAAAATTAAATATAAAATATTTGAATTCTAACACTTATGCTATTTTACAATTTTTGGCTATAGGTTTAAATATAGTTATATGGCAGTTAGGTAATAAAGGGCAAATCGAGGACTTGACAAATCAATCTATTGATATAATTACCACCATATCTTCTAATATCGTTTTTAACTTTGGAGATATCTAGATCTTTATGAATGTTATCATTTCTTACAAACGTGGGTGAATTAGTGATAAGCCTCAGTGTTTTCGATTGATATGTTTGCAGAATTTCAACATTTGAATTGCTTGCTGTTCCCCAAAGCTCGATTCCGTATGTCCAGACCGGTTTTAATATGGTTTTATATAGAACAACTTTGTTCTCCAAACATAATTGCGATTTTGGACCTAAAAGCCAAAACATTCGCTTTGTCTTAATTAGGGTTTGCATCCCTGGAATCCCACGGGAATTCAGTAGAAAATTTTACATATTTCTTCGCATATTTTTTTCCATCATTTCCACAATAAAATTAAAAATGTTGTATACAAATTTAGATAACATAGCATTTAATTAGATATGTCAAATATTGCAGTTGGATGGCACAATATTTTTTAAGCTGCGTTCGGATCTAGACTCAAAACCAACTTTTTCGGATTTTTCCTGTCAAGCTCCATATGGGAAAATTAAAATCCGAGAAAAATAGAATTTAATATAATTAAAATAAAAATAAATAAAGCGACAGGACAAAGAACAAACATTTCATTTAATGTGAACGATCGTTCTCCGTCGCGTCCACATTTTCTAATAAAATAAGAAACATCTGATCTTTAATTAATTTTGAAACTTGAAAAGATATTTGAATTGATCTCACATTGCGCTTTATTATATGAATTCTGTAACAGTTTCGTTGTGAATATTTCATTGGAAAAAATGAGCTTAACTCATGGTAAACTGTATGTTGACGATTTCCCGCACTATCCCGGGAAATTAAAAAATAATTCCCGTTTCCCGGGAAATAAAAAGTACGGGAAAATGCAAACCCTAGTCTTAATCTCTAGCTGTTTTCTTTTTTGCTTTTATGTGACGTTCCCTTGTTAAACGTCTGTCTATATCCAGACCTAGGTATTTCACATAAGTCGATGAGGGGATCTGCTTTCCTAAGGGTGAATGTTACGTGTGTGGATTTTCAGGATTAATTTTAATGTTCCACTTCTTCCACTTCAACCAAGATTGAGTCAAGTCAAGTTGTTTTTGTATTATATTGGAAGCTTCCACTGGTGACTTGTTAACGGCTAGTATGGCAGTATCATCAGCATACGATGCTACTGTTACATCGTCTGAATTAAATATAATAGTAAGAAATAAGACCTTTTTTGGGCAGAGATTTTATCACTTTGACGTCTATGAGGTCGTAACCAGGCGATTTTTTAATTAAGTTTCTTTACTTCACTTTCAACCTCTTTTACAGTAAAGCGTTTAATAGGACGATACATTTGGCAAGACACATTAAGAAAGTCTCTGATTTCTCTTCCTCCCGTGAATCGCAAAATGAAAATGGGATGAATGTTTCCTCTAGCAATGATTTAAAAGCAGATACCTTGGTCTTATCCGATTTGCACCAAACACCGGAAGAATCATTAATAGTTATATTTCGTTTTTGTGGCCTTTTTAGGTATTTCATAACCTTCCAGAGGCTATATTCATTATTCTTAGTTCGACTCAAATTTCTTAGAAAGTTGAATCTTAAGAAAGTTATCAGCTCTATTGAAATTAGTTTTATCTTCACGACGCCTTGTTGTTTGCCGAATTTGCGTAATCTGCGTTTCTTACTTATAAGTTGTCTAATTTCCAGAGATATTCGGAATCTTGAGATATTGTTTTCGACTTCTTGCGGAGTGGATAAAAAAGCAGACTCGTGGATCAAGTTCGTAAAAGATTTAACTGCATCATCTAACTCAGTTTTGGTTTTGATGGAAATGTTTAAGTTTATATTTCTTTCAATCCAGTATTGAAACGAATTAATGTCAGTTTTAGATGAAAACAATTTTGGATTTTTCGACCGTTTGCAAAAATTTGTGCTAAAATTGACTATAATTGGGCTATGGTCTGAGCTAAGATCATCGTTTGCAGCAATTTCCAGAGACGGTAGGGGTATTCCTTTGTAAATAAAAAAATCCAAGAGGTCTGGAAATAAGTTTGGATTAGTAGGTCAATATGTAGGACTTCCGGTTGATAAAACATTATAATGTTTATTGGAAACACACTTGTACAATTCTCTTCCTTTAGGATTTGGTAATCTTTTTTTTCACTGAACCAACACTCAGGGGATGTCCCCTTATAAATGCAGTGCATTGCGTTGGTAAAAGGAAGATAAGGTATTGGAAGGAGGAAAGAGGGAGTAGTGTCTATTGACATCTGTTTTGAATCTCTGAATGTCGTAATTGGAGGGAAAGATATTTGCCGGAAGTCGATTCCACATACGGATAGTACGGACGAAGAACGAATTTATTCTGTAATGTGTAGTGCGGCCGGTTGTCCAATCGACAACAAATGGGTGAGCGTTCCTGGAGAGTCGCGTATCTCTACCGAACGTTCTCACGGGCGGTATAAGATCACGAATTTCCGAAGAACAAACACCATGAAAGTATCGATAGAACAATGACACACAACCAACATTACGACGGTGTTCAAGGGAGACAATAGAATTGAATATCCTCCCGTCACCTATCAACACCATCGCCCTCCTCTGGACACGGTCAAGTAGCTCCAGTGATGAAACTGGAGCACCCGACCATATATGAGAGTAGTATTCCATCTTTGGTCTGATGTAGATATTGAGAAGATCAGAGGGTGTGAAATATTTCTTACATCTTTTTAAAAAGCCTAAACATTTGAAGGCATCTTTCGACACATCAAATACATGTTTTGTCCAACGAACATCACATTGTATTTTTATGCCAAGAACAACGAGAGCATCTGATTGCTCAATATCTACACCGTTCATTAAAATCGACGACACCGTTGGATCAGTGAATCGCTTCTGAGACAACAAGGAGCACTGGGTCTTACGTGCATTAAAATCTACTCTATTCTCTCGACCCCATTCAGAAATGGCCATCAAATCCTGGCTAAGTGACTCATCCATCAATCGCCTTTTATCCTCAATTTCTTGACGACTTGATCTATGATCGAATGAGTATGAATGACAGAGGTTGCTGTCATCCGCGAATGAGTATATTGGATTCACAGTCCGATCCAAGAGGTCGTCGATGAAAATAAGAAAAAGGGAGGGGGAAAGGAAAGAGCCCTGTGGTACTCCTGCGGTTAACCTATGCTCGTCGGATGAGAACCCATCTACAACAACACGTATAGTGCGATCTCTGAGAAAGCTCGATATAAATCGAGAGAAGTCACTACCAACACCAAAAGCGATAAGCTTTGATATGAGTGCGCCGTGCCAAACTCTATCAAAGGCCTTGGAGATATCTAGAGCAACGACCTTACTCTCACCAAGCTTGTGATTAGATCGATTCCTACGGAAGTCATACTGTCGATCATTAAGTAAGTCATTAGTTTCTAAATACCTCACAAGATGGTGGTTAACCATACTCTCCATAACCTTCGAAAGCGCTGAGCAAATCGCGATCGGTCGATAGTTAGCAGGATTATTAGCCTCACATTTTTTAGGAATGGGCTGGATGTTCGCAATCTTCCAACGCGCTGGGAAAACCCCTGCACGGTATGCAAGGTTGGAAAGATTACGAAGGGGACGGGCAAGCGTCGAAGAGCACTTACATAGGACAAGTGCTGAAATGCCAACCGGGCCTGGAGATTTATTTACGTCGAGATTTGCGAGAACCCTTTTAACTCCACGTGTTCCGAAAAATATCTGAGGCATGGAACTGGATACATTTTCGATCACGGGGAGTGGTTGATTGCTTTCCGGCAAGGATGAATTCCTTGCAAACATTTCAGCCAATAGGTTAGCTTTGTCAACCGGGTTAGTGAATATCTGCTCATCTTTAACAAGAGTTGGGATAGATGAGGAGTTATCCTTTACTCTTCTCACATATGACCAAAAGCTCTTACTTCCCTGGCAGAAGCAAGAACTTTAGCACGAAGACGTTGATCGTACAGAAACTTTTCACGTCTAAGTACCCTGGCACACATGGTTCTTGTCTGCTTGCGTAGCAGATCAGTTGTGGCATTTTTATTTAAACGCCATTTCCTGAATGCTACCTCTTTGGATCTGACAGCAGCCTTGCATGTCTGGTTAAACCAACTTTTATTAGATGGTTTATTCGAAATAACTTTAATTGGAATAAATGACTTTATTCCAATCAAGATAATATTTTCAATCATTTCAGCCGCAGCATCTATATCGCCATTTAGAAAACAAAGTTTCCAATTGAAATGCTGGAAAAAGTTGTTGAGCTCGGCCCAACGTGCCTTTTCGTATATATATATTGTCCGCTTTGGGGCTGGGGTCGAAGCGACACGAAGAGCGGAATACGAAAAGGATGCTGAAACAATGCAGTGATCCGAATTACCAAGAGGTGCTAGAACGTTAACTTCATACTTTTCAGGGTGTGATGTTAAGAAAAGATCAATAATATTAGAGTGTTGCCCTTGGACACACGGAATGTGAGTCGGTTCATTCACTAGTTGCGTCAAATCATTATGCGCGGCAAAAAGCTCGGCGTATTGACCCTCCGGTGTTGAGTGACTCGAATGGGCAAGCCAAGAGGAATTAGGACATTAAAATCACCAGCAATCACAATTTCACTGTCAGGACAATCCTCTAAAATTTTTGTAATTGAATCGGAAAGGGCGTCAAAGCCAGTTAGGGATACCTCCCTTTCCGCGTTTGGACTTCTATACACAAATCCGAAATGTAGTACGTGTGTTCCAATCTTGAATTTAACCCAAAGGGAGTTAAATTCTAGATTTTCAGAGTTTAAGTTATGCCGGCTCTGAAGCACTATATCATTACGTACGTATACCAAAAGACCTCTGTGGGGGATAAAGAGGGATAGGGTGTGATACCCAGGAATGTGAAAATCCTGTGGATCAGAATCCTCACACACCTGGGTCTCACAAAGAGCAAAAACATCAGGCCGATGGAATTGTACATGAGCGTACACGGCAAAAAAATTCGCTCTCAGCCCTCGTACATTGGCAAATTGTACTTCAAACTTACCCACCATTAGAACAGACAAACAAGAAAAAAAAACAAAACAGAGTCAGTATGCAGCTACAGTTGCCAAACTCCTCTCCCTGCCGTTGCTGTATTCCCCCAATGCTCAGTGTTATGCCTTAAGCATTGGGCGAACAACGACAGAAAGAAAAGAGTGTCAACTGCACTGCACGAAAGGGATGGGGGGGGGAGGGAAGGAGACAACGCACACACTACGGAGCGGACATAAAATCTGTGGTCAGTGATGTGCGGCTGTTGTGGATGCTGCTACGATGTTATTGTTGTTAGGTAGTTGGATTGTGGGGTTGTTCTTGTTCGGCGCGGCGCGGTTATTGTTGTTGGTTGTTTTTCCTTTTTTTCATTAGTTCTATTTTGTTGTTTTTGATTTCTGTATTTTGTTTGACTTTTTTCTTTTTTATTTTAACACAAAACTGAACGGCACACAACACGGACGACAGAGAAACACAAGTGCATCGAACGACGGACTGACAAACACTGAATCGAGGTAGAAAGTACACTGAGTAAACAGAAACACTGGCATTTTCGCATGTTATTTAAACTCCTGCTGCTTGTAGAAACGGTTCCGATATAGATTCTGATACTTCATATTTTATATTGCACTTTATTACAATTGCCGCCCCGCCATGAGCTCGATTATCTGGATGATTAGCCATAATGATATCATAACCATTTAGTCGAAAAAAAAAACGATTTATTTGTCAAGTGTGTTTCTGACACTAGCAAATTGTCGATACAATAATTTTTGAGGAAAATGTTTATTTCACTTATATGATTTAGAATGCCATTCGCATTCCATTCCGCAATGACAAGATCTACTTGCATAGTTTTGTCATTACCATCGAAATCATGTTCATCAATTCAATTTGTTTGATACCGGGTTGCTCACCTTTGACTGCTTGAGAATATGCGTTTGTATGAGTTTGTATCTTGTACTTGTGGAGTATTGGTGCATTGTTTGTTTGTTGGTTGTGAAAAATTGCGATGGTTTAAGTCTTGGGTGTTTTGGTTTATATTCGTTTTGGTCGATCTTGTGTGTATTAGCTTTTGATACGCTGTGCATTCTCTGTAATTGGCAGTGTTACTATTCGAACAGTGAACACATTTAGGAGGAATATTGGCTGCCTATGTACATTCTGCAGGCGCATGACCTAATCCACATTTGACGCATCTCCTGCAGTATATTTTGGTATGCCCATAATCTTGACATTGTACAATGTCGTCAAATTTTTTAGGAGCTTCTATTGATATTCTTGCGTAGTAGTTCTTTTGACACTTGACTTATAACATTCCTTACGCTTCTAACTTGGTGACATAAGCTTAACAGCATTATGATGAAATCATTTTATTACCACCCTAAATGCCCTTTCTTGCTTCAATTGTAAAGATAATTAATCTTAAACATATCACATGTTTTATAAGTTTTCTATAAGACTCTTCATTATTAATACCTAATCGAACTTGGCCATCTCGCAACGATATATAACGATAATCAGTATTAGAAATAACTTTATTTATATTTATTACCATTTTACCAATGTTAGCAACATTAGGGATAAATATTGGAGGTGGCTTCGGAACAGTTGTAACAGTTGAATGAAGCCTATTCATATCATTATCATCTAACTCATTAGTGGCAAGAGTTGCGCACCGGTTGGAGGTTGATGGTGCATCATGATGAGGTCGTTTTTGGCGAAAAATATTTGTTCTCTTTGCTGCTACCTGTTGCCAGTTGTGGTCATCTTCATCACTGTCGTCACTTAGATTCACAGACTCAGTGTTCGTTGCAGTCATTGGTTGCTTTTTATTCTTGAGTCTGATATGTTGTTGATGTTTTTTTTCGCACCAAATGTGCGTACACTTGGTGCGTGTGCTTATTTGTTGTTTGTGCGAATCGCTAATCCGCTTATGACTGTGTTAATCCCTTTGTTTTTGAAAAATTTGAAATATGTGGAAATTGTTGTTTTTAATTTATTTCGCAGAGAACTATAACAAAGCGCACGTGTTTCAACTACCGCAATCAAACAAAGACTGTATATAATATATTGAATATTTTTTTAAAATTGATTCTTATACCAATGTGACAATAAACACCAGGATCAACTGGAGATCCTCTCGTAAAATATGCAAAAGTTCATCGAAACTCTTGCGAGAAGGCCAGTTCTTTTAAAACCACTTCCCTAATTTTTCTTTTAGTCCTATATTTGGAACTGGCTCTTCAGAAACTTCCACGTTTCCATGTGATTTGCCTTCAACATATTCCTGAAAATCTTCTAAATTTTCGCTATTTCCAGTAACTTCAATTCTGGACAGAAATTCTAAACTGTCGCTATTTCCAGTACCTTCATTTTTGGATATATTGATTATACATGGGTGTTTTGTTGTTTGTTGAAATTTTCACAGTATGTTCCTGAACCGGTGGTGAAAATAGGCTATATAATTTTTTGATATTTTAAGTAGGCGTGGCACCTCCCACACAAATTGGGGATTTATTAATTTTTTTATAAATTGACATAGTTCACTAATTGTTAGTCTGCACAGTTCTAACATTCGAAGTTAAAACCTTTTATTGAGTACTGTCAGTTCTATGACACCTAAAGTGCTGAAATTGTGTGTGCGTAGTTGTGCCAAAAATGGGCGGTATTGGAAAATTTGTACTTTTAAATTTATTGAGGCTTTTTGGAAATCATATATATTATATATATAACAATATGTAATGGATTTTCTTAAAACTATAATGTATTGATTTAATTACAGTTAAAAAATTTCAGCATCTTGCTTTATCTTAAATCATTAAAACATATACAAATATTTCAAGAGGTTTAATATCCGCGGTTGCTCCCGACACTAACGTAACATGAGAGAATATATCAACAGAAGAATGTGCTTAAAACTAAAAAAAAACTAATAATAAATCTAAATACTTATACAAAAACAAACAAAAAAACTTAACCCCTATGGGATCCAGTGTCAGATTTGACGTAAAATTGAGGAAAGTGGGCGTGTTAAAAGTTAAAACTTATTATTGAATATTGTCAGTTCTATGACACCTATAGTGCTGAAATTTTGTTGTGTTGTTGTGCCAAAAATGGGCCGTATTGGAAAAGTGGGCGTGGTACCTCACATACGAAGTTAAAACCTATAATTGAATATTAGCAGTACCCGCTGCTTCGCAGTTATTTGTTAATTTTATGCGTCTCTGTTATTTATTTATTTATTTAATTTTCTTTTGGTGGATATAGATAAATCTAAAATAGTAATTTGGATCCTTTTATATAGCACTCACACACACTCAATGCTTGTCGATATGCACTATTTTAGCTGAACTCCTTCCTTTGAACAAAAAATTACCACCATATATATCCTCAATCTCATGTTTCTAGATTCAGTCAGCCAGCTTATAACTTTTTGCACTTCTTTCCCAAAAAGTTTACATTTTGAAAAACCACTATATGTAACATGTGTTTTTGCTTCCTCTAAAAATATGTACTTTATTTGGTAAAACATTTATTTCTTGTCGGGACGTATCGTTGTATTAAGTACAAATTTTGAAATATCCATTTATGTTCCGCGTTTAAATAATTAAAGCACTGTACACAATTTTTATCAATTTTGCGCGGGACCATCCCTTAAAAGTAAAAATTTCCAATTTACTGCGCTTCTACGTGGTCAGAGGAATTTACATATTAAATCAAGAAATCAATTTATGTTGCAAGTCTACGTTGGCAGAGGAATTTATACTCCAAATTTCTCGACTATAGCTGCAATACTTTAGTTGGTACCATTTTTATCCCTTTTTGTCCCGCTCACCTTCTATAAGTACAAATTTCAAAACAAAATCCATTTAGATTGCGCTTCTACGTTGTCAGGGAATTTCCACTCCAAATTTCGCAACTCTAACTGCACTATTTTATTTGGTACTATTTTTATCCCGCTCACCGTTTATAAGTACAAATTTCGAAAAATTCTTTTAGATTAGCGCTTATAAATTGTCAATACTTTAGTTGGTACTACTTTTATCCGTTACCAGATGAATTTACACTCCAAATTTCACGATTGTAGCTACAATACTTTGGTTGGTACAATTTGTATCCCTTTTTGCCCCGCGCACCCCTTGAAAGTAAAAATTTCGAAAAATCCAATTTTACTTGGCTTTTATATGGTCAGAGGAATTTACATACCAAATTTCACTATTCTATATATAATACTTTAGTTGGTACCATTTTTATCCCTTTTTGTCCCGCACGCCCCTTTAAAGTACAATTTTCGAAAAATCCAATTTTACTTCGCTTTTATATGGTCAGAGGAATTTACATACCAAATTTCATGATTCTAGGTGGAATACTTTAGTTGGTACCATTTTTATCCCTTTTTGTCTCGCTCGCCCCCTAAAAGTACAAATTTCGAAAAATCCTATTTTACTTCGCTTTTATATGGTTAGATGAATTTACATACCAAATTTAACTATTCTAGGTGAAATACTTTAGTTGGTACCATTTTTATCCCTTTTTGTCCCGCTCGCCCTCTAAAAGTACAAATTTCGAAAAATCCAATTTTACTTCGCTTTTATATGGTCAGAGGAATTTACATACCAAATTACACGATTCTAGGTGTAATACTTTAGTTGGTACCATTTTTATCCCACTCGCCCCTTAAAAGTACAAATTTCGAAAAATCCAATTTTACTTCGCTTTTATATGGTTAGAGGAATTTACATACCAAATTTCACTATTCTAGGTGTAATACTTTAGTAGGTACCATTTTTATCCCTTTTTGTCCCGCTCGCCCCCTAAAAGTACAAATTTCGAAAAATCCAATTTTACTTCGCTTTTATATGGTCAGAGGAATATATATACAAAATTTCACGATTCTAGGTGTAATACTTTAGTTGGTACCATTTTTATCCCGCTCGCCCCTTAAAAGTACAAATTTCGAAAAATCCAATTTTACTTCGCTTTTATATGGTTAGAGGAATTTACATACCAAATTTAACTATTCTAGGTGAAATACTTTAGTTGGTACCATTTTTATCCCTTTTTGTACCGCTCGCCCTCTAAATGTACAAATTTTGAAAAATCCAATTTTACTTCGCTTTTATATAGTCAGAGGAATTTACACACCAAATTACACGATTCTAGGTGTAATACTTTAGTTGGTAACATTTTTATCCCGCTCGCCCCCTAAAAGTACAAATTTCGAAAAATCCTATTTTACTTCGCTTTTATATGGTTAGATGAATTTACATACCAAATTTAACTATTCTAGGTGAAATACTTTAGTTGGTACCATTTTTATCCCTTTTTGTCCCGCTCGCCCTCTAAAAGTACAAATTTCGAAAAATCCAATTTTACTTCGCTTTTATATGGTCAGAGGAATTTATATACCAAATTTCACGATTCTAGGTGTAATACTTTAGTTGGTACCATTTTTATCCCGCACGCCCCTTAAAAGTACAATTTTCGAAAAATCCAATTTTACTTCGCTTTTATATGGTCAGAGGAATTTACATACCAAATTTCACGATTCTAGGTGTAATACTTTAGTTGGTACCATTTTTATCCCTTTTTGTCCCACACGCCCCTTTAAAGTAAAATTTTCGAAAAATCCAATTTTACTTCGGTTTTATATGGTCAGAGGAATTTATATACCAAATTTCACGATTGTAGGTGTAATACTTTAGTTGGTACCATTTTTATCCCACTCGCCCCTTAAAAGTACAAATTTCGAAAAATCCAATTTTGCTTCGCTTTTATATGGTCAGAGGAATTTACATACCAAATTTAACTATTCTAGGTGAAATACTTTAGTTGGTACCATTTTTATCCCTTTTTGTACCGCTCGCCCTCTAAAAGTACAAATTTTGAAAAATCCAATTTTACTTCGCTTTTATATAGTTAGAGGAATTTACATACCAAATTACACGATTCTAGGTGTAATACTTTAGTTGGTAACATTTTTATCCCGCTCGCCCCTTAAAAGTACAAATTTCGAAAAATCCTATTTTACTTCGCTTTTATATGGTTAGAGGAATTTACATACCAAATTTAACTATTCTAGGTGAAATACTTTAGTTGGTACCATTTTTATCCTTTTTGTCCCGCTCGCCCTCTAAAAGTACAAATTTCGAAAAATCCAATTTTACTTCGCTTTTATATGGTCAGAGGAATTTATATACTAAATTTCACGATTCTAGGTGTAATACTTTAGTTGGTACAATTTTTATCCCGCACGCCCCTTAAAAGTACAATTTTCGAAAAATCCAATTTTACTTCGCTTTTATATGGTCAGAGGAATTTACATACCAAATTTCACGATTCTAGGTGTAATACTTTAGTTGGTACCATTTTTATCCCTTTTTGTCCCACACGCCCCTTTAAAGTAAAATTTTCGAAAAATCCAATTTTACTTCGGTTTTATATGGTCAGAGGAATTTATATACCAAATTTCACGATTCTAGGTGTAATACTTTAGTTGGTACCATTTTTATCACTTTTTGTCCCGCACGCTCTTTAAAAGTACAATTTTCGAAAAATCCATCCCTTAAAAGTACAAATTTCTAATTTACTGCGCTTCTACGTGGTCAGAGGAATTTACATACTAAATCAAGAAATCCATTTATGTTGCAAGTCTACGTTGGCAGAGGAATTTAAACTCCAAATTTCTCGACTATAGCTGCAATACTTTAGTTGGTACCATTTGTATCCCTTTTTGTCCCGCTCACCTTCTATAAGTACAAATTTCAAAACAAAATCCATTTAGATTGCGCTTCTACGTTGTCAGGGAATTTCCACTCCAAATTTCGCAACTCTAACTGCACTATTTTATTTGGTACCATTTTATCCCGCTCGCCCCTTAAAAGTACAAATTTCGAAAAATCCAATTTTGCTTCGCTTTTATATGGTCAGAGGAATTTACATACCAAATTACACGATTCTAGGTGTAATAATATAGTTGGTACCATTTTATCCCGCTCGCCCCTTAAAAGTACAAATTTCGAAAAATCCAATTTTACTTCGCTTTTATATGGTCAGAGGAATTTACATACCAAATTACACGATTCTAGGTGTAATACTATAGTTGGTACCATTTTATCCCGCTCGCCCCTTTAAAGTACAAATTTCGAAAAATCTAATTTTACTTGGCTTTATATGGTCAGAGGAATTTATATACCAAATTTCACGATTCTAGGTGTAATACTTTAGTTGGTATCATTTTTATCCCTTTCTGTCCCGCACGCTCTTTAAAAGTACAATTTTAGAAAAATCTAATTTTACTTCGCTTTTATATAGTCATAGGAATTTACATACCAAATTTCACGATTCTAGGTATAATACTTTAGTTGGTACCATTTTTATCCCTTTTTGTCCCGCTCGCCCTCTAAAAGTACAAATTTCGAAAAATCCAATTTTACTTCGCTTTTATATAGTCAGAGGAATTTACATACCAAATTTCACGATTCTAGGTGTAATACTTTAGTTGGTACCATTTTTATCCCTTTTTGTCCCGCTCGCCCTCTAAAAGTACAAATTTCGAAAAATCCAATTTTACTTCGCTTTTATATGGTCAGAGGAATTTACATACCAAATTTCACGATTCTAGGTGTAATACTTTAGTTGGTACCATTTTTATCCCTTTTTGTCCCGCTCGCCCCCTAAAAGTACAAATTTCGAAAAATCCAATTGTACTTCGCTTTTATATGGTCAGAGGAATATATATACAAAATTTCACGATTCTAGGTGTAATACTTTAGTTGGTACCATTTTTATCCCTTTTTGTCCCGCTCGCCCTCTAAAAGTACAAATTTCGAAAAATCCAATTTTACTTCGCTTTTATATGGTCAGAGGAATTTACATACCAAATTTCACGATTCTAGGTGTAATACTTTAGTTGGTACCATTTTTATCCCTTTTTGTACCGCTCGCCCTCTAAAAGTACAAATTTTGAAAAATGCAATTTTACTTCGCTTTTATATAGTCAGAGGAATTTACGTACCAAATTACACGATTCTAGGTGTAATACTTTAGTTGGTAACATTTTTATCCCACTCGCCCCTTAAAAGTACAAATTTCGAAAAATCCAATTTTACTTCGTTTTTATATGGCTAGAGGAATTTACATACCAAATTTCACTATTCTAGGTGTAATACTTTATTTGGTACCATTTTTATCCCTTTTTGTCCCGCTCGCCCCCTAAAAGTACAAATTTCGAAAAATCCAATTTTACTTCGCTTTTATATGGTCAGAGGAATATATATACAAAATTTCACGATTCTAGGTGTAATACTTTAGTTGGTACCATTTTTATCCCGCTCGCCCCTTAAAAGTACAAATTTCGAAAAATCCAATTTTACTTCGCTTTTATATGGTTAGAGGAATTTACATACCAAATTTAACTATTCTAGGTGAAATACTTTAGTTGGTACCATTTTTATCCCTTTTTGTCCCGCTCGCCCTCTAAAAGTACAAATTTCGAAAAATCCAATTTTACATCGCTTTTATATGGTCAGAGGAATTTATATACCAAATTTCACGATTCTAGGTGTAATACTTTAGTTGGTACCATTTTTATCCCGCACGCCCCTTAAAAGTACAATTTTCGAAAAATCCAATTCTACTTCGCTTTTATATGGTCAGAGGAATTTACATACCAAATTTCACGATTCTAGGTGTAATACTTTAGTTGGTAACATTTTTATCCCGCTCGCCCCTTAAAAGTACAAATTTCGAAAAATCCTATTTTACTTCGCTTTTATATGGTTAGAGGAATTTACATACCAAATTTAACTATTCTAGGTGAAATACTTTAGTTGGTACCATTTTTATCCCTTTTTGTCCCGCTCGCCCTCTAAAAGTACAAATTTCGAAAAATCCAATTTTACTTCGCTTTTATATGGTCAGAGGAATTTATATACCAAATTTCACGATTCTAGGTGTAATACTTTAGTTGGTACCATTTTTATCCCGCACGCCCCTTAAAAGTACAATTTTCGAAAAATCCAATTTTACTTCGCTTTTATATAGTCAGAGGAATTTACATACCAAATTACACGATTCTAGGTGTAATACTTTAGTTGGTAACATTTTTATCCCGCTCGCCCCTTAAAAGTACAAATTTCGAAAAATCCTATTTTACTTCGCTTTTATATGGTTAGAGGAATTTACATACCAAATTTAACTATTCTAGGTGAAATACTTTAGTTGGTACCATTTTTATCCCTTTTTGTCCCGCTCGCCCTCTAAAAGTACAAATTTCGAAAAATCCAATTTTACTTCGCTTTTATATGGTCAGAGGAATTTATATACCAAATTTCACGATTCTAGGTGTAATACTTTAGTTGGTACCATTTTTATCCCGCACGCCCCTTAAAAGTACAATTTTCGAAAAATCCAATTTTACTTCGCTTTTATATGGTCAGAGGAATTTACATACCAAATTTCACGATTCTAGGTGTAATACTTTAGTTGGTACCATTTTTATCCCTTTTTGTCCCACACGCCCCTTTAAAGTAAAATTTTCGAAAAATCCAATTTTACTTCGGTTTTATATGGTCAGAGGAATTTATATACCAAATTTCACGATTCTAGGTGTAATACTTTAGTTGGTACCATTTTTATCCCACTCGCCCCTTAAAAGTACAAATTTCGAAAAATCCAATTTTGCTTCGCTTTTATATGGTCAGAGGAATTTACATACCAAATTTCACTATTCTAGGTGTAATACATTAGTTGGTACCATTTTTATCCCTTTTTGTCCCGCACGCTCTTTAAAAGTACAATTTTCGAAAAATCCATCCCTTAAAAGTACAAATTTCCAATTTACTGCGCTTCTACGTGGTCAGAGGAATTTACATACTAAATCAAGAAATCCATTTATGTTGCAAGTCTACGTTGGCAGAGGAATTTAAACTCCAAATTTCTCGACTATAGCTGCAATACTTTAGTTGGTACCATTTGTATCCCTTTTTGTCCCGCTCACCTTCTATAAGTACAAATTTCAAAACAAAATCCATTTAGATTGCGCTTCTACGTTGTCAGGGAATTTCCACTCCAAATTTCGCAACTCTAACTGCACTATTTTATTTGGTACCATTTTATCCCGCTCGCCCCTTAAAAGTACAAATTTCGAAAAATCCAATTTTGCTTCGCTTTTATATGGTCAGAGGAATTTACATACCAAATTTCACGATTCTAGGTGTAATACTTTAGTTGGTACCATTTTTATCCCTTTTTGTCCCGCACGCTCTTTAAAAGTACAATTTTCGAATAATCCAATTTCACTTCGCTTTTATATAGTCAGAGGAATTTACATACCAAATTTCACGATTCTAGGTATAATACTTTAGTTGGTACCATTTTTATCCCCTTTTGTCCCGCTCACCCCTTGTTTAATTACAAATGTTGTCATTCTCAACTTCCACCTTTTCTTGGTGTGCGGCCTACGGTCAAATGGCATTCCTTTATTTATTCCCCTACGTTAGATTTTGTCTACTACTTTCTTCATACGACTTTGTGATATTACGCACAAAAAGAGTAGTAACACCTTCTAACGAGTAGCGAATGCACTGAGAGCCGCCTTTCTCCATCTAAGCTTTGCTTTAGTTTTACTCGTTATATTGTAAATCTCTGGTTCATTGGATTTCGTCCATACAACACCCTCACAAACTTTTGTACAAAAGGTAATATTGTTTACGACAATAAATTGAATTGAGTTTTATTTGAAAATATTAAATTTTCGTATTTTTATTTATTTTCATCCTTGCTACGCAAACATTGGTCCTTCGAGCCGGATACTTGCTTCCAGCAATTATTGGTTTTTTATTTTTTCTTCGAAGGCAAACCTGACTCCGTCAGCAACAACAACACCCACATAAATCAGCCATCTTCTTTCACCCATCTTCATCATATATATTATTAACAAAAGGTGCGTATTGTCAGTTTTATTTAAATGTGAGCATATCGCGTTTTGTTTGTTTATAAAGAAATATATTTCCGTACAAATAATAATAAAACGGTCGTTTTACAACATCGGTACCACGTCGGTTTGTGTCTTTGTGTGATTCTCATACATCCAGACGGAGGGACATACATCCGTACATTAGAACATATTTTCGTTACGCGAAAATAAAGATAAATATTGAAATATTGCCGTCGCATATTCAAAATATTTATCAGTGAGTGAAATAAGAGAAAGGTGTGCTGTTAATAATTATTGAAACAGATAAATAAAGTGCTGGGTTTTCAACGTTGATCGGTGGTGTTTTTTTTGCAACAACAAAACATAGGTATTCAAACGAGTAATTGCATTACTCTCGGTTAAAAGAAGAATAAACAAAACAACAACAACATACATTTACTTACCATACGGTTCGAAGTTGCAAAACAACATCATCATACCCAACGGTCAGCGTATGAAAGAGTACATACGTACGTCAATACACACACAGCCATACATATATTCTCTCTTATTTATTAGCGCGGGTCGTTCTCGGTGAGATTTGAAATTTATTAGCGTGGGTCGTTCTTGGTTACATTAGAAATTTTTTATCGAATTTTTTCCGTTTCGTATCTCGGGTAGTATTATTGTTGGACTATGCGGATATAGTAACAATTTTGGTTTCGCGACACCGTGTACCCTACAGTCGGTCTTCTACACTGTCAGAAAAATATTTTAAAAAATTTTCGGTTTTCGGTTTATTTTTGATTTTTGCTTTTTGCTTGATACGAGCGTACATTTATTGTGTGCATCATACAGTCCGTGCACCCTACTCTACGTCAAGTGAAAATACAT
The DNA here is from genome assembly GCA_947397865.1 of Polietes domitor. Lineage (NCBI taxonomy): Eukaryota > Metazoa > Arthropoda > Insecta > Diptera > Muscidae > Polietes > Polietes domitor. The sequence continues at coordinate 80,568,950 of OX377618.1, read as the reverse complement.
AGGAATTTATATTTTTTTTCGATTTTTCCATTGACTTTCTTTTACAGAGAAATATTTTGGGGCATTGTCGTGCTTCTAAATAAAATTTCGTGTATTTTTCGATACACTGGGAAAAAAATCTGTGAGGTTTAATAATTTTTAATTAAAACTTTGGATAAATTTAATAGCAATTTGGCCAAAGTTCGTGACTGAACTAATTTTCGTGTATTTTTCGATACATTTTGCGGAAATTTGGTTGGGTCTGTTCGATTAACTCATTTTTTAGTATTTTAACTGATTTGGGAAGATTTCGAGCTTAGCTTTGAAAATTCAGTGTATTTTTCGATACATTGGACTATTTTTGGGGTTTCGTTCTACTTTATTGCTACACATCTTTCATTCGTTTAGCATTTTCGTGCTTTTTCAAAATAATCAGGGTATTTTTCGGTACACTGTGAATGTTTTTGGATTTCTTTCTGAAATATTTTTTGGATAACTTTGAATAGTTTTCATTTATTTGGCACTTACGTGTATTTCCTGGTATTTTTTAATACATTTAGCAAAGTTTATACTTTTTTGGGTTTTACTTAATTCCAGCTTGGTTCAATATGCCTCTCACTCCACTCGACTTCTTTATCAGAGCAACTAATGCTTTGGTAAAATTTGATGCGAACTTCAGTACCCTACGGGATGAAGACCTCGACATATATTCCCTTGAAATACAGGGTTCAGAAGCGAGAACATTATGGAGTAATGTTAAGGACAGGTACGATAAGTGTCTTAGTCATCTCCAAACTGCTCAGGATGCGGAGAAGGAGGACATAGATTCTGCTGACAGCAAATATGATGTAGCGTATAGGGCATTTGTACGTGTCCTCGCTGATATTAATAGGAAATTGGATGAGCTTCGAGCTCTGCTGAAGTCATCCCCTCCGACTCCGCCCCGTACTTCTACGGATACAAATTCGATACATCACTTGGATTCTCCTTCTGATCGATCAGAATCTATAAGGGAGCAGCAGGAGCAATGTGGGGGCAGCAACAGTATGGCTCACGGCCTTTCGTTGCCGCCATGCGATACTGACGTTTTCCATGGCGATTCCCTCTCATGGCCTACATTTAGGGATCTGTTTTCAGCGGTATACATTAATATCTCCCGCTTAAGTGACATTGAACGGCTATGTCATTTGATTAGGAAAACGAGCGGTGAGGCTTGCGAAATTGTATCCAAATTTCCACTCACCCAAATTTCCACAACACTCGCATCTTGGTGAACAATCAGCTCAAGATGATTTTTGATCTTCCGATCCTTGATAGCGAAAGTAGCTTAGGTTTGAAAAATTTGCAACGCGGAATAAATGGATGTCTTTCTGCAATGTCCATTTATGACGTAGCCACGGATAGTTGGGATCCTATATTAGTTTTTTTGTGTATTCAGCGATTGCCCAAAAGTAGTGTAACATTATGGGAACAGAGTGTGAAGAATAAGTCGGCTTTGTCTTCGTGGACAGATTTGGATCTCTTTCTTACGGAAAGAATACAAACTCTGACATGTCTTCGTGACATAAAGGGCATCGATTCCACGAAAAAGTCCGACGGTAGGAAGGTGGGTGCGCATTTTACAAATGCAGGCTCATCTGGATCTTCTCGTTCTCATCAGAATAAATTGTGTATTTTCTGTCCCAGACAATTTCATCAACTTCGTGATTGTCCACGATTTGGGGGCCTTTCGGTCTCCGACCGGTTTGACACCGTCAAACGTCATCACTGCTGTGTAAATTGCTTGATGCGTGGCCACAAATGTGGAAAATGCGAGAAGAGACATCATACTCTTTTGCATCGCGATACGTCGAATTCTGAGGGTTCGGCTGTTGAAGCGAATCCTGCGGGGAGTTTGGTTCCGATCACACAGCATAATAATCCTCCATTTGTGAATCCTTCGCTGCCGCCAACTTCTTCTGGATGTTCATCTGGTGCTATAAATAGACAGGTATATCATGCTTCGCAGGATAGAACTGTGTTATTAGGGACAGCGATGGTAAATATCGTACACCAAGGTACTTCGTGCCCAGCTCGGGCTCTTATCGACCCGGCGTCAGAGGCTTCGTTCATTACGGAACGATTGCAAAATCGCCTCAACATTCCGGCCAGTTCCACTCAGGCTAGAATATCGGGTGTAAATCAGTCATTCTCGGCTACTTCTCGCAAAATATGTTCTTTGTGTATAGGGTCCATTTTGGATACGGCGCTGTTGATGGAAACTAATGCCTTAGTTCTTCCGCATATTACGGGCAACTTGCCATCTTTTTCAACGAAATCAGATGTGACTTCTCGTTTGCCAAATATCCGTTTGGCCGATACGCATCTTTTTGATTGTCGACCTGTGGACCTTTTACTGGGAGCAGATCTTTATCCGAGAATTCTCTTGGAAGGAACTCTTCAAAACGTATTAGGTTCATTGGTCGCGCAAAACACGGTCTTTGGCTGGCGATTTTGGGAACTTGAGGAGACCCCGAGAAGGTCTATGTTTTCTCCTTCGGACAAATTTTGTGAAGACAATTATAAACTGGCGACCCGTAGAGATTCGGAGGGGAGATATATTGTTACACTTCCCATTAAATCTGAATTCTGCGGACAACTGGACTTAGGACAATCAAGGGGAAATTGTTTACGACAATTTCTGCGCAACGAGGCCTCTCACCTGAGAAAACCACATATCAAGACAGTTTATGACGGGGTGGTATGGGAATATTTGGACTTGAACCATATGAGGCCAGTTTCAGCCCCTTCTTCGGCAACCCCCACAGTATGTTACCTGCCTCATTATCCGGTAATTAACCCGGATAAAAAGACTACCAAACTTCGAGTGGTTTTTAACGCCTCAAATAAAACATCAAATGGGAAGAGTCTTAACGATATTCTTCATATAGGTCCGACCTTACAATTAGATCTAGTTCTCCTCATTCTGAGGTGGAGACTATTTAGATTCGTCTTCAACTGCGATATTACTCAGATGTACCGCCAGATTAGAGTCGATTCGGCCCATACTCCTCTGCAGAGAATACTCTTTAGGGATTCTCCTCAAAAGATTGTTCAAGATTATGAGCTGCAGACGGTGACCTTTGGAGTTAACAGTGCTCCATATCTAGCCATACGGACGTTATTACAACTGACCGATGACTCTGAAGACGAATTTCCCCATGCTGCACACATTCTACGAAAGTGCATGTACGTTGACGACGTTTTAACGGGTTACCATGATATGAAGACTGCATTGACCTCTCGTGATTAATTAATTTCTGTTTTGTCTTCTGCGAAATTCGAATTGAGGAAATGGACGTCGAATGACCGGACTATTTTAGAATGTTTTCCTACGGAACATTTAGTCGATGCGAAGCTTCTCACTTTCGTGGAAGCTAGTAGTTCTAAGATATTTGGGTATACGTTGGAATGCTCAGTTAGATTTATTCTATTTCAATATGACTCCACCGGAGTCGGCTATAGAAGATGCGACATTACACGTTGTGAATCGATACAGAAAATTTAAGGCTCTAAATCAGCAATTCTGCCTACGGTGGAAAGACGAGTATCTGAAGAGCTTATATAAAAGATATAAATGGAAATTTCCGCGGCGCGATATTCAAATAGGTGATTCAGTTGTTATTCGAGACGAACAACTGCCTCCCACATCGTGGAAATTAGGTCGGGTAAATAACGTCCATCCGGGTATCGACGCTCGCGGATATTCGAACGGGAAACGGTGTTGTAAGACGACCTATAGTAAAGCTGGCCACTTTGACCCAGTAATTTAAAGTTTTTTTTTTTGTGTAATACTATCGCGCCATTTCTATTTTCGTAGTACAATGGAAAGCATAGTGAAGGTAGTAGTAGGACCACATCAAGGCTGGCCTTACGGGTCGTCGACGTCTATGGTGTGGTCAGCAGTACTTATGGTCTCTACGAGCTGTGGTACTGCGAATCTGGGCTCTACGAGCTATATAGGGTTTTTGTTAATTAGTATGTAAGAAAAATTAAATCGAAAATAGATGCTCATAAAACTGACGACTACCCCTTTTATTTGCCTTATCAATAAGTGAATATACATATTTATATTACATTAGGGTTTGATTGAAATGGTTTAACTTTCTTTAGAACATAGCGGGATGTTGCACGGCGGGCGGCAATGTTTGATTACAAATGTTGTCATTCTCAACTTCCACCTTTTGTTGGTGTGCGGCCTACGGTAAAATGGCATTCCTTTATTTATTCCCCTACGTTAGATTTTGTCTACTACTTTCTTCATACGACTTTGTGATATTACGCACAAAAAGAGTAGTAACACCTTCTAACGAGTAGCGAATGCACTGAGAGCCGCCTTTCTCCATCTAAGCTATGCTTTAGTTTTACTCGTTATTGTAAATTTCTGGTTCATTGGATTTCGTCCATACAACACCCTCACAAACTTTTGTACAAAAGGTAATATTGTTTACGACAATAAATTGAATTGAGTTTTGTTTGAAAATATTAAATTTTCGCATTATTATTTATTTTCATCCTTGCTACGCAAACACCCCTTATAAGTACAAATTTCGAAAAATCAATTTATATTGCAAGTCTACGTTGTCAGAGAAATATAAATACCGATTTTCACGATTCTAGCTGCAATTCTTAAATTGGTACCATTTTTATCCCTTTTTGTCCCTCTCGCCCTTTAAAAGTACAAATTTCGAAAAATCTCTATTTGTAGCTCTTCTGCATGGTCAGTGCCGTTTAGTCAGGACGAAGGTTCGATGTTCATCCCTTTTTGGTCCATTTTACCCCCTAAAAGTACGAATTTCATAAAACCCTTTCTTATTCGACGAAATTTCATGACCCTAGCTTCAGCCGTTTGGTCTGGGGGCTGGTCAACAACTCTTTTATATTTTTTTTTATTTATTTATTATGAATTACAATACAAAGTAAATTTATATTCGAATTTTGGGTCCAGGAATTGAGCCGGGGTGACTAAGACCATTGTAGCTAGTTTTTGCAGCGACAGACCAGAGCCTCTGGTGGGAATCGAACCCACAACCCCCACGATGATAGCCGAGCACGCTACCAACTCGACTACCGGGGCGCTCAACTCTTTTATATATATAGATTGTCAGTTCTATTAGCGTATATTCTACACAGAGATGGGCGGAAAGTGGCCGTGACCCTTCCCATACGAAATTAAAACTTGTTTTAGAATGTATTCGGCACCGAGACTCCTGGCACCAAGTAATAAAGTACACATGTCATCTTACAAGCATCTCATTGAGTTGCATATGTAAGTATCTGTATATGCAGGTATAGTTACCCAGCAATGCTTCTGCCGTGCCAACGCTCATTTGATTTAGTTATCACGACTGTTGCGGATAAAGGATCAAAATTTGATTTGATTACAGACCAAAAAAATACAAATGAAAAAACTAAAACAGTAGTCAATAATTTTAAACAACAAGCCGAGGTGTGGATCCTGGGAAGGATTAAATTAATTCCGACCCAGAAAGTAAATGACAGCAACAGTCGTGATAACTAAATCCAAAGGCACACCAGAAGGAATCTGAAGGAAGGACTCCCCGGCCCCATTACCAATTATTGTGTAAAAAGGTCTAGGTAGGCAAGAACCCTTTATTTTATTAAAAAATAGTAAAAAGTAAAGAATGTGATCTGACAGTCACGGGATTAATCAAAATCGCCACCTATTGTCCGATAGATTTTGTGAAGATTAGATTTTGGGCGAAGCATTGCGTACACTGTTCAGTCCTGATCGCCATTTCCAGGCTAATATATCGGCGAAGTTGTGCCAAGCCATAATGTTTTATGGCCACCACTTAGCCAAGTACAATAGTAAAGCACCAAACCACAAAATGGATTATACACTAATCCATTAAAGTTAGCGAATGCTATCAAATACCGTCTGCTTTTAGTCCATCGTAACTTCTGAAGGCGCATTAGATTAAGATAGTTTTAAGTATTCGTATCGTATTTTATGTATTCTTATTCGTACCCTTAATTATTTTTTACCCTTCACCTAGCGAGCTCACCTATTGGGTATGAAAGAAAAATAGTATTAGGCTGGAAAGAAGCCATTTTTAAACTTTTTAGGTTCAAGTTTTGTTGAGGGAATTTGTTGAATTTTGCGATTCCGCTTAACTTAACATTTTTTTGTTTTATTAATTAAGTATTTTGCTTGTTAGGTTTTGACAATTTTAGGTCTGTCTGACCGATCGTTTTATTGTTTTGTTTGAACTTTAGTTCTATCAAAGATGAATTAAAATAGTACATATTTGTTGAATTTCGTATTTATTTTTTTAAATAATAAGACGAAGATGATTAATTAGCTTTATAAATACTTTATTTTATTTCAATACACACGTGGTACAGTGAAGACGGGACATACCGTACAACAACAACCTTTGCATTGTTGCGAGCGATGCGAGCACATGCACAACATTGAATTGGCAAAGTGAGATTTTTAGTGTGTCGACTTAGTTCGGTGGAATATTTTGTTTATCAGCGTTTCTCATTTGAAATATGTGACCGCTGGTACTAATATGAACCCTGATTTAAGTCAAAGACATACATTCGTTGCGAAAGTTCTGATGAGATGGTGTAGCGCCCATCGAAACTGCGCAGTCAACTTTCAGCTGCAACAATAAAGGTCTCACTTTGCCTTCTTTGCTAATTTTTGGGTTCTGCTGAAGACTTCGGCACAACCTATGGTCTTGAACCAAAATAAATGACAAGACATACTTTATTTTTGTATTAGGTTTGTTAAAATTAGCAATAAAAACTATGCTTTATTTTTAACTATATAAAAGAATAATAATGTGTTAAATTGTTATAAAGGGTAAAGTAAACGTGAGGCAAGTAATGTGATTCGGGTTCGTGGGTCATGATAATGACCATGGTAGGGAGGGCGGCTGGAAGATACAATCTACTTCCCTCTTAAAGGAACTTGTGTATTTGTTGTTAGATTGTTAGTTGTTTGGTTTTTTTGTTTGTCGTATGAAATTTATCGATACGTGCATTTGACGGGATGGGTCCTCCCCTGAGCACAGAGCTAGTTGGCAGAAGTCATCCCAGAGTCGCAGAAATGCCCCATAACCTTATGGAATCCCAAGCGTAGAAAGGCTCCCGTAACAGCATGGCGCCCAAGCGGAAAAAATCCAACATCAAATACGGCAGATTGAAATATATCTGGCATAATTGATGCTGTGAATAATAAGTAAAGTGTAGGACATTGAAACACGAAACATCGTGTAATTTGGAGTTAAAAGTGTAGGACTTCGGTATCTTCACAACCGTTTTAAGATGTTTTCAGAAGTTCGTTGTGTGAAGATCCAAAACTTCCAAACCGGAAAGAACAAATTAAATTTTGAAAACATTATTAGATGTAGTGACGTACGTATTCGTGCTAAAGTGATACGGGACTGGCACACACTAATTTGAAATTGAAGATTAAAGTTGAATCTGTTGAAGTCGGATGTGACCAGAGTTAGGACGAGCTGATAACCGCTCTAGATGAAGGTTAGAGGTCAGTTGTATCGGGAAGTCATCTGATATCTGTTAGTGTACATGGAAGACATGCCACAGCACAAACCGAACGATGTTATGTATTCCTTTTTATACCCTACACCACTTCGTGGGCTAGGGTTTAGCTATGGGTCAAATTAGGACCAAATTAATTCAACCGATATCGGAGTATGAAATGATCAAGATTATGAAGAAAAATGTCAGAGAGAGCGTTGGTCGTATCGTATACCTGATTCAAGTTTCTTCCGTAGAACAATTAAGAAGTGCAATGAGGCGGAGAAGAATATTCCCAGACGCGATAATCGTAACGTGCTACCTCCAAATCGTCCAATTAGGCAAGTAAAAGAGGTATAAACCGAAACATGTTTGAATTGTCGTATGTCCGTTCATGGTTTTAGGGATTGCGAGTCTACAGGCACTAGCATGGCACTACGACACCGAAATGTCCAATATGTCAGCAGGGAAACCTGAGCAAGGGCGTGGAGAATACCGGGGGTCATGTCTGTGCGAGAACCCCGGATTGTCCAACGAATAACAAATGATATTACATTTCCGAAGCAGAAGAATAAAACATACATTATAAACAGCTTTATGGCAACTAATAATAACAACTATAACCCGGAAATGCGCCATTACTTATCAATTGAAATTATGCAATAAAATTATGAAAAACGAAGAAATATTAGGTAGGTCAGTTCAAAAAGTCCGTCAGAAGTTCGCTGAAAAGAGGAAATTGAAGAGAGCGTTAATTGCCTCCATAAAAGGAGTCAGTAACAATTCAGATCCAAGAGTATTCGCCGAGGTTTTAGTCCAAGGCATCAATATTAAAGGACTTTTAGATACAGGAGCGTCGGTAAATGTATTAGGAAAGGAATGTAGGGAATTGTTGGATCAATTAGATTGTCAAATCAAGACAATATTTTTAAATGTTAAGACTGCTGGAGGGCAAGAACACAGAATATTTATTAAAAGTTAAGTTATTAGTGAAGTGTAAGGAAATAATAAACGAAATGGAACTATATTTGTGTCCGGATTTGGACCAAGAGTTATATTTATCCAGTTTAATTTGAGTTTAAATGAGATTAGTTTGGAACAACTCCAGAAAGAATTTGTGGATGAATTATCATTAACAGAGGAATAACAAATGCGATTATAAAAGGTAATAAAAAGCTTCGATACATTTGATGAAAAGCGTTTAGGCAGAACTAGCTTGGAAAAACGTACAATTAATTATTAATTAATTATTTATTATATTTATATATAAATGAGTCATGCCACAAAGACTAAAGGAAAATGTTTTTATATATCTGGATGATTTATTGGTGTTATTCAGCGGTTTCGATGAACATTTAAGACTGTTAGGTGAAGTTGCGAACTGCCTTAGAGATGCTAATTTGACAATCGGTCTCAAGAAGTCACAATACCATCTGCAATCGCATGTGTAATCATAGAAAAAGCCCACAATTCTTTGACGGCAGCTCACGGTGGTAACGAAGACGTTAGAATGAGTGAAAAGGTTCTTTTTCTGGCCTAAGATGACTAGTCAGTAAAGAAGAATTATGTAAAGAATTGTCAGGTTTGTTAGGAATCGAAATCTTGCAATCAAAGTTTAATGCCCGGGATATAAATTATGTATTGATTTTTTAGGGAAGCATCCCCGCTCCAAGAATGGTAATGCGTACATATTTATCGTTGTTGATCACTTAACTAAATTGACGTTTCTAAAGGCTATAAGAGAGAGGTCACGGCCAATAATGTTATACGATGTCTAGTCAATGAAGTATTTCATAAATTTGGAGTGCATGATGTGATCCACAGCGATAAGGGGCTAATTTGTATCGAAAAGCTTCCAGGATATGATCGATATTTATAAGATTACGCATATGAAAACTGAAGTATACTCGAGCCAGTCAGAGATTGCAGCAATAAGAACTTATTTGACAGAGGATCATAGGGACTGGGACTTGTATCTGTCAGAGATCGAATGGTCTCTACGGTGCATTCAGCCACTGGAGTAACGCCGTTCTTTGCATTACTCGAATACCATATGTATGGATCTGATTACCGTTTAGCGAGGAAGCGCATGTCTCTGACCGATCACGAATTGGATGAAATAGATCGACCGGGCAAATTGGAAATTATAAGGGAAAAGATAAAGGATAGTATGAATCAATCTTACTAGAAAAGCGCGGAAAGGTACAATATACGAGGAAGAAATGTGAAGTTTATTCCTGAACAGGAGGTTTATTGGCGGAACATTGACATCTGACTTCACGAAAAGTGGGAATGCAAAATTTTGCAAGAAATTTCTGAAATATCGAATAATAAAGCCTATATGGAATAATATGTACGAGTTAGAGACGCTCCAGGGAAAATCCTTAGGTATATATTACGTTAAGGATATAAAAGTGTAGTGCAATATATATTTAGAGTCTGTGATATAATCTAGTGTAATATAAGAATTTAATAAGACAAGATTATATATTTTTAATTACACCTTTTTCTGTTTGTATTCGTCCTAATATTTAAGTCTGAATCTATAGTGCAATAATATCTATTTATATCTGTACTATCCACCACGTACCTGATTTACACATATAATACACATTATTTGATTATACACCATATACCTAATACTTAATAATAATTATTATGCACCCTACTGTAATTTTACATTATACTACCACGCTAATAGTTCACATACCTGTAGTCCTGTTTTTCAAATTCGTTTCCCGAAATCGTGTACGCACCTCGTAGATCCAGCATGTGAACCCAAAATTAGATATGTACCTGCAAACATACAAAATTGTCAAAAGGTAACTATCCTAAGGTTAGCTATGCGTCGCATACTTCCCTAATAGTAGCAAATGTCCGGAGAAGAGAAGAAAGACCGACCAAGTCATATAATCAATGCCCGGCTGATCTCAGGGTGTGTTCCCTAATTAGATCAAGAATGCAACCGAAACCACTTATGATAAGCAATACACCACTTCTCATACTTCCTCAAAGTTTATTTTATGGTGGGGCTAAAATAATAAATCAATAACACAGTAGCCAAAATAAATATGCGAAATCGTATCCGTTTGAAGCGAGGCGATTTCCATCACATACCTGATAGTCAAAAATGTCCCACGTGCACCAGTCCTGTCATTGTTGCCTCAACAGCCCAGGAGTTTTGTTGCGAGGCCTTTGAATTAAACTTAAACACATAGGCCGAAAAAAAACATATTAACACATTATTTTTGTTTCGTCGTTGGGATGACTCTTTCGAGGAGCACACCCATAAATGGCAGGAAAGCTTTGTTTACCACAGCTTACATCGAACCCATTAAATTCAATTTCAAAGACACATGTTCTTCTGTTGCTGAATTGGGTAAAAAGAATCCCATAATTATGGAATACTTTGTACACCATTCCAAAGATGTGCTGGATAGGAGGCACCTGAAAGAAAAAAGAGAAGTAGATTAGTACAAAAATTATAAAAATGCGGAAGAAAAAATGATGTTGCCGCACATGCAATGACTCATGACTCAAGAACTAAAGCCTCTTGACCATTCCAAACCAAAAGTCAGAATGGTGGCAAGAAATGGCAACAGTGGATGATCAATTTTCGAAGAAAATCATCTTCAGTGATGGCACAGTTTTCACCTCAGTGGATTCGTCAATAAGCAGAATTGCCGCATTTGGGCGAATGATAATCCAAGACTGATTGTCGAAAATCCAATGTACCCACAAAGATTGACTGTTTTGTGCGGTTTATGGGCTGGCGGCATCATCATATTTTTTCCAAAATGAGGCCGGTCACTCAGTTACTGTGAATGTTCTTCGCTATTGTGAGTTGATAACGAATTTTTATCGCCCGAATTGGGAGACATGGATGTGGACGATATGTGGTTTCAACAGGACGATGCCACTTGCCACACAGCTAACGAAACAATGGCTCTTTTGCGCGACAAATTCAATGGCCGTGTTATCTCACGTGGTGGCGATGTCAATATGCCACCAAGATCATGTGATTTAACACCTTTGGACTTCTTTCTTTGGGGTTATTTCAAAGAAAAGGTGTACGTCGATAAGCCAGCAACAATTCAAGAGCTAAAGGATGAGATAATTCGGCACATTAACGGCATATAATCTCAATTATGCCTCAGCGTCATCGAAAATTTGGACCATCGGATGGAGGTGTGCCGCCGAGGTCGCGGCGACCATTTGGCCGATATTTTGTTCCATACATAATTGAACCATACCAGTATTATCATAATAAAAAGAAATGACAATAATTTCCTAAATAATTTGTTTTATTTAAAATCAACATCGGCCCTTAAAATTTAACCACCCTTTAGTACCACCTGTTGACGAAGTTATGCCATCACTTAGCCAAGTGCAATAGTAAAGCACCAAACCACAAAACGGATTATACACTGATCCTTTAAAGTCAGCGAATGCTATCAAATACCGTCCGCAAACAATTTTTAATCCGCCGTAACTTCTGAAGGCGTATTGAATTAAGATAGTTTTAAGTATTCGTATCGGATTTTATGTATTCTTATTCGCATCCTTAATTATTTTGTATGTCTATCTGACTTTATTCACCGTTATTTTTTGTAATAGGAAGCAATAGTTGTTAGAAAAGTGTTCTTTTTAACACGAGTCAGCATTCACCCTTCTCGAGCTCACTTAGGTAGGAATATTGGGTATGCATGCAAAGTAGTATTAGGCTGGAAAGAAGCCATTTTAGAACATTGTAGGTTCTAGTTTTGTTGAGGGAATATTTTGAGTTGTGCTTAAACAAAGTTCAACTGAGTATTTCTTTTGCGATTCCGCTTAAATTATCATTTTTTGTTTTATTTAAATATGTTTTATTTTATATTTTAAGTTTTGACAATTTTAGGTCTGACCAATCGTTTTATTGTATGTTTTTTGTTTTGTTTGAACTTTAGTTCTATCAAAGATGAATTAAAATAGTATAGTATGATTTTCGTATTTAATTGGATCACTATTGTTTGTTTTTTTTTTTTACTAATAAGACGAGGACGAATAATTAGCTTTATAAATACTTTATTATACCCTCCATCTAAGGATGGGGGTTTATTCACTTTGACATTCTGTTCGTAACACCTTGAAATATTCATCGGAGACCCCATAAAATATGTATATTCTGGGTCGTGGTAAATTCTAAGACAATTTAGCCATTCCGTCTGTCTGTTGAAAGCACGCTAGTTTCCGAACGAAATGAGCTAGGAGGTTGAATATTGGGATTGAAAGTGGGCGAAATCGGTACAGAGGGAATTTTTCCCTAACAAGGACTTAAAGTCCATCTAATATTTAAATTATTTAAGCATTTTTTGCACTTAATTTTTTGCGTACATTCCTCTTTGTACCCTGAAAGCACCAAAAAGTAAATAAAATTTTTAGCGGGCCAAATGAGACGAATAGGGATAAAAATGCTAGAAACGTGAAATTTGGAATGCAAATCTCTCGACACGCAGAATAGATGTATTTTTAAAAATTCGGATTTTTAAGGGATACAATTGGAAAGATGGGATGAGGTTGAAGTCATGAATGATACATTCGCCTGACTGCGTAGGCAAGCAAAATAAGAGTACTTCCCCAAATTCATCGGAATGAAAATAAAACTTTTACCAAGCAAACGGCTGTAGGTTGAATCATAAAATTAGTTTTGTGCATTCCACTGTGATCGCGAAACATATGGTACAGACATTTCATCTGTAGCTGGAATCAAAAAAATGCAAATAGGGAAAATGTTTCTTTCTAATGACGACTAACAATAACCTAATATTTTAGGCACATTTTTGAAGACTGATGTCTCATATTTACTTTTTGATTACACTTGAAGTATTATACTTATATATATAGTAAATAGCTGCAGTCAATGACGCCTATAAGATGAATAACGGACTCATTTTTGTATAACGAGTTTGAAAATTTTGCTTTTAAAAAACAGTTCCTGTATTAAATTATTTCACAAAAATGGAGTCGGACACTTCATTTTTTTGTTCGATAACCTCATTTAGGCATCATTCGTAAAGTGTTGATTCCTTCTATATATTATTCATTCGGCCGGGTCGAACTTTTTATACCCTCCACCATGGATTGCATTCAACATAGGCGATTTTCATAGAAGTGCAGTAATATTACAGGAAAAATACCATTTTTTTAATATAGCCAAACAAAACAAATAAAAATATTGAAAAAATAATTTTATAAATAAATATAAATTATACATATATACCAATACGTTCATACTATATATATCGAAAGAATACTTCAAGTCAATTCAAAAAGTAAATATCATAAATATTGGTAGATAGTGGGTGATACAGTCGGTTGTATTTCCATTAATTTCAAACGAACAAATTTTGAAAATCCATTCATTATTCAAAAAAAGACGTAAAAGTAAAAAAGTACGAATTTGTAAAATTCTTTTTTATTTTGCGTGTCTATGCAGTCAGCCGAATTCCATGAATCTAGCTGCGGCCATTTGGTTGCTACCATTTTTATTCCTTTTCCTATTTTATCCCCTTAAGAGTACGACTTTCTAAAATCTCTTTATTTTACATTTCTACGCAATAAGAGGGATGTACACACCGAATTTCATCATTCTAGTAAGTCGTTTAGTTGGTACTATTTGTATCCCTCTGTACCCATTGCATACCTTGAAAGTACGAATTTGGAAAAAACCTTTTATTTTTCGTCTCTACGCAGTCAGAGGAAAGTTATGAATCAGAAGAATATTATGAATTTCATGACTCTAGCTGCTGTCATTTGGATGGTACTATTTTTATCCCTTTTCGAAAAATCCGTTTATTTTACGTGTCTACACAATCAGAGGAATGTATACACCAGATTTCATTATTCTAGGTGCAGCCGTTTAGTTTGTACAATTTTTGTCACTCTATACCCATTTTATCCCTTAAAAGTATGAATTTGGAAAAAATACTTTTATATTATGTATATACTCAATTAGAGGAATGTACATACCGAATATCGTGTTTCTAGCTGTTGTCGTTTGATATCACTTTATGGTGCACGTTTTTGTTATAGCGGGAATGCGCATACCCAATACCAAGTAAGATTGTCAAGTAAGTACAAGCAGTCAAATGTGCTTAAATACTCTAAAATATTAGGGTATTTTTAGTCCTTGTCCCTCACAAAATGTTTCCCTTTGGTCCGATTTCGCCCAGTTTCAATCCCAACCGGTCTACGACTATAAGACGCATTTATGTAAAATTTGGACGTCCTAGCTCTTTTCGTTTATATGCTAGTGTGCTTTCAACAGACGGACGGACATGTCTAGATCGTCGTAGAATTTTATGACGATCAAGAATATATATACTTTAAAGGGTCTCAGATCGATATTTCAAGGTGAAACAAACGGAATGACAAAGTTAGTATACCCCCATCCTGATGGTGGAGGGTATACAAATTGAATGTTTTTGGAGGTGTTTTCAGGAGAGTTTAGCTCACAGAAGGCTTGACCAAGCAAGGACATATTTTGCGGATCATCATTATACAATCCAATATTCATTTCTGGGGGGTGCGCGCAGCAATTTATTTTCGTGACCCATCCTAATATACAGTAGAGAAATATTAATATTATAATAACACAGTGCAACACGAAAAAAATAACCATATACGGACACCGCTACATGAAAAAGACCAAAAAAAAAAGACCCGTGTTTTTTTTCCCCCAAAGTCATGCACTTTTTTTTATGGGCCCCAGAGATTTGAGGCCTCGGTGTAATTTTTGGAAAAAAGTGATCATATTCTTAGGCTCATATCTTGCAAACCGTTCGGAATTTTGATTTACTCTCTGAGGCAAAGTTCTAGTTCTCTTGTCATAAAGAACAAAAATTGTGAACATATAAAATCAAAAAAACTTCATCTTCAAGGTCAAAATCGCAAAACACTTAAAAAAATTCGATTTTTTTAACCTTTTTTCCCCTGTTCAGGTCCATAGGTAGCAAACCGTTGAAAATTCAGGGAAACAATCAACTACAAAAATGTACCTAAGATCTCAATAAACAACTTTCTAGAACATATCAACTTCCTAGGAATTATTCTTAACACCGTTTAGGTAGCGCTTAGGTAGCCGCAAAAGGGAAAAATTGTTTATTCCAGTATTTCTTACCCACACGACATCATCGATGCCATTCAACAAACAACAACAAAGTCGTCGGTCCAAAAATTTGCACTAACAAAACACATGACAATTCAAAGCAGCGAAGTAGTCGCAATCCATTTGTACCAACAACATTAACAACACATATGTAGCCGCAGCACACAATATAAAAGCGACACGACGCTCACATTGAGGCAGTACATTGATATATGTTCACAATTTTTGTTCTTTATGACAAGAGCTAGAACTTTGCCTCAGAGAGTAAATCAAAATTCCGAACGGTTTGCAAGATATGAGCCTGAGAATATGATCACTTTTTTCCAAAAATTACACCGAGGCCTCAAATCTCTGGAGACCCATAAAAAAAGTGCATGACTTTGGGGGGAAAAAAAAACACGGGTCTTTTTTTTTGGTCTTTTATCATGTAGCGGTGTCCGTATATGGTTATTTTGAAATGACTTCAAAAATGTTGCACAGTGTAATGAAGCATCAACATTTATTTAAAACAGTGCGCATAAGGGTGTATTGAAATAGTAAACAAATATCGCAATGTGCAAACAAAATATCACAATTTTCCTAGTATGGTTCTGAATTTCTATGTAAAGTCGACGGCCTCTAATCAGTCGGTAATACTGTGGAATGCACTCCGCGGTGGAGGGTGTATACGATTCGGCCCGGCCGAACTTAACGCATTTTTACTTGTTTAGTTTCTAGTTATTTGATTTTCTTTTTTTAAATAATCGATACCAATTCTACTACTACGATACTACTGTTTTTTTGCGGCGGATATAACCTATTTTTATACCCTACACCACTTCGTGGTCTAGGGTATTATAAGTTAGTTTCGCACCAAATGTTTGTAACACCAAGAAATAATCGAGCTAGACCCACCTTTAAGTATACCGATCGGCTTAGAATCACCAGCTGAGTCCATCTAAGCTTGTTCGCACTCTACAGGTCCCAATTGAATTTGGAGGAAATCGGTTCAGATTTAGATATAGCTCCCATACAAATGTCGCTCCCGATTTGACATTTTCCACTTTAGAAACCACATCTTGCACCCGATTTTCTTTAAATTTGGCACAACATCTTATAATCTAACTAGAAACACCTATGCTGAAAGTGGGTATGATCGGTACAGATTTAGATATAGCCCACATACAAATGTCGCTCCCGATTTGACTTTTTCCGCTCTAAAATCCACATATTGTACCCGTTTTTCTTTAATATTGGCACAACATCTTATAATCCAACCTATGGTGAAAGTGGGTAAGATCGGTTCAGATTTAGATATCGCCCTCATACTAATGTTGCTCCCGAATGTTTAACCGATTTTGGCCAAACTTTACATATTATATTTCACCAATAAACATACATGGTGAAAGCGGGTCACATCGTTCCAGGTTTCAATATACCCCCATACAAATGTCCTTTCCGATTTAACATTTTTTGTCAAACACATACATTTACAGGATGCAAAAATCCTTCCCGATTTCACTTTTTTACCAAATTGAATTGTAATGAGATAGAAAGTCCGTCCGTCTTTAGCATTTCCTTACTTGTTTGGGATATGCCCATATGTCCATACTTTGGTATAACCCAAATGGGGTCCCATTCTGATCTATTACAGCTCTAGAAACTACATCTTACATCGGATCTTCATCAAATTTTGCAGATCATAACATTTTTCAACCAGGAATACCTACCGTGAATGAGAAATATATAGGCCCATGTTGTGGACCAGGCCCAAAATGTAGTTATAGGCCCCCTTTTGAAATGTCGGTCCGATTCAGCCTATTACTACTGTATAATTTGTATTTGTCTGTCGGATAATTGGATCAATTACCATATTATTAACCATATGACTAAAGATTAATTTATAGTATAATTTATACTGTATAATTTATATGAACTACATAAAATTGCTCCCATGAAATAATTGGGTTTAGTAATCAAAGCGAGGTACATACGCAGGGAGTGGTATAGGGTATTATATAGTCGGCCCCGCCCGACTTTAGCCTTTCCTTACTTGTTTATTCATACAGTACTTTTCCCTAGCGAATTTTTGAAGCACATGCGCTGGGATTTTCCGCGGGATATGTGTGGTTAAGCAGTGATATCGACGGTAAAGGACAGATGGAGCTGGTGAAGTTGACAAATGTCCCCTTTTCCGATCCTAATTGGACCTTGTTTCCGACCATCAAATAAAATAGAATTTGCATTCATTTATACTGCGTAGAGTTATAGAAGAAACTCCCACTTTTTACGAAAATTGATTTAACATGTTATTTTAAAATGTAACAGGTAACATATAATTAAAAGTACAGCAAACATGCTCGAATTTCAGGGTCATTGATCTGCATTTAATTGATATTTAGGTATACGATCAATAAAACGGTGCCAACGTTTACTCTTGAATGAATTGAAGTATTAGAGTTTTTGGGCATATTTCCGGCAAATGAACTCCAATTGTTATAAAATTTTGCATGAGGATAAAGGAAATTTACTCATCTTTTTATCTGAGTACCTACTTTTCAGAAGTTAATGAGAAGAAAATGAATAAATTGCGCTTTGGAACTAAAAAATCTGAGGGGACAATTTCGTCCAAATATGTATACATTTCGTTAAAGGCTTTTGAAGGAAAAAAGTTGTGTCAAATTCAGACATTTATAAAGGATAATTTAAAATATTTATTACAAAAAAACTATATTTGACACAAACATAGTATTGGCATCATAATAAAGCTAAGAAACCACAATATCTAAAACAATTATAACAAAATATTTGAGTGCAAAATCTCTTAAAATGTGTGAAAACAGTTCGATAAAGTCTTTAATACAAAAAAAAATAATTTTTTCCTTCGCATTATGAATAATACAATAAAAAAACAAGAAACAAATTTTTAATTTTCCTTAAAATCGAAAAATACGAAAAGTAGTAAACTTTGGGCCGATTTCTAAAATATATCTTACTGCCTGATTTTTAATGTAAATAAAATAATCCTTGGGTCCTTGTCTAATTTTGATTTTTTGCAGAACTCAAAAATATCTACTAGAACAAAAGTTACTGAATTTTGGCCGATGGATTTCGATTGTGAACCACTGTGCGCCGTAGCAGGAGGCTACCGTTACAGAAAGGCGAGAAAACAATATGGCGAATAGATTGATGCATTGAAGTTATGTGGGAAATTGCAATATCCGAATGGCGATCTTTTCCATGCGATCTTTTTAAAAGCATTGTTAAGAAAATGACATGGTCTTATGAACTTAAATCGATTAATTAAAAATTTGTGTTAAATTGTCTAGGATCTTCACAAATGACCTTCGTGAAAGCGATCACTTTAAGATGAAGGTTATTTAGGGAGTAATCAAAATATACCACACGAGCTGACTGTACGAACTTCTGAGAAAACAGTTAGAAAGCCTCTCTCAATTATTTATACGTATAATCGTGAATGTTAGTAGTATTTAGTAAGTGTTTAATTTTACTATATTTAATAAATCATATTAGTATCGAAAAGTAATTTTTTAGTGAATGTTGAAAAATAAAAAAGAAAATTAATAAGTGTGGTAATGAGCTATAGGACTAGGTTAAAGGGATAAAGAGAAGGGATAGACCAGTGGAATACGGTTCGAATAGGTCTTACTATGCAGATAGAGACAACACTGCCGTTACCTCCAATATGAACGCGTTCCAATTTATAGATCTTGTTGACTCAATCTTAAGACGAGATCAGACCGGTGTGAACATCTCAAATACTAATCCATCCATCGAATGTGGACGGGGATGAGAATTTAACCCCAGAGGTTTGGGACTTAGTTCAAGGCGAAGCGTTATCGGTACAACGTTCATTAGAAGACAAGATTAAGGGAATGGTACAACGTGAAATGGAGGACGTTAGGCAAAACATGGAGTTAATGGCCAGGAATGTGAAAGAATTATCTGAAACTGTTCGTTCGCAGTCGTCCGTGTCGGGAAACTATTTTCGATAACATATCGAATCCTAATGAATGAATCCTATAAATCAATTCAATCGCGAGAGGCGAGATGATGAGGATGCTGTCACCTTTCCTCTGGGTGAACGTCCGGAAACTATGAGTGTTCGGTGTAGATAATCCATCAATCAATATCCGTTATGGACAGGCTACAATAGCTCATACCCATCCGTTGCGAATTTGAGTAGACAAGCTCGGACTCAACTTCAATGGCGATAGTCCGCGTTTAAGAGTTGATGATTTCATTTGCCGTCTTGAGCACATGCAAGCTCGGTACAAAATTCCATTGTATCCGACCCTGCTTATTAATGGTTCTGGCTGTTCAAGAAGACCACTTATGTAATTAATTGCGATAACCTTAAACATGCCTTCTTAGGTCAGCACCAGACATCCGATTCAATTTCGAATGGTTGAGTGATCTAGAAAGAAAGCAGTTATCAAATGAGTCAATCGACTCATATTTTCATGAAATGTGTCTACTATGTTCTATATTGCTCCAACCCCTACCAGAGTACGACATGATTAAAATTCTTATGCGAATAATTATATAAAATAATGAGAAAATTGTGTATCCAATGCCAGTGTTCTCAGTGGAACAACTGCGTATCGAGTGTAACGAGGCCGAAAGACATTTTTCCAAACGTGATCATAGTTCCTTGCAGATACCGCCACGTCCACAGAGGTACGTGCACGAGATCAATGAGGAGGTGTATGGGAACCCAGGATAGGTAGTAGAAGATGATATTAAGGCAATCCGATACCAGCAGCCGAGACACACACCGACATGCTGGAATTGTCAAGAGATCGGTCACATATTTATGGACTGTCCGACAAATTTCCGGAATCTGTTTTGCTATAGTGTGGGAATCCAAAAACCGTGAAACCAAAATGCTCTAATTATAGGCAAGAAAACCCGAAGAGGGACGTGGAACGAGTAGGGGATTCACGTCCAGCGGAAATCCTTGCAACTCGGCAAAATTAGACGTAGAGAGTAAACAAGTGCTAGTTAGAAAGAAGAATAGTGTTGTTAAACGTTTATTAGAAGTCAATAATCCTAAATTTAAACCAGAAGAAGTGCTTTTCAAAATTCGGCAAAATGTTAAATTCGAAACTGGGTCTCAATAAGGTTTTCGAGTTTTTGCTGAAATTCAAAATATATTCCGAAGTTTATCCAGAGATTAGGATGTTCGATAATAACTTCACTACCGCCAGTGGACAAAGGCATCGAGTCAAAGTGTTTACGACTTATCAATGTAAGGAGAAATAAATTACGTTATATCTTCGTCCCGATCTAGAACAGAAACTGTATCTGATGATCGATTTCTGGAGAATGTTTAATCTAGCTCCAGATATAGAAGGTGTAGCGGAAATTGACGTAGAAGAGATTAATAAAGATATGGTGGTGCAGAACTCGGACTATAAGTTGAATCCGCATAAGCTTACCAAGAAACAGATAAATAAATGCGTTTTATTCGCAGAAATTGAACGCCTGTCAGAAGATCTACAGTGTTTCGGAGAAGGAATGTTTGATTGCGGTGATGGCGATTAAGAAATTTCGGCCGTATGTGTAACTAATGGAGTCTACAGTCATTACGGATCATGAGAACTGATGAATCTGAAAGATTCAAGCGTGAGGTTATCTTGGTGGTCCCTCCAGCTTCAAGCGTACAACTTAAGATTGAGCAGAGAAAAGGAAAAGATAATATCGTGGCTGATATGCTTTCTCGGTTGCCCACGGTAGAGGAATTGGAGGTGGAAACTAACGATTTCGAATCCGAAGTATACAAAGATATGATTCAAACAATTGAAAAAAATCAAGAGAATCTGTCTGATATCAGAATAACCGACAATATGGTATTCAAAAGATCGCGTCGTCAATTCACGTAGAAGCAATTCAAAAATATGATAGAGGCTTACAGGATAAACAACATGCAAACGGTACCGTATTCGCCACACCTAACTGAAATAGAATGCACCTTCATATTCTCCGTACATGTCGCAACCCATTCTTCGCTCTCTTTGGACACAATATGTATTCCTCGGGAGTTGACTTTAAACTTGAAGAAAAAAATAAAGTCCATGACCGATCATGAAATGTTAAACCTAGAGAAAACAGCTCGTCTGGAGCTAATTAGGGAAAAATAAAAAACATGAATCGAGCTCATGAACAAAGTGCAAAGGGTCCGAGTAGTAAAATTCACACTGGGACAGGAAAAAAACTTCAACGCAAAATTACCTCCTCACATCTCGGCTAAAACCAAATTATTTTAGTCCATATTTCATTTTTTAATACCTCTTCAAACAAAATCATCCTTTTTATTTACAAAAGAAAAAAAAAACTAAATATAACGAAACGACCTTTTTTCTACAATGTTTAAATATTTCACTAACAAAAGAAAAACAGAACTCACAAAGATTCTTCCCTGGGCTATTTTCAGACACACCAATTATACCTATAACCTCCTAGGATTGCCTACCTAAAAGAGCTCTCTTAGTTGGGGGTCTAGTTGGCTAAAGTATCCACTTTAACGACACCGGTTACGCTACCTCGAAACTTTGCTAAATCCTTCACAAACAACCAAAAACTAGATGGAACGAAAATATATATAAAATAGAAAAAAGGGAAATAAAAATATGTAAAAATATAAAAAAATAAAAATTCTACATAGAAACATATAAAAATACAAATACTTATAATTTATTTTTGATATTTTTGGTTCGGCTTCACTTGTGTAGACGGGAACGTCTTGTACCAGATCTTTATGCCGGTCAGAGTTACAAGCCGAACCATTATTATCGGCGGCGGCGGCGGCGGCGGCGCTACTCAAAATGGGTCGGCGGCGGCGGCTTTCGGCTGATTTGTCGGCTCGTTCTGTGATTCGATAACCCCTACTTATTTGACAATTTTGGAAAATGGAAGGAACAATTTGTATTGGTTTTTAATACAGTTTCTTTTATTTTTGGCAAGTAGTTCAATATACGTTAATATTAGCCAATGTTCCCATAATTTAATGTTATTTTCCCATACAATTATTTTTTGGGACTGGGAATCCATACCCAAAATTTATAATATGGATGAATTTAATAAATATATTTGCAATTGCAGCTTTTCATGTGAGGTATATTTGACCAGACATCTTGAATATCATAATCCTTCCAAAGAATGGTAAAGCTCTACCTACTTTAACACCCTAAAAAGCGAAATAGAGGAGCTGTTGTTTATTCTGTTTTATAGGAACATATGGCCACGCGTACTGGAATTGACTTATATAAATGCGACTTCAAATCAAACAAGTAAGGAAAGGCTAAAGTCGGCCGGGGCCGACTATATGATACACTCCACTTTCTATCCGAATACAATTTTTGTTTCTAGGTCAAATATAAGATATTTTGTAAGATTTGAAAAAATCTGTTAAAATATTTGGTTTATAGATTGGAAAAAGTCAAATCGGGAGTGAAATTCGTATGGGGACTATATATAAATCTGAACCGATCTTACCTATTTTTACCATGAGTGTTTCTAGTTGATATAAAGAGTGATTTTTTTGAGGTTAGGATTTTCATGCATTAGTATTTGACAGATCACGTGGGATTTCAGACATGGTGTCAAAGAGAAAGATGCTCAGTATGCTTTGACATTTCATCATGAATCGTCTTACAAACGAACAACGCTTGCAAATTATTGAATTTTATTATCAAAATGCGTGCTCTGTTAAGAAAGTTCATTGCGCGCTTCCATTTTATGGTCAGTTTAATCGACCCACTGAAGCGGCTATTCGGGCTATTGTGACTAAATTTCGCACCAAATTTACATTGTTGGACATTAAACCACCAACACGCTTACGTAGAGTGCGAACTGAAGAAAATATCGCAGCTGTATCGGCCAGTGTTAATGATGACCACCAATTTTCGATTCGTCGCCGTTCGCACCAATTGGGTCTCTGTTACTCAAAAACGTGGAAATGCCAAAATTGGACTAAGCGGATGGACCACCTAAGACGCAGCCGCGGTCAACATTTAAATGAAATTATCTTCAAAAAGTAAATGTCATGGACCAATCTAACGTTTCAAATAAAGAACCGATGAGATTTTGCAAATTTTATGCGTTTTTTTTAAAAAAAAAAGTTATCAAGCTCTTAAAAAATCACCCTTTATAAGATGTTTTGCCAATTTTGAAGTAGGTGTGTTAAAATATGTTGTTTGTACAGCACAAAAAGCCAAATCGGGAGCGAAATTTGAATGGGAGCTATATATAAATCTGAACCGATCTGACTTATTTTCACCATACGTGTTCTAGATTAAATATAAGATGTTTTGCCAATTTTGCAGAGCATATGTTAAAATATGTGGTTTCTACAGCAGAAAAAGTCAAATCGTGAGTGAAATTCGTATGGGGGCTATATCTAAATCTGAACCGATCTGACCTATTTTCGCCATGAGTGTTTCTAGTTGAAATATAAGATGTTTGAAAATAGTCAAATCGGGAGTGAAATTCGTATGAGGGCTATATCTAAATCTGAACCGATTTTCTTCAAATTAAATAGCGTTCGTCCTTATCCAGAAAAACTTCGTTGTTCTGGCTAAAATTGCGACCTGAACTTTGATTACAAGAATAGATGGACGGACAGACGGACATTGCTAATTCGATTCAAAAAGTGATTCTAAGTCGATTGGTATAATTAACAATGGGTCTATCTTGCTTCCTTTTGCGTGTTACAAACAAATGCACAAAGCCATAATACTCTCGTGGAGTGTATATATAGAATCTATAGACGTCAAAGAAAGGTCAATATATTTCACTGTAGTAGGTTGTCTAAATCGACAGTTATATTTTCTATTGTAATTTTAAGTGGGTTGTCTATTTTGGTAGTAAGATTTGACTGAGTTAGATCTCCGTCAAGTCTCGGCGGCGTGGTTGAAGTCGATTTGAGTCGATGAAATCGGCGGCGGCCCGACTCGTATAGAAACATGCGGCGGCGGCTTAAAATCGGTCGGCTTGTATCTCTGATG
The DNA here is from genome assembly GCA_947397865.1 of Polietes domitor. NCBI lineage: Eukaryota > Metazoa > Arthropoda > Insecta > Diptera > Muscidae > Polietes > Polietes domitor. The sequence continues at coordinate 80,544,263 of OX377618.1, read as the reverse complement.
CCTGTTTCATATATGGTTTAATGCGGTGAAAAAATATATAGTTTAAAAACCACCAGACTTGCTTCTTTTGGATTTGGTGGTGGTCTTTGCTCGATTAGCAGAATGTATAGTTTGTACACCACTGGATTAAAAAATATTAAGCGCCATCTTGTGGTAATCAAAAATATAAAATGGCACTTTATTACCGATCGAGCGTATATCGGTGGTTGAACAATATAGATGGTGCCTGTCTACTGAGCTTTATTCTGATTTAGCCGCCAATAGATGGAGTTCGGGCTTTTGCTTATCGGACAAGGTTTACACCTAGTCCTTACTTGCTTACTATTTTGGGCCTACCTTAAAACCGGATACAAGTTATTGGTGGTGGTCGGTAGTTCAGTCGTCCTGCGGAGATTTTGGACGAGGTTTTGGATGGGATTTCGGATTTCTCTCCAGCTTTTGCCAGAATCAAACTCGATTTCACTGCGTTTTTGGCAAGGAAACCCCTCCACAGGAGGCTGTGTACACCTGTTGTGGAAATAGGATTACTATCAATAAAACACACATTTTCCTCAAAACTTACTTTGTGTGTAATTTTGAAACACTAAAAAATATATTCCCCGATTTTAATCCCTTCTCACTCTTTTTCGCTCCTAAAATTAAACTTTGTTGAAAAAAACTTCACATAAAACATTGTTTCACCCGATCCTAACCAGGAAAACTTACTTTAAACTCTTGAAATCACGTTCATAACGATCAGCACAGCGTCAAAAATGAAAACTGATGATACCTTCTTCTTCCTCACTCCCTTTTATAATCTTTTTTCCCTCTAGAATTTTCCCGAAGGCGTCATCGTCATTCCAGACGACATCTTCTTTATTATTTATTGGTTTCCGTCAATCCTGACATTTATTATTTCTACTTTACGTTTTGAGTAAAATTGGTTTTGGCGGTTTAATTTTTATGAATGGATCGTCTTTGGTAGATAATACGGTGACCGTCGTTGGCAACGTAATATCTACCTCATGCATGATATGTCAGAACCACTCAAGTATAAGACTACAGAACCACTCAAGCATAATATGACACAACTGTCAATTAGACCCACAACTCACACACATAAAAGGAACATCCACAAGGCGAACAGAAGGTAAGTGAAAGAAATGAAACTCATTTCTTTTTATGAATTCTTCTTTTTTCCTTTCCCATAGGACAATATGTATGCCATAGAAGATTTACAAGGTAAACCAATCGGAGTATGGCATTCTAAAGAACTATAAAGATAGTATGTGAATCCATAGTGCACTGAAAGTCCGATATTTATTTTTGGGACAATAACCTAGTGTTGCTGAAGGTATCGAATTATTATGAATGTCGTGAAAAATGGTAAGTGAAAGGAAAATTCTGCATGGATTTTCAAATTCCAGGTTGAGAAAACCCAATATAGAATAGTTAAATTTCAAACATGATTCGACAGACAGTTGTCATATTCTTGATACTGTGTTTAAATATATTTCTGTTTAGAGTTGAAACTGGTCGATTAGGCTCGTGTTGTCATGGGACGGACTTAACGATACATTAGAAATGTAAAAAATCAGAATCTGAGAATCGAAATTCAACCACACGTTGGCACTGTAAGCAGACGGGCGCGGAAAGCTAAATAACGTAGAGACCACGTTGGCCCTGTATGTAGACGGAAGCGGAAAGCTAAATAACGTAGATACCACCTTGGCCCTGTATCAGTCGAACGCGGAAAGCTAAATAACGTAGAGACCACGTTGGCCCTGTAAGCAGACGGACGCGGAAAGCTAAATAATGTAGAGACCACGGTGGGCCTGTATGTAGACGGAAGCGGAAAGCTAAATAATGTAGATACCACCTTGGCCCTGTAAGCAGACGAACGCGGAAAGCTAAATAACGTAGAGACCACGTTGGCCCTGTAAGCAGACGGACGCGAAAACTAAATAATCGTAGAGACCACGTCGCCCTCTAAGCAGGCGCACGCAGAAAACTAATAGCTTAGAGACCACGTCGGCCCTCTAAGCAGATGCACGCGGAAAATTAATAATCGTAGAGACCACGTCGGCCCCCTAATCAGACGCACGCGAAAACTAAGTAACGTTGAGACCACGTCGGCCATCTAATCAGACGCGCGCGAAAACTAAATGAGGGATGCACACGGAAAGTTCACTAAATCACACACGGCACTATCAATAAAACGTGGAGACCAACGACGGCCCTCCAGTTATCACGCACGGCACTATTGTTTAAACGTGGAGACCAACGACGGCCCTCCAATTATCACGCACGTCACTATTGTTAAACGTGGAGAATAACGGCGGCCCTCCAAAAACTACTTAATATTTCTCCCTATACTCACCAATGTCTATCCTGGTTCACGGATCCCGACCAATTGACCTCAATTCAGGTTTTTCTCCTTCTTATACTCTTCGCGTTGTTGCTATGAGTGACAATCACTGCCGATCCTCACCTACTGTGTGTGTGATCGTCGGTGCTTGGGTTGCTGACCGAACGGAATGTTGTTTACAAAATGTAGCCAATAACTAACTGTTGCTTGTTTATCAAGACTGGTAAACAACATATTTTTGATGTTTTGTCCTGACTGTACCCTATGCCTATGAATTAGTGCAATTAGATATATACATGTATTTTTACATAAACATAAACTATTTATTTTTAATGAACACCATTCGTGGGACTTATAACTAAATAACAACAATATACCATCCATGGGCCTTAAACTAAATAACAAAATATATACCCTTCATGGGACTTATAACTAAATAGTAACTAAAATACCCTTCATGGGACTTATAACTAAATGAAAAATAAAATAAATTAGCATTCTAGGCTATTTTCTGTGTAGACGAAAACGACTACGGACTTTCGTCGTCACACTGGCGCCCCCCGAACATATGTGATGTTGTACTACGTAATGTTTTGTTTTCCCCCGAACTGCAGGCAAATTTTATATCCATTAGTAAAGCTGTCGAACATGGGTTCGTTGCAACATTCAACAAAGAGGCTGCGTACATAAAAAACAATAACAACGAAATTGTCGTCAAGGCAGCAAAACAGAACAGTGTGTTTGTGGTTGAATGTACAGCTGAGCAACTTTTTGCAATGGATTTCAAATAGCACAACAGATTTGGTCACTTGAACGGTAATAGCCTTGATATGTTATCTAGAAAACAAATGGTTAAGGGTATGAAGTTGGAACGAAGCAATTCTAATGAACGATGCAAGACGTGTATGCTAAGCAAAGTACACGCATACCCGTTTCCAAGAGAGTCGTTGTCAAGATGGAACGAATTGTTAGAATTGGTGCACAGTGATGTGTGCGGACCAATTAATGTTCAATCGATTGGCGGTTCTGTATATTTTCTCACATTTATAGACGACAAATCTCGTCGTATTTTCGTTTATTTTCTGAAGAAGAAATCTGAAGTTTTCGGAAAGTTTGTCGAATTTAAAACGGTGGTCGAGCGACAGACTGGCAGAAAAATAAAGGCACTTCGTAGCGATAATGGTGGGGAGTACATTAATGCTGATTTCGATGCGTATTTGAAGCAATGTGGTATTATGCGACAATTGACGGTGCCCTACACGCCACAACAAAACGGTGTGTCAGAACGTGCCAATAGGACATTGGTGGAAATGGAGCGGTCGATGATGCTGCATGCTGGCGTATCAAAATTTTTGTGGACTGAAGCAATCCGGTAGAAACTGGACCGAGAGACTTGATGGCGTATTGAAGAAAATGGACTTCAAAGCATGTGGAAGTGAACCATGTCTATACAAGGCGGAGTTCAATGGTAAGCTTATTTTAGTCGCAATTTATGTAGACAACTTGATCATTGCTTGTAAGGACAAGGACCACATCTTGAAGTTTAAGAACATTTTGTCTGAAGAATTCGAAGTAACCTATAAGGGTGTGCTTAATCATTTTCTTGGCATAAATGTAAGCCGTGAAGGAGAAGTTGGTACTATTAAAATATCTCAAAACCAGTAAGTTAAGGATATTTTGAGGCAATATCAAATGGATAATTGCAAGTCCGTCTCAGTGCCACTTGATCCTGGTTTTCAGACACATTGTTCTGGTGACTGTAAACGCGCCAACAAGGAGGAGTATCAGTCGATAATAGGTGCATTGACATATCTTGCTAATACTACTCGACCTGATATTCAACATTCTATTTCGAAATTGGCGCAACATAATTCTGACCCTCATATGGAACATATGTCTGCAGTCAGACATGTCCTACGGTATCTGAATGGAACGCAAGATTTAGGATTGGTGTATAAAGCTAGTGATATGTGCGTCAAAGGCTTTGCGGATGCTGACTGGGGAGGTAACGTCATAGAACGCATGTCATACACTGGTTACCTATTCTTCATTGGTGAGTGTGCCATATCATGGGAGTCGAAGAAGCAACCTACCATAGCTTTAAGTACAACGGAGGCGGAATATATGGCTATGTCAAATGCATCCAAGGAAGCCATTTATCTCAAACGTTTGTTATCCGAAATTGGTATTTGTGCTGAAGAACCAGTAATGCTAAATGTGGACAACCAAGGTGCTATGAAACTGGCTATGAATCCCGTATTCCACAACCGTACGAAACACATACATATAAAGTACCACCATGTTCGTGAAGTGGTTCGTAGTGGTGAAATCTTATTGGAGTAATGCCCAACTGGCGAAATGGTAGTTGACATCCTGACAAAGAATCTACCTAAATCTAAACATTTATATTTTGTAAATTTAATGAATATGAAGTACGATTTAAATTGAAAATTTCTTTATGTAAGAATGCATCCATGTTGAGGAGGAGTATTATAATTTGACAACCCTTCACTTGCAACATGTATGACTTCATTTTCTTTTCCCTTTTGTTTTACTCTGCATCAAATTCATTTCATTATTTGTATTTAGTCTTTAAGTTGATTTCAAACAATAAACATCTCAAACAAAGATCACCTCGTCAACATCCATGTCCGAAATAGGGGAGGTTAGCCGGTCAGATAACAGCTGTGTTCCAACTTTTGGAATTAAAATGGGATAGAAATATTTTTATCCCATTATCTACCAATATTTATCGTATTTAAGCTTTTTTGAAGTTTAATTTAAGCAATTAATGAGGGCCACCAATGTTGGAAATATTTTTCACTTAGAAACAGTCATTAAAAAATTAAAAAAGTTGATTAAATTTTTTTTTTTGCTGACACGAAAAAACATACAAAAAACAAAGAAAATCGAAAAAAATATTTAATTTTTAAAAGAAGAAATTGATGAAAATAGTTGATTTTTTTGAAAAATAAGTAGAAAAAATTAACCAAATGTATTTTTTAAAAGTTAGCATCCTAGCAAAGAAAACGACGCCTATTTGAAAAATCTATGGATAAATGTAGAAGTAGGAGAATTTACAAAAAAATATTTTTTTTATTTCTGTTTAAGTAACGATATTATTGTTATTTTATTTATATTTATATTATGTCCATTTTTTTCACTGAACCAACACTCAGGGGATGTCCCCTATAAATGCAGTGCATTGCATTGGCGGAAGGAAGATCAGGTATTGGAAGGAGGAAAGAGGGAGTAGTGTCTGTTGACATCTGTTTTGAATCTCTGAATGTCGCAGGGTTCTGTAATGTGTAGTGCGGCCGGTTGTCAAATCGTGAGCGTTCGTGGAGAGTCGAACGAGCACCATGAATGTATCGATAGAACAATGACACACAACCAACATTACGACGGTGTTCAAGGGAGACAATATAATTGGATATCCTACATTAACCTATCAACACCATCGTCCTCCTCTGGACACGGTCAAGTAGCTCCAGCGATGAAGCTGGAGCACCCGACCATATATGGGAGTTGTATTCCATCTTTGGTCTGATGTAGGTAGTACAGATATTGAGAAGAGGGTGTGAAATATTTCTTACATCGTTTTAAAAAGCCTAAACATTTGAATGCTTCTTTCGACACATCAAATACATGTTTTGTCCAACGAATATCACGTTGTATTTTCATGCCAAGAACATCGAGAGTATCTGATTGCTCAATATCTGTACCGTTCATTAAAATCGACGACACCGTTGGATCAGTGAATCGCTTATGAGACAACAAGGAGCACTGAGTCTTACGTGCATTAAAATCCACTCTATTCACTAGACCCCATTCAGAAATGGCCAGCAAATCCTGGCTAAGTGACTCATCCATTAATCGCCTTTTATCCTCAATTTCTTGACGACTTGGTCTATGATCGAATGAGAATGAATGACAGAGGTTGCTGTCATCCGCGAATGAGTATATTGGATTCGAAGTCCGATCCAAGAGGTCGTCGCTGAAAATAAGAAAATGGGAGGGGGAAAGGACAGAGTCCTGTGGTACTCCTGCGGCTAACCTATGCTCGTCGGATGAGAACCCATCTACAAAAACACGTATAGTGTGATCTCTGAGGAAGCTCGATATAAATCGAGAGAAGTCACTACCAACACCAAAAGCGATAATCTTTGACAGAGCCCTGTGGTACTCCTGCGATTAACCTATGCTCGTCGGATGAGAACCCATCTACAACAACACGTATAGTGCGATCTCTGAGGAAGCTCGATATAAATCGAGAGAAGTCACTACCAATACCAAAAGCGATAATCTTTGATATGAGTGCGCCGTGCCAAACTCTATCAAAGGCCTTGGAGATATCTAGAGCAACGATCTTACTCTCTACAAGCAGGTGGATGGATCCATTCCACTTTTCGGATAAGAGTGTCAAAGTTTCCAATTGAAATGCTGGAAATAGTTGTTGAGCTATGCCTAACGTGCCGTATATATATTGACCGCTTTGGGGCTGGGTCGAAGTGCCACGAAGAGCGGAATACGAAAAGGATGCTGAAACAATACAATGATCCGAATTACCAAGATGTGCTAGAACGTTAACTACATACTTTTCAGGGTGTGTTGTTAAAAAAAAGATCAAGAATATTTGAGTGTTTCCCCTGGACACACGGAATGTGAGTCGGTTCATTCACTAGTTGCGTCAAATCATTATGCTCGGCGTATTGGACCTCCGGTGTTGAGTGACTCGAATGGGCAAGCCAAGAGGAATTATGGACATTGAAATCTCTAGCAACCACAATTTCACTGTCAGGACAATCCTCTAAAATTTTTGTAATTGAATCGAAAGGGCGTCAGGGATACCTCCCTTCCGCGTTTGGACTTCTATACACAAATCCGAAATGTAGTACGTGTGTTCCACTCTTGAATTTAACCCAAAGGGAGTTAAATTATGGGTTTTCTGAGTTTAAGTTATGCCGGCTCTGAAACACTATATCATTACGTACGTATACTAAAAGATCTCTGTGAGGGATAAAGAGAGATAGGGTGTGATACCCAGGAATGTGAAAATCCTGTGGATCAGAATCCTCACACACCTGAGTCTCACAAAGAGCAAAAACATCAGGCCGATGGAAATGTACATGAGCGTACACGGCAAAAAATTCCCTCTCAGCACTCGTACATTGACAAATTGTACTTTAAACTTACCCACCATTAGAACAGACAAAAAAGAAACAAACAAAACAGCTACAGTTGCAAAACTCCTCTCCCTGCCGTTGCTGTATTTCCCCAATGCTCAGTGTTATGCCTTAAGCATTGGGCGAACAACGACAGAAAGAATAGAGTGTCACCGCATTGCACGAATGGGAAGGGTGAAGGGGACAACGCACACACTACGGAGCGGACATAAAATGTGTGGTCAGTGATGTGCGGCTGTTGTGGATGCTGCTGTAATGTTGTTGTTGTTGACGGTTGTTGCACGATTCACAGCTGCGTAAGAATCTTATCACATCGCGAATCATCCCAGGCTAATAATATCGGTTGCAAATGCGATTAATAGTTTTCCGGATACCCAGATGCCCAGCAGCCGGTTGGCTATGGTTTTCCTGTATTACATTCTCGTATGTGGGTGGCCACGCACAGCTTCCAATGGGTACAATCTTCATCTTTCGGATGCCTAGTTATGTGTCGGAAAAGCTGTGTTCCGACTAGATTATAATCAGCGAATTTCTCTAGTTGCTCTTTTATTTCCTGTAGCTTCTTCTGGAGCCATGGACATGTGGTTGACGTTTCCGTGATTCCCCGGTGGAGCGTTTCCAGCGGCAGGCGCTATAAGGCGTCGACGACCACGTTGTATCTTCCTTTCCTATACTGTATGGAGAAATTGTGTTGCTGCAGCTCTCAGCCCATCGAGCGAGACGTCCAGTAGGATTATCAATGGAATTCAGCCATTTAAAAGACAAATTATCCGTAATAAGATGGAATATGTATCTCTCGGATATGGTAGCATTTTCCTTATCCCCCAAACGATGGCCAGACATTCCTTTTCTGTGGCGGAATAGTTTTTCTCAGCGCCATTCAGGGTACGGCTGGCATAAGCGATTACTCGTTCACTATCCTCCAGTTCCTGAATGACTTCAGTAAGCTTGGCCTTCAGTACTTCAAAGACGGTTGGTTGATCCTCAGCCCACCTCCAGTGTTTACCCTTCTTAAGTAGCGAATTGAGAGAGTGTGCAAGCGTGGCAATGTCGGGCACAAAACGGCGTTACCAGGACACTACTCCTAGAAAACGACGTAATTATTTTAATGTGTTTGGAGCATACATCTTCCAGGGGAATCTACCAGTAGCCATCTTTTAGATCAAGTTGTTCGCATGTCGCCAACTTCTATCGGATAAGTCTGGTGGGTTCGAGATATAATAAGGTTCCTAGTTGCGGGGTGTTTCCGGCTGGGGACCCATAACCCCTCGTTCGATGCGGGTCCGATTCTCGTGCGAGAGCACTGAATTGTACGTATATCTCGTCGTCCGCAGATCCAACAAAATAAACAAAATAGTATAGGCTCATTCTAACAGTGTGTAGCGAAATGCCCATCTTGTCCACAACGCCGACATGCGGTTCGTGGGTTGATACGCAGCATTCGTATGATTTCGTCGGGGTTCATTCGCCGGTGTTTTTCTCTAGGGTTGTGAGGTTGGCTGGATACTCTGCATGTCCTCTGCCATTTATAATAGATCGTTAAGCGTTAGAAAGTCCCTCCGGCGTATGACCCATAGGTATTACGGTAGTGCGTTACGAAAGATTCTTTCCAACTTCTGGTCTTCCGTGTAGCTGCTGTGTCTCATTAGATTTTGCATGTGGAGGGTGTAGTTTTTGAAGAATTCCCGGGGTTTTTGACGACGTTTCCGTATTTCGTCTTCCAGATGCTCGAAATACCGACGTGGAAGGAAGAATTTCAGGAAATCCTGTCTGAACTCCAGCCATGTCTGCCACTGCCGATTGTTATTCTTACCATACTAGCGCTCTCCCGGTGATTACTTCATCACTATGGTCATTCTATCAGATGAGTTAGCATACATTTGAGCTAGCTCCTCTTGTCTTTCAACGAATTCCCAGGGTTCGTATTCTTCGTTGAAACCGATGCCCCATTTCCTGACCTATACCGCAATTCTGTAACTTTTCTAACGATATTGTCGTTATCGTTAATTAACGATAAATGTCGGTTGTTTTAGCGAAATTGCTATTCTCTAATTTTTAGTTAACGACTTTTTCAATAACATATGTTTTTGCAAGAAATGGATTAGTAAACAATACAAAAGTAAACACTTTTCAAAAAAAATTTTGGAGTATTAAATATGGAAACAAATTTGTAACTATATATTATTATAATTAATAATAATTATAATATGTATTCAATAAACATTTCTGCAAACATATGTAGCTATTTACATTAAATTAACAGGCCAATTTCAGTGTGGTAAACTTTACTTTATGAAGATAATGCTTTAAAAATACACTTTTTCTCCAAAAAATCACCTTTTAGGCATGTTTTATGTAGGAATTGACAACACTGAAATAAAATGTGTAAACACAAAACAGGTGTTTGTATACTTAACGATATTCGGTACGATTTTCCTACGGCAATTTTATTGTAGTTAGCCTACCGACAATTTTCGTAAGTTAACGATTCTTTTTAACGATAAAAATCGGTAAGAAAATGTTATGGAATCACTTTTAACGACAATTGTAGTAAACTAACAAATTTTGACAACTTAACTACCGAAAGATGTCGTTAAAAAGTTACAGAATTGCGGGACTGGTCGGCTATACCCTTTATATCCATGCCGATGTTAGGATTGTACTGTTAGGTTTAGGAAATTTCGTATTTTTGTCGCTCGGGCGCCACTGTTTTCTCTGGTTGCTGGAGTTCACAGTAATTTATTTGTGTAACCACAGAGAGTAAGAAACGACTGTGTTTTCAGTTTATCCCGACATACAGACGCTCGCGAAAACTAAATAACGTAGAGGCCACGTCGGCCATCGAAGCAGACGCACGCGGAAAACGAAATAGCATAGAGGCCACGTCGGCCATCGAAACAGACGCACGCGGAAAACTAAATAGCATAGAGGCCAATTCGGCCATCGAAGCAGACACACGCGGAAAACTAAATAGCATAGAGACCACGTCGGCCCTCTAAGCAGATGCACACGGAAAGTTCACTAAATGTGGGGACCAACAGCGGCCCTCCAATTATCACGCACGGCACTATTCTTAAACGTGGATACCAACGGCGGTCCTAATAAAACTACTTAATATTCCTCCCAATTCTATCCAACGTCTATCAACTGACCTCAATTCTGCTTTTTCTTCTTATACTCTTCGCGTTGTTGGTATGAGTGTGATGACAGTGATGGGTATGCCGTGTGTGACAATCACTGTCGACCCTTATCTGATGTGTGTGTGTGTGATCGTCGCTGCTTGGGTTGCTGACCTAACAGTATATTGTTTACAAAACAATAACTAACTGTAGCTTGTTTATCAAGACTGGTAAACAACATATTTTGTCAACATTTATGTTGATGTTTTGTCCTGACTGTACCCTATGCCCTATACATGTATTTTTACATAAACTATTTATTTTTAATGAACACCCTTCGTGGGACTTATAACTAAATAACAACTAATATACCCTCCATGAGCCTTAAACTAAATAACAAAATATATACCCTTCATGGGACTTGTAACTAAATAATAACTAATATACACCCTTAATGGGACTTACAACTAAATAATAACTAATATACGCTTCATGGGACTTATAACTAAATAAAAATAAAATAAATTAACCTTCTAGGCTATTTTCTGTGTAGACGAAAACGACTATTGTAATAGTCGTCGTAACAGTAATAGTCGGTGTTGCTCCATAACTAGATGATCGCCAAGACATTACATTAGTGATAGTGACTATCAAATACCCAGCGTTGGCCAGGTGTTCATTATATGTCTTTTGATATAGCCTTTAACGTTCGTTACAGCAGCAGTTGCGTTATTACACTCCAGAGGCAAAAATGTCCCTTATGAGCACGTCTCCGATCGGTTTTCAATCATGAGTGACTCGTTTCATTTCCCTAAAAAGTCATGGACATATGTGTCAGTGTCGGTACTTTTGCAACGAGGCCATGTAATAAATGAGTACAGTATTACACATTGTACATATGATGATTCCAAAATGATTTGCTGTTTTCCTTTTATGTATTGACAAACCTGAAATATATAACTGTATTGATAACTAATGTTAAAACTTACATGCTCCTTCACGCGGGCAGCAAAGTCCGGTCGGGGCCAAGACCTTCACATCAGCAACTTCGGCGAAAAGTGTTTGTACTTAATCCACCGTAGATCGGTATCCTGAGTACGTCTGCAGTGTTTTTGGTCTGGTACCTTCTTTGCTATTAGCGCCAAGATAATCGTGCTGATAATGGTGGGGATATGATGTTTATCTGCCGTGCGAAATCCCGGTCTCAAACCAAACATTTTAGAAAAAAGTGCTCGATTACGGGTATAAACACTCAACTCAGTTTTTGCAGGCGGATCACAAACTTTTATTTCTGTCCTATAGACGATAATTCGAAGCTAATGAAATGTGTGTCGAGGAATATTCACATGGAAAAAAGGTAATTGTTACATATTCTTTGGCTCCTTTATTCTATTCCACAGGCAGACCAGAAATTGACAAGCCAGAAATCAGTGATAACAAGTTTGACACGAAAGAAAGCGCTTAAATACTCGGTTAATGTCCGTGTAAAATAGTATGCAAACTAATTAGTCGTACAAGCTTAACGTCAACGTAGTGTAGTCAGTGGATTTGCAAAAATATGGGGGATCGCATGTAGATGGCGTGAATAAACTATCTCAAACTCGTAGAGTTTATACCTGGTGATGTTTCGAGCGGCATGGATTATAATTTAATTCAGGCAGGGGGAAAATTTAGATTTATTCGGGCTGCGGTATCCAAAGACAGGGAAAGCGAATAAAAATCACCAAGCAATCACCCTTAAGACAGCTCTTTTAGCAGATGGGAATAAAGTAAAGTATGCGGATAAGAAATCTTAGGAATTACCCTCGAAATTTAGCCAAAAAAATACTATCTGCATATAGGAAAGATTTAAGGATAATCCTTGTTAGGTTTCAAAAAATGTGTATTAGTATTGAAGTAACGTTAAGTTCGATAAAAATTAACAGATGTAATAAATCGTTTAGTTTCAAGTAAACAAAAAAATGTGCTAAGTGTTATTGTTTAGAGAGTGGTGTCTAATTGAAAGGGGTGAGTGTGGTCAGAAGTTGTAGGTATTGGACTAGGGATATGATTCTGTGGAACGGCCGAGCAAAGGATGGGAGGGTTAAGTGGGAGATTAAACGGAAAATTCTCCGCGTCAGAGGGAAGATTCCTTGTGTATAAGTGTAGTGTTGTGTTTTTCTTGTATTTCCAATTGAAGTTTAGCGGTTCTGAGAGTACTGAGCGTTGGAGGGCCAAATTGAACGCCATAGCTGGAGGCGATCGTAATAGGCAGTGCTGTATTCCTTTACGAAATCTAGCGATATCGCTCGTGCCTTCCATTCCTAACAGAAGCTTGTCCATTATTACCACTTCGCTTTCTTGAAGTCTTTCAAATCTTCTTTATAGTCGTTCTTGTCTTCTGTAATTGTAACCTTTTTGCCCTGTTTCCTTTCTGAGTGCATTTCCTGACTACGATACACCTGTGGATCTTAACTTAGTTTTGTGGAGATATGAGCCTATGATTACGTGACGTCAGTCCAGGCACACTATTTAATGGGATAAAGAGTTCCTGTACCTTCAGGGTCACAGCAGTTCATTCGATGCTGCTTCGGAGTGGTGCATGGGTAATTTTTGTGTCATCATGGATGCTTATCTTCAGTTGGTTTAGTCCACATTTCACGACCCCGTCCGAGACAATGAGTTTCTGATCCTAAGCTGATCCATAGATCTCTTCCCTGTCCCTTGCACGCCCACTGATTATATTCCCCTCATCGCTTGTTCTGCCTTTTGCTAAGCGTAAGTATGACTTCGTCCTCTAGGATCGGGGGAGGAACTCACACCTTCACTGTCATCCAGTAGTTGATCTGGTCAATGGGAAATTTCTCTAATTTCATGCCTGACTTTCTAATTTCCATATCCAACGACATTCACACTCTTCAGCCACCTGGACCTGTCGAACTCCGTGAAGGAGTCATGGTTTTAAGGGCTTCGAGTAGAGATCGAATGAATTGCTCTTCGACCTGTAGCCATCTTTTGGTTTTCATTCTACTTTCTGGATTTCTGCTATCTATAATGACGACTTGGAGTTCGGATGCTGCTGTTATGCTGGAGGAGAATTTCAGCCGTTTGACCTCGGGGCCCCGAGTTTCTCTGGTGCTCTTTGTCCAGTTTTGTGCTGTGCACTGGAGAGTGGACCCTGTCGGGATTTGCATACTCCGATTTACCGTACCTTTTGCAGATTGAGGGGCCAACACAAGGCTTTGTACCGGTTTTCTCACCTTGGATGGGTTTGATGCCGGTGTATGCAATTTCTTGATGAACCAGCCATAGTCGGGCCTGTTTTGGTTTGTATAAAAGAGCGGTAGTGAGGTCCGCTTTTACTCGAGCTATTCTGAGTGGCTTGTTTTTGTACAGTTTGTTTTTGCCAGCTTGTCCTCTGAGGTGGAGGGTCCGACCTCCAGGATTATCGTATTCATTTTGATGTAAGCACTTGATACGATCATTCGGAGAAGATGTATCTCTCGTTTCATGCGGATACCTTCTTTGTCGGCTCGTAGAAGAAGATCTTATTTACTCCAGACAGACAGTCTTTTGTGTCATTACACAGGGACTTGCCAATCTTTGCTTGCTTGCTTTATTGAATTCGATGTCCTTAATACAATATTTAAATGCGCTTAAGAGCTAACATTAGTCATTCTTACATTATTACTAACATACTTAAAGTATTTTTCTAGTACTATATATTCTAACGTTTATATGTTGTAGTTATACATACATGTCACTTATACTAAATCTATAATATATCAAAAAATTTCCCCCAAAATACGAATTACCAAAAAGGGAATTACTCATCATTTTTTTTTATATATAAAACTTAAATTAACACTTATCACTAACACTTATAACTACTATTTACAATATAGGGTGAACCATTGTCTGTTCCAGTTATTGGCATGTGTTGTAAACGAGATCGTCCAAGTCAAAACTACCTAACCTTCGATGGTAGAATAGGAGCTTACCATCTCTATACAAAATACCCTCCCTCTCCAGAGTCAAAAGACCGACAGGAGGTCGGTAGTTATCCTCTAGTAGTCTTAGTAGATTGGTATCTAGCTGAAGACTATCCCTAACCAGTGCGTTATCCAAGGAGGCAGACCTATCTAGGAAACGAAGTGCCCCATTCATTAAAAATACGTCAATCCGATCGAAACCGGCCGCGTTATAAATGGTTCTACAAGAAGGTCTTCTTATAGTTCCGTCCTCAGCAATGGTGGGTGGCAAACACAGGCAAGATACCAGTATCCGCCGTTCCCACCTCCTAAGTCTCTCCATCTGGGCGGATGAGATTCCAAACCAGACGGGGAAAGCATAGGACAAGATAGGCCTTATGATCTGTTTATAGATCAGCAGCCTAACATCGGTACTAAGACCCCTCCTGCGTCGTAAAGTCGCATGGTAGAGGTAAAAAATTCGTTTAGCCTTGGCCAATATGTGATCCATATGTCTATAGAACTCAAAATTGGTTTGGAAAATGACCCCAAGGTACTTAATTGTGTCCGAGGTCCTAATCGGGTTATTCCCTATCCGGATGTCAGGAACATAACTCCTGACATTTGGGTAAAGAAATCGCCGTTTCCCCTTAAAAATAATGCTGTCACATTTTGCTATGTTCAGCGTCAGTTTCCATCTGTCGAAATAAGTCGATAATTCTGAAAGATAGTCATTCAGTCTTGCGTTAGCGGTAGAAGCTACAGGCCCCGATGAGGCAATAAGTATGTCGTCAGCATAAATTAACAGCAAGTCACCCTGGGGTGGTTGCCAATCTTTTATTGCCGTCTGAGTATTGCTTTTTTTGTGTGTTTGATGATGAGGATGGTGCCTGAAAATATTGCGCACCTACCGAGGTACCATCCGCGGACAGTTATTCGGGTGGAAGTCCATGTCCTGGTGACCACTTGCAGAGTTATTTATTGTGTTTGTGATCATCATTGGGTTTCAGTAGCTAACCTTTAGTTCGGAATGTTCCGGGAAGTCTCCGCCTTCCCTTGCACTATGGGACAAATGCAAGTCTTAAACCTCTAACAATTAATTTAACTGAACAATGTAGGTACAAAAAGTACATATTATTCTTGCCGAACGCTATTCTTGAATTACAAACTCAAAATTAACCCATTTGGGACTGCTGTATTATTTTGGTCCCTAGACCATTATTTACAAAATTCTGAAGATTTAGTAGTTTAATTTTACACGACAACTTCCTATTATAGCCTGTTGCAAGTGTTACTTGTCCTTGATTGCAAGCTGATGTTTCTGCCATTTTAAAGATAACGACCAAAAAAAAATGTCTTATTATTTTCTTTTAACTGTGCTATATTTTCTTTCTGAAAATTGTTAACCCCAATTTTACCAAGGGCATAATCATAAACTACAATTTCTCGCTTTTGTTGTTTGCCATGTTTGAACCAGCTGTTAAATAGTCCGACATTTTGGATACTGAGTGTAAACATGTGCAAAAACAGATATTTATTAATAAGTTCGCAACACATCAAGCTTTAATTCTATGTTTGGCTTTACTGTCCCAAACCGTCCCGAAATTTTAATAGCCTATAGAACTTCATATTTTTAACTTTACGACAACCGACACGAGGTACAGAGGGATTTGTTCATACAAAGTTTGGCAAAAAATATAAAGAGTGCTCGTAGAATGTTGAAATTGCTCTGAGCCTTTGGTTAGCTCAATTAAGAAAAATATAAAGTTTCATCAAAATTGGCCACACCCAGTACCTACCGCCCATAGAACCCAAAATTTATTTTTGACCCAAACTTTTTGAAATTTGGCACCGAGCCTTTTATTACCTCAATTAACGCCCTCCACTCACCGCCCATATAACCCATATTATATTTTTTCCCAAAACTTTTTGTTTCTTTAGCAAAACTAATTATTTTATAAATAAATTTCAGTACATGCTTTTAAATATAGACTTTTATTCATCATCTATCATTTCTGTAACTATATCATCAAGTTCCAGAACCTGTCTGTAATCTATAATTTCTATAATCTTTAATCTTTTTCCATATCTTTTTGTATTTTTTTAATTAAAAAATTCATGAATTTGGAGGCAAATTTTATGATTTTATAAAAGATTATTAATTATTTAAACTTTTTAATTTTAATTGATAGCATGGAGTACTTTCATTCTATTATCGCGGGAGCACCTAGCACGACCGAACAACTTTTTTTCTTCCAAGAAAGTTTGCATTCACGGCACATTATAGAACAAATTTTATTCTATCATATCTTTTAAACCATATGAGCGAACTTTATATTTTTTAAATATACAGAAAAGGCTATATTTGAAAAAAATCACTATTTAAATCAGAGCAATAAAATTATCTTACGTACAAACACTATAGAAGTGTGTAAACAGTTTTCAATATTTTAAACCAAAATTTACATGTGACTTTACTTCATTATTTCAAAGACAAATAAACGTTTTTTTGGGATACAATTTATGGATTCTTCATACTGAATCCATTTTCTACAAAACTGCATCATTACATTTTTAAATTTTATGTGTCGAAAAAATTACTTATTGCACAAAAAATCCCATTGTGCGAGGCTACTTCAAATATTTACATTATTATACAACAAAAATTGGCACTTTTTATTCACACAATTTAAATACCTACCTTGTGCTCTATCTTCCATATTAATGCTTAAAATATATTGTCCATCAAATTTGAGAAAACGCTTACTGACAACGTAGACTAAAAGCCGGCCCTGTGAACATTTTTAGAACTAAACTATAGAAATACTTATTTGAGAGCTTGCTGATTTAGCTGTATATTTTTTCCATGGAACCCAAAGGCATTTTCTGTTACTCTGATGTGTTCTTTATTAGATTTAGCAATCAAATATATAGAGAAACAAAATGTAAAATTTTATTTTTGGCCAATGAAATGGGTCATTTGTCCATTGTCATTTCTATCCTAGCTGAAGGCAAATACCTATCGGAACAGCCCTTAAGACGCCGCATCGCATCAATATTGTTACTCGCTTCGGGGGATGAATGGGCCTTAAGGTGTACTAATGTATATACTAGATTGTAAAAAGTGCTAGACCTACAATAGTACATATTTGAACACCATGTCGCATGTTCGTGTAGTAAACCGTTAAACGGAGAAGTAAATAATAAAAATATATCAATGAAAATGCCTTTCGAAGGTAAATAAAATAAAATATTACCAGTTCCTGTAGTCTGATCCCGTTGTCCCGGTATTGTCCACGTATGTCATTCTTTGTACTTTGCAGAGTTTTACCAGGAGTGATTTCTTTTTTGTTGCGCTCCGCCAGTCCAATACCCTGTACGTGAGTATTGGTCCATAGATCGCCGTGTACTATCAGTCTTTCCATGGTTTTAAGCAAAAACGATGAAAGACTGGTGGGTCTATAATCTTTTGTAGGGTTGTGGTTTATTTTTCCCGCCTTGTGGATAAAGACCACCCTGGCTTCACTCCATGCCTTAGATATATAAGACCATCTCAGGCTTGCGGAGTAAATTATTCGTAGCCATGACGATATCCTGTCCAGGGAGACCTGCAGTTGCGCTGGTATGATATCATCTGGTCCTGATGATTTGTACGTCTTGAAAGATTGTATACCCCACACTATCTTCTCGTCATTAACTATTGTGCTGATAAAATCGCCCGTGCAGACAGAGGGTGGAGTTTCTACGTCTCCTAAATTGTTGTTTTCGTTTTGGCATCCCGGAAATGTGTTTCGTTAAGGAGTTTTACCGTTTATGTACTACTCTCAGGAACGGTCTATCCGGTTTCATCAAAAATCCTGGAGTGCAAGGTTCCTTGGAGAACACTTTGCGAAATCTTGCTAATTTTGGACAAATTTCCACTTCGCTTTCTTGAAGTTGTTAAAGACTTCTTTGTAGTCGTTCCAGCCCTCTAGAGTTTGTTCCCTTTTCTCCCTGTTAAAGAGTCTCCTACTTTCCTTTCTGAGTGTCCTGATCTCCGGTTTCCACCAGGTTTGGTTCACCTTCCGGGGGCAGGCGCACTTGAAAAGATTTTTTGAAGGGATTGTTATTCGATTTACTGCAGTCTATAGTTCATTCACGTCATTAATCTCTCCGCCCGGAGGAGTCAATGACTGCATAAGAGCACTTTTCCTATAGAAAATTGTCCTGACGAGCACTTTTCCTATAGAAAAGTGCCCTGACGAGCACTTTTCCTATAGAAAAGTGCCCTGACGAGCACTTTTCCTATAGAAAAGTGTCCTGACGAGCACTTTTCCTATAGAAAAGTGTCCCGACGAGCACTTTTCCTATAGAAAAGTGTCCTGACGAGCACTTTTCCTATAGAAAAGTGTCCTGACGAGCACTTTTCCTATAGAAAAGTGTCCTGACGAGCACTTTTCCTATAGAAAAGTGTCCTGACGAGCACTTTTCCTATAGAAAAGTGTCCTGACGAGCACTTTTCCTATAGAAAAGTGTCCTGACGAGCACTTTTCCTATAGAAAAGTGTCCTGACGAGCACTTTTTCTATAGAAAAGTGTCCTGACGAGCACTTTTCCTATAGAAAAGTGTCCCGACGAGCACTTTTCCTATAGAAAAGTGTCCTGACGAGCACTTTTCCTATAGAAAAGTGTCCTGACGAGCACTTTTCCTATAGAAAAGTGTCCTGACGAGCACTTTTCCTATAGAAAAGTGTCCTGACGAGCACTTTTCCTATAGAAAAGTGTCCTGACGAGCACTTTTCCTATAGAAAAGTGTCCTGACGAGCACTTTTCCTATAGAAAAGTGTCCTGACGAGCACTTTTCCTATAGAAAAGTGTCCTGACGAGTTCTTTTCCTATAGAAAAGTGTCCTGACGAGTTCTTTTCCTATAGAAAAGTGTCCTGGCGAGCACTTTTCCTATAGAAAGGGTGCGGTACAAATTAAATATTTCGTCGTATTGAGTAGTCGCATAAGTACAGGGTGGCTGATGAAGGTTGCTACATTAAGAAAATCAAATCTGTTAATTAAAATAGTAGAAATAAATAAAATGCCTTCTGTGATCTACACGTTTCTAAAAACACACTTGAAAATAATTTTTTATGATGTATGATGTTTTCCCAAATATTTGGCTTGTCTAAACCCCCCATAAAACAACTATTTTTAACGCATTTAAAATAGTAGCTATCGACGTCACCATCGCACACGTCTTGCTAATTAAAAGTGAAGCGTCAAAACAAAACAAAAAGTAACAAATAAAAAAGGCGTTAAGTTCGGCCGTGCCGAAATTTATATACCCTCCACCATGGATTCCACAGAGGCTGTCGATTTTCGTAGAAGTGCAGTAATAATACATGAAATTATATTTTTTAAAATAGCCAAACCAAAACAAATAAAAATATTGAAAAAATTATTTTATAAATAAATATAATATTTGATTTGAATATTTGATTCTGAAATTTGGCAAGTGAGTTGTGCTTCTCGTTCGTTTGTGAGAATCATTTCCTTATAGAGGCCGGGTTTGATGTTGAAAAGTCGCTGCGAAGCCACTTGAAAAGACTTTTGACATGGTCGAAATCATGATCGTGGTAGTCTGCAGCCAAGTAATAAATGTCACCATGTCATTTGTAAATAAATTTGCATTCTATTAAATATAGAACCAAAATGGTCTTGAGCCAGGACAATATCCCAGTTCAAATCAAATATTGATTACAGACCAAAAAAATGCAAACGAAAAAAATAAAATAAATATAATATTTTTATAATTTTAAACCACGCTTATAAGGCAAGGCTACCAATAAATTTACATATCGAACGTAGTGCAAAATAACCTAACTTCATGATTCAACCAATTTGTTTTTTTTCAACTAATTGATTTTTATTTTGCGTCTATGCAGTCAGAGAATATATACACCGAATTCCATGATTCTAGCTGCGGCCATTTGGTTGGTACCATTTTTATCCCTTTTAATTAATTAGATTAATGTACATACCGAATTTCATCATTCTAGCTGCAGTCGTTGAGTTGGTACCATTTTTATCCCTCTGTACTGATTGTATCCCTTGAGAGTACGAATTTGGAAAAAACATTTATTTTTTGTGTCTACGTAATCAGAGGAATGTATACACCGAATTTAATTTTTCTAGGTCCAGCCATTTGGTTGGTACCCTTTTTATCCCTCTATTCCTATTTTACCCCTTAAATTTGAAAAAAAAAACACTTATATGATGTATCTACTCAATTAGAGGAATGTGAACACACGGACATGACTAAATCGTCTTAGAATTTTACCACGACCCAGAATATATATTCTTTATGAGGTCTCCGTTGAATATTTCAAGGTGTTACAAACGGAGTGACAAAGCGTTACGTTCATCCGAGCCGAAGTTTATATACCATCCACCCTCCACAGAGTACTCGAAGTACAGTGAAGACGGACTATACCGTACAACAACAACCTTTGCATTGTTGCGATCGATGCGGTCACATGCACAACATTGAATTGGCAAAGTCAGACTTTTAGTGAGTCCGGTGGAATATTTTGTTTATCAGCGCTTCTCATTTGTCATATGTGAACGCTGGTACTAATATGAACCCTGATTTAAATCAAATAATCACATTCGTTGCGAAAGTTCTGACGAGATCGGGTTGCGCCCATCGAAACTGCGCAGTCATATTTTAGCTGCAACAATAAAGGTCTCACTTACCTTTTTGCTAATTTTGGGTTCTGCTGAAGATCGGGTTGCGCCCATCGAAACTGCGCAGTCATATTTTAGCTGCAACAATAAAGGTCTCACTTACCTTTTTGCTAATTTTGGGTTCTGCTGAAGACTTCATTCAGCACAACCTTTTTTTTTTAACCTTAAACCAAAATAAATGACAACACAAAATTACAATTTTTTAAAATCCATTATCTATCACGTACACAGTGCAAGATAAAGTAACATGATTATAACAATTTTTACCATAAAATTAAGAAAGTTAAGTTAAGTTTGTTCGGCAATCTCGCGTAAACGGCTGAACCGATGTTCTTGAAATTTTCAGTACAGATAGATGCAGGTCTGGAAGGAACTACAGGCCAAAGAATTTCTAAAAATTTGCTCTGTAGGTGGAGGGGGCGTGGAAATAGTGTTTTTTTGAGCTAGAAGGCTGAAAATGGGAACGTATATATTACTGATCACGAGAAAGAACAATTTAATGACGAAATTTGGATTTTCGTTTCGTGGGCGTGGCAAAAGGGTTTTTTTAGATAGAAGGCTGAAAATGGGTACACATATATTACTGACCACGAGAAAGAGCAATTTAATGCCGAAATTTGGATTTTCGTTTCGTGGGCGGCGGAGCCGTGGCAAAAGTGTTTTGGAGAGCTAGAAGGCTGAACATTTTAACGTATATATTACTGATCATGAGAAAGATAAATGTGATGCCGGATTTTGAGTTTTCGTTTAGTGGCCGGTGGGGGCGTGGCAAATTGTTTTGGAGAGCTAGAAGGCTGAAAATTGGTACATATATATTACTGACCACGAGAAAGATCAATATGATGCCGAATTTTGGATTTTCGTTTCGTGGGCGGCGGGGCCGTTGGGGCGTGGCGAAAGTGTTTTAGAGAGCTAGAAGGCTGAAAATTTTAACGTATATATTACTGATCATGAGAAAGATAAATATGATGCGGATTTGTGTTTAGCTATAAGGCTGAAAATTGGAACGTATATATTACTGACTACGATATAAATCAATAAGAAACCTGATTTTAATTTTACCATTTGTTTTATGCCTGGTGAAGCAGGCGGGGTTCAGTCAATATTATAAAACCTTAGTGTAAGTCTGATTGTTTGTTCCACAATCACGCGTAAACGGCTGACCTGATGTTGTTGAAATTTTCAGTACAGATAGATGTAGGTCTGGAAGGAACTATAGGCTATAGAATTTTTAAAATTTTGCTTTTTTTTCACTGGACCAACACTCAGGGGATGTCCCCTATAAATGCAGTGCATTGCGTTGGTGGAAGGATGATCAGGTATGGGAAGGAGGAAAGAGGAAGTAGTGTCTGTTGACATCTGTTTTGAATCTCTGAATGTCGTAATTGGAGGGAAAGATATTTGCCGGAAGTCGATTCCACATACGGATAGTACGGGCGAAGAACGAATTTATTCTGTAATCTGTAGTGCGGCCGGTTGTCCAATCGACAACAAATGGGTGAGCGTTCCTGGAGAGTCGCGTATCTCTACCGAACGTTCTCACGGGCGGTATGAGATCACGAATTTCCGAAGAACAAACACCATGAAAGTATCGATAGAACAATGACACACAACCAACATTACGACGGTGTTCAAGGGAGACAATAGAATTGGATATCCTACCATCACCTATCAACACCATCGCCCTCCTCTGGACACGGTCAAGTAGCTCCAGTGATGAAGCTGGAGCACCCGACCATATATGGGAGTTGTATTCCATCTTTGGTCTGATGTAGCTAGTGTAGATATTGAGAAGATCAGAGGGTGTGAAATATTTTTTACATCTTTTTAAAAAGCCTAAACATTTGAAGGCATCTTTCGACACATCAAATACATGTTTTGTCCAACGAACATCACGTTGTATTTTCATGCCGAGAACATCGAGAGCATCTGATTGCTCAATATCTACACCGTTCATTAAAATCGACGACACCGTTGGATCAGTGAATCGCTTGTGAGACAACAAGGAGCACTGGGTCTTACGTGCATTAAAATCTACTCTATTCACTCGACCCCATTCAGAAATGGCCAACAAATCCTGGCTAAGTGACTCATCCATCAATCGCCTTTTATCCTCAATTTCTTGACGACTTGGTCTATGATCGAATGAGTATGAATGACAGAGGTTGCTGTCATCCGCGAATGAGTATATTGGATTCACAGTCCGATCCAAGAGGTCGTCGATGAAAATAAGAAAAAGGGAGGGGGAAAGGACAGAGCCCTGTGGTACTCCTGCGGTTAACCTATGATCGTCGGATGAGAACTCATCTACAACAACACGTATAGTGCGATCTCTGAGGAAGCTCGATATAAATCGAGAGAAGTCACTACCAACACCAAAAGCGATAAGCTTTGATATGAGTGCGCCGTGCCAAACTCTATCAAAGGCCTTGGAGATATCTAGAGCAACGACCTTACTCTCACCAAGCTTGTGAATAGATCGATTCCACTTTTCGAATAGCAGTGTCATCAGGTCTCCCGTAGATCGATTCCTACGGAAGCCATACTGTCGATCATTAAGTAAGTCATTAGTTTCTAAATACCTCACAAGATGGTGGTTAACCATACTCTCCATAACCTTCGAGAGCGCTGAGCAAATCGCGATCGGTCGATAGTTAGCAGGGTTATTAGCCTCACCTTTTTTAGGGATGGGCTGAATGTTCGCAATCTTCCAACACGCTGGGAAAACTCCTGCACGGTATGCAAGGTTGAAAAGATTGCGAAGAGGACGGGCAAGCGTCGAAGAGCACTTACATAGGACAAGTGCTGAAATGCCATCCGGGCCTGGAGATTTATTTACGTCGAGATATGCGAGAACCCTTTTAACTCCACGTGTTCGAAAAAATATCTGAGGCATGGAACTAGATACATTTTCGATCACGGGGAGTGGTTGATTGCTTTCCGGCAAGGATGAATTCCTTGCAAACATTTCAGCCAATAGGTTAGCTTTGTCAACCGGGTTAGTGAATATCTGGTCGTCTTTAACAAGAGTTGGGATGGATGAGGAGTTATCCTTTACTCTTCTCACAAATGACCAAAAGCTCTTACTTCCCCTAGGAGAAGCAAGAACTTTGGCACGAAGACGTTGTTCGTACAGAAACTTTTCACGTCTAAGTACCCTGGCACACATGGTTCTTGTCTGTTTGCGTAGCATATCAGTTGTGGCATTTTTATTTAAACGCCATTTCCTGAACGCTTCCTCTTTGGATCTGACAGCAGTCTTGCATGTCTGGTTAAACCAACTTTTATTAGATGGTTTATCCGAAATAACTTTAATTGGAATAAATGATTTCATTCCAATCAAGATAATATTTTCAATCATTTCAGCTGCAGCATCTATATCGCCATTTAGAAAACAAAGTTTCCAATTGAAATGCTGGAAAAAGTTGTTGAGCTCGGCCCAACGTGCCTTTTCGTATATATATATATTGTCCGCTTTGGGGCTGGGGTCGAAGCGACACGAAGAGCGGAATACGAAAAGGATGCTGAAACAATACAGTGGTCCGAATTACCAAGAGGTGCTAGAACGTTAACTTCATACTTTTCAGGGTGTGATGTTAAAAAAAGATCAAGAATGTTAGAGTGTTGCCCTTGGTCACACGGAATGTGAGTCGGTTCTTTCACTAGTTGCGTCAAATCATTATGCGCGGCAAAAAGCTCGGCGTATTGACCCTCCGGTGTTGAGTGACTCGAATGGGCAAGCCAAGAGGAATTATGGACATTGAAATCGCCAGCAACCACAATTTCACTGTCAGGACAATCCTCTACAATTTTTGTAATTGAATCGGAAAGGGCGTCGAAGCCATTTAGGGATACCTCCCTTTCCGCGTTTGGACTTCTATACACGAATCCGAAATGTAGTACGTGTGTTCCAATCTTGAATTTAACCCAAAGGGAGTTAAATTCTGGATTTTCTGAGTTTAAGTCTTGCTGGCTCTGGAACACTATGTCGTTACGTACGTATACCAAAAGACCTCTGTGGGGGATAAAGAGGGATAGGGTGTGATACCCAGGTACGTGAAAATCCTGTGGATCAGAACCCTCACACACCTGGGTCTCACAAAGAGCAAAAACATCAGGCCGATGG
Organism: Polietes domitor; assembly: GCA_947397865.1. Taxonomy (NCBI): domain Eukaryota; kingdom Metazoa; phylum Arthropoda; class Insecta; order Diptera; family Muscidae; genus Polietes; species Polietes domitor. The sequence goes on along the minus strand of OX377618.1, from coordinate 80,518,821 downwards.
AAATGTACATGAGCGTACACGGCAAAAAAATTCGCTCTCAGCCCTCGTATGTTGGCAAATTGTATTTTAAACTTACCAACCATTAGAACAGACAAAAAGAAAAAACAAAACAAAGTCAATATGCAGCAACAGTTGCCAAACTCCTCTCCCTGCCGTTGCTGTATTCACCAAATGCTCAGTGTTATGCCTTAAGCATTGGGTGAACAACGACAAGAAGAAAAGAGTGCCAACTGCACTGCACGAATAGGATGGGGGGAGGGAAGGGAAGGGGACAACGCACACACTATGGAGCGGACAGAAATTGTGTGGTCAGTTGTGTGTGGCTGCTGTTGAGATTTTGTTGTTGTTCCGCTGATGCTGTAGTTGTTATTGTTTGGTAGTTGGATGGTTGTTTTGGTCGGCGCGGCGCGATATTTTGTTGTTGGTTGTTTTTCATTTTTTTGTTATAGTGATTTTGTTATTTATGATTTGTGAAATTTTGTTCTATTTTGTTTTTTCCTTTTATTTTAACACAAAACTGAACGGCACACAACACGGACGACAGAGAAACACATGTGCATCGGACGACGGACTGACAAACACTTTGTGGGCGGTGGGGCGTGGCAATAGTGTTTTTGAGAGCTAGAGGTAGCAAAAGTGTTTTGGAGAGCTAGATGGCTGAAAATTATAACGTATACATATATTACTGACAACAAGATAGAGTATTTGATGCCGAAATTTGGATTTTCGTTTCGTGGGTGGTGGGGGCTGGCAAAAGATTTTAGAGCGCTAAAAGGTTGGAAATTGGTGCACATATATTACTGACCACGAGAAAGATAAATATGATGCCGGATTTTGAGTTTCGTGGGAGGTGTGGCGTGGCAAAATTGTTTTGGAGAGCTAGAAGGCTGAAAATTGGAACGTATATATTACTGACCACAAGAAACATCATTTGATGCCGAAATTTGGATTTTCGTTTCGTGGGCGGTGTGGGCGTGGGGGCATGGCAAAAGTGTTTTGGAGAGCTAGAAGGCTGAAAATTGGAACGTATATATTACTGACCACGAGAGAGTTAAATTTGATGTCGAAATTTAGATTTTCGTTTTGTGTGCGAAGTGGGCGTGGCAAAAGTGTTTGTTTGAGCTAGAAGGCTTAAAATTGCTGACCACAAGAATGAACAATTTAATGCCGAAATTTGGATTTTCGTTTCGTAGGCAGTGGGGCGTGACAAAGGTGTTTTTGAGAGCTAGAAGGCTGAAAATTGGTACATATATTTTACTGACATATTATTCCTCTTGCTATTTCAGCAGCAAATCTCCTTTCTGTTTTTCAGCAGACGAAGTCTGCTGTTTTATCTGTCAAATTATTTTAAGTGTAGTGTAAAATTAATTTCACACTATTGTCAATAGATATGAAATATGAAATGTCATGGAATACTAAAAACCAAAAGAACAGAAGTTTCTTGGTAGAATTTTAGCTTAAGTTATTTCACTTTTATTTGCAATACGCCGAAGGTGAGCACGAAATTCGAAATAAATATAAATCCACCACGTAATTGTCTCCATCTTTTCTTAACCTATAATTGTGTACTTTATCGCTGTGGCTTACCGTTTTTACTTATTTATATTACAATTTTATAATATTTGTATAAATACGAAAAATTTGTAATGGATGCGGAAACAAGTGATTATTTTTTTTGAGATTTTCGCGTTTTAGCTTTAGCTCAAAATATTACTTATCCATAATATATCCAGAATATATAGTGGATTCAAGAGACATTTGTATAAATTTGGTGTGTAGCCAGAGATGTTTTCTATCTAAAATTTTGCAATCATTCATGAACTCGATACAGGAAGAATACTCCATAACGGTCTCTGTCGCAGTTCTGTAAAGGAAAAAACTCTTTTAATATATTTAAGTAACGGTCACCATTTTCTTCGAAAAAGTAAGGTCGGAAAATGGAGCTTGATGAAACTGTGATGAACTGTGTGTTTGTTACTCGAGCTGGATGTAATTCAGTCTCATGCATTATTTGTGGTTTGGACCCACACTATATTCGACAATTTTGTTTGTTAACATTGTCGTTTAGATCAGAAATAAAAATGCAGTTTAACGTGTTTTCGTCCTCAGCCTCCATTTAATGATTTTGCAAAATTCCAAGTGAATTGCCCAGTTTGTAGCATTCAGTTTGCTTGTCATTAGCAATAGTTTCCTGTGTCCGAACTGAGGGTCCTAGATAAAGCCTTCTTGTGACTGTCCCACTCTCGGAAAAATGGTTTACAAATTTCTCCGAACATATGAACTATAATAACATCTGCTCGGAGTAGTGGCGTCAAACGTCTGTCTAAACTCCCTTTGGACGGAAATGAAAGACTCAAATGTGTGAAATCGGCGCACAATTCAAATTCTTGTTTCTTCATACTTCTTTTTTAAATTTAAAAAATAGAAAAAAAATGAACCGATTGATTACACAGGAGAAAAGATGCAACGTTTATTTTTGGTAGCAGCCTTCATCAGCCGCCTGTAGAAATATTTTTGCTTACTTCAATTTGTTTCTTCTTTACTGTTGGTTCAGTAGGTAATGAAGTATTTTATAAAAACAATTCCACTGCGCTTCAACTGAGTATATTACAAAAGGAATTTCACGGAATTTTGCAATTCCGTGGTTCTAATTTTGAGAAATCAAGCTTTCGAGAAATGGTATCTGAATTCCTTGAATTTGCTGGATGCCATAAAGAATTTTCTGCCTGCCGAGTAAGTTTAGCCGCAGCATTTTAAATAAAGGATAAAAAGTCTAAGACAACGATTGTCAGCCTAATAGCTCAAGATTATTTGGAATGTGTACGCGATAAGGACACAAATTTTATTAATTCCAATAAACTTAAACAGTATAATCTTACGACTAACATTTGTACTTAATTTCTAGCATATATACTAATACATTTCGAGAACTATGTAGATTATACTAATAATACTTTTCCATAATACATTATTATCAATATACATATATATTCTCCCAAAAAAGGAACATAAAAGGGAGTTTCTTAAAATTTTTGTGTTTAACTTACGAACTAATAGAACAAGAGCCTATCATCCCTAAACAGAAGACCCTCCCTATCTAAGGTCAGGATACGGACCAGCGGTCTGTAGTTGTCCGTCTTTAGTCTCTGAAGACTATTGTCATACAGAAGACTGTACTTAACCAGTCCGTTTTCTAGAAAGGAAGCATTTTCAAGAAACTTCATTGCACTCCTCATGAGGAATACATCAATCCTATCAAAATCTATGGAAACATAGATGGACGACGGATGTCGCCAGGTACCATCTAGGTGTCTGCGGGGTCGTAAGCCCAGGCAGGACACAAGCATATTCCTTTCCCAGATTCTAAGTCTTTCCATTTGGTGGGAAGAAATCCCATACCAATCTGGAAAGGCGTTAGAGATCATGGGCCTAATCATCTGTTTATAGATCAATAGTTTGATTCTAAAATCGCAAAACGTGCAGATAACTTCATAAAACATTTTTCACTTTGTCCAGAATATGGTCAATGTGCGTGCCTATAGAATTCAAATTTACCAAGTACGAATAATATTGCCTCCAATAGAGAGACCAGGTTCGTAGCCCCGTGTACTAGAGTAGAGGAAGCGCCTCTTACCCTTGATAATAATTCCCTCGCACTTGTCGACGTTCTGTCCAGGTTGCGTATGTCAGCCCTGAGAATCTCAAGCCTCTCCGGATTACTCGTCCGGTGAAGCGTCCTACGCAATCTCTTCTTCTCCTGGATGAATGCGAGAATCTCCGGCGAGAGGTTCCGAAGTCCTCAACTCCCAGATGAAACTCTGGAAATAGAGGCCTCCATCGCCTCACGAAATGCCATGCTCATGGACTCGACACAATTGTCGATCTGTGAGCATGTCACATTCCGATCGAGAAGAAGCCCGCACTCAGCTAAACCACCCTCTAAATTCCTATTCAAACCTCACATCGCCGTTTGGAGACAATAATCTCAACTGATCAAAGTCGAGTCTGTCGGCTGGCCTGTGGTACATTGCCACTACAAAGAGTGGTGTACCACCAGCCCTAGGAATCATTACACAAGTGTACTCAATTCCACCTAAGCCAAGATAAACCCGTACTGCCGTAGCCTGATCCCACAGGCGGGGAAAGTCTTTCCAGAGACCTCCTGACACGTCCCATTGAAGATTGACCACCCGCTCATGTCATCCAACATTGGGGGATCCGGTGTCCGCGACAGCGTACAACACTACAGGGCGAACAGTGCTGTTCCTACGATTTATCGTTCACTGAACGGATAGGTCCTTTTCGTTACGAACCGGCAAAGGAACTCGGTCAGTCTTTTCGTTCCATCGTTCCTTTTGGATCCTTCGATCATATTCATTCGTTCAAACGTCACAACATAGTTTGTTTACTCGTTCAGTTTTTTTAAACAATTCTGCCAAACTAGAAAATTAAAAATATATTTAAGTATGTATGTATAATTTAATTAAATATATATTGCTGGTTGTATTTAAATTACAACAATTGATTGTTAATCCATGTTATGTGTAATGTGAACGGTGTGTCAGCACCAAGAAAAAACTGTGGCAACAACAATCAGCTGTTCAATGGTAAAACGAACGAAAGCATCACGGACCCAGTGAATGAACGAGAGTTGGCCACAAGCAAAATAATAATGGAACGAAGTGAATGATGGAACTGAAAGAATGAAAGAGCAGGGACCAGTTCCAATCGTTCCACCAAGGGATTCGTTCAATTGAACGAGTTCGTTCCGGAACGACCCAACTCTATCCGCTCACCACCTCAGTCTTCTCCTTCTTCTGTTCCGTCCTCTTGGCAAGCATCGCCTTCCGTTTCGGGCAATCCGGGAGTTGGCAGAGTTTCCTTCTGCGTTATAGTTGGCACACTTCAAAACAAATGCGGCCCGTATTTGTATCTCACCAGTTACTGGATCAGCAGCCGCGATTTCACGACGTCCTTCTAGTCCTGCAGAAATGATACACTTTTCGGGTCCATGTATCACTGTACTTGACGCATCGGTATGTCATGCCACAATTAGCCGGGTCTCATCTAGCACTGCCTTAACATCGTCGACCCCATAGGAGCCCTCCATGGCACAGGAATATGGAGTCATATTCCTGGCCGTATACGTATAGTACTGAATACCCTCTCAGCAAAAAACCTTCTGACCACATCGTGCTCAGACCTGTTGAGAACGTAAATGATCGTCTCCGACTGATTCACCAACTTCGTTGTAAAGTTACTGTGACCAAGCTTCACACGAAGCTTGTCGCATAAATTCTTAACATTAACGCTTAGCCGATGGCAAAGACACCGACTTACAACTCTTATTGCTACTTAAATTAGGACTCTTAGAGTCTTTATTTTTCTTAACACTATTTACATTTTTAACATTCTTAAGGCTATTCTTATTACTAGGAGCAGCAGTCGCCTTGGTTCTACTGGTCCTCTTCTTGGCAGTAACCGTCTTTCAGGACCCTTGATCCATCGCTGCTGCTGATGAGGTGCTGGCTGCAGGGCTGGGCAGGTTGCACCGACTTTGTGCCAACCGCTTGTGAGGCTGGATTTGCGCTCACAATCTTCTCCCGTGGCCCCGGTGGTGTGCTCACGGTCTGCTGCACCGACGGTGTGTCAGCAGTCTCCATTTCACAACTACTATCACTTTCACCGTACACTATCAAGAATTTGCTTCATTTGGGCCTCCAGGAGTCGGATCTTCTGGCCCCAGTCACGTTCTCGGTCCATGAGGATGCGGACCGAAAATTAGCCAAGATCTCTTCCTCAAGCGGCCTCATCATGGCAATGTTCGGATAGTTCGCCATCAATTGCACTTTTCACTTCACTTGTCTTGTTTTGTTAGCAGGTAGAAAACACTCAAACACTTTTAACACTGTTCCCAATTTGTTGTTCTCTTGTCGTCCTTCATAAGGACACAGCGAAGGAGATGTGATCTGCTCTGCAAAATACATTTGCTTAGAAGTCGGTTATGAGTCAGACCTTGGTTAGAGAGGTCTTTTAAAGATGAAGCCTGATGATGATTACGAAAACATTTATTGAGAAGAATGTTGTTGCTCAACGTTATGTCACGCAACCAGAAGCTTTTGACCCGCAGTGGCCTCGTTGGGAAATATGAAGGAAGCCGATTTGAATATTGAAATTGTTAAGCAAAGGCTTTTAGCAAAAGATGCCAAAAGACAAGACCGTTTCAAAGATATCAACATTTATTGGCGTGAATAAATCTAATAAGTTCATTGGTGTGTGCTTCCGTTACAAGAAAAGAGGCCAGAAACAAGAGGATTGTCGTATTCGTTTGGATAAAGGAAATGCCAATACAGCGTCAACGTGCTTTATGTCAACTGCTTCGAGTGGAAAGAAAAAATCATGGAGAATATATTTGAAACACAATATAGATTTAAGGGCTACGGACAACCTAGTTACTGCAAGTCATCCTGTTTCGAATTGTATTGCCAAATATTCTGAGGAACTCGTTGCTTTTCAAAGAGGTACAATTGCGGGATATTATAATGATGTTTTTGTTACCATGAAAGATGTGCTGTATGTAAAGGAACTACGAGATAATTTGTTATCTCATAAAAACTAACTAAAAGCGGTATAAATATTGAATTTTCTGGAAATGTAGCAATATTTAGGAAGTATAATGAAGACATCATGAAAGCATACAAGATTGACAACCTATATGTACTACAAGAGGTTAAGGATAATTTATATGCAGAGAGTGAGAATTTAAGTGAGAAGAGTAGATATATGCACCCAAAGATTTATGGGGTAAAACTGCCTTAACGGGAATTAATAAATAGAAGTCCTTGCGGACTACTACCCGATAAGAAAAATTTGGTACAAACACAATCCAAATTTTTCGAAATTACGTGTTTTTGGTTGTAGGGCCTTTGTATGAATTCCGAAACAGAAGATAAAGAAATTGGATGCTAAATCTCAGCAGATGATTATGACTGGATATGCAAGCAATGGCAACAGATTGTGGAATGAAAGAGAATAAGATTGTTATTGCAAGAGATATTCGTTCTGATGAAATGTCTTACCCTTTTAATGACAATCATACTGTAAACGAAAACCCTGATCTGTTGGTAGTATGCGATAGAAACGAGCAAGAGGGGGAATGCACTGATTCTGAGGAAAATGAGGAAAACGTCGCTTCTACGGAGAATGTTATCGATACTGAAAGTACAGGTGTACATGTTGTGAATCTATTGAGTGTTGATGAATCGGTATACAACTCAACGGAAGAAGCTCCTGCATATCAGCCCAGAAGAAGTGAACAGTTGAAGAATAGACCTCTTGGGTATATAACAGGTAATGATAGTTCTGCTATTTCTAATTGTGTACTCGAGCCCAAAACTTATGGCGAAATCGAAAGTCGCTCATATAGAAGTTCGTGGTTAGAAGCTACAAATAAAGAACTTGATTCATCAAAATGAATCATCAACAGAAGCTTCAACGTCATGTGAACATCTTGGCAAGAAACGTTCTGAATGTTCGACGGGCTTCTCGCTTACGAAAAGGTGGTCAACAAACTCACTAAGTTTAAACTAAAAATACATTAATTTCATATTGTATTTCTCGTGGTTGGGAGGTCACAGAAGCAGACACTGTAAAATCCGAGAGGAAACGAACTCCAGTTTACGAGGCTGAAATACGCCCTCGCGACAAATATTCATCTTAAAATCGTCGAAAACCGCAAAACTACGAGAGTTACTACTCTACCTACGATCCTGAAATATGCCCTCACAACATATAATCATCTAGAACTTTCATAATCCGCGATAACTCGAAAGGAAAATATATGATTATAGGAGTTATACTCTGGTTCTAGGCTGAAATCCGCCCTCCCGAAAACTCTTGGTAAACTACGAACCGTTAAATATGTAGACCATTCTACATCGCGATGTCGTAATTAATAAAAACAAATCTCGCTCTTTGTCTGTTAACTTGTAGAGAGGCCGAGCTATGCCACCGAACAGCAATAACATTTGCTTCTGCAAAGCACAATTGTTTGTCGTAATTTTACTGTTTTTACACTGTTCGTAGTTTTTTACTGTTCGTCTGCTGTCCATATAAGCTTGTTCGCACTCTACAGGTCGCAATTGTTGTCCGATTGTCATGAAATTGGGGAGAATATATTTTTTGGTTCAAGAACCCTCGGTATTGAATTTGGAGGATATCGGTTCAGATTTAGATATAGCCTCCATACAAATATCCCTATAATTTACACTATTACTGCTCTAGACAAGTAAGGAAAGGCTAAAGTCGGGCGGGTCGACTATATGATACCCTACACCACTCCCTGCGTATATACCTGGTTTTGATTACTAAACCCAGGTGTATGGGGGCGATAAATTATACAGATTTAGTCAAATCTAACGAATATGGCAAAATTAATAAATTGAATCGTAAGTATTAAGTGTAAACACATCAGAAACTGATAATAAGCGGTGGTAATTTCTTTGCGTAATGCTCCACCTTTGCTGTAAGTGTTCCTAACTGAAACATAACGTAAGAAAATGCGTCTAAAATCCATGGTCCACTTCATCAGTGAGCGTTTCTATGTGAAATAATCCATGATCTGGAAAATTTAATCTAGATCCGATGTAATATGAATGATTTAAAACGATAATATTGAAAATTGGTGGGACAGTTGTATTTAGAAACATTGACCCATATGGTCCAATTTTTGGGTAGGTATTCCGCGAGTAAATATAATATGATCTGGAAAATTTGACCAAGATCCAATGACATATGCAGATTTTACAGCGATAATAGGATACATTTGTAGGGGACCTATAACAACACTTGGGGGTTGTACCATAACATGGGCCATTATAGTTCCCTTTAGACATTCCTAGTGGACATGAGTCATGATCTGCAAAATTTTATAAAGTTCCGATGTAAGATGTAGGTTCTAGATCGGTAATAGTATAAAATGGGGGGACCATATATATATAATGGAATGCAATTTTTCTGAGTGTAGGTATTCCTAGTTGAAATAGAACATGATCTAAAAAATTTGAAAAACTTACGATGTAAAATGTTGGTCCTAGAGGGGTAATACTAAAATGGGGCCCCCATTTGAAAGTGGGCCCATATAGATCACTTTCAAAGCAGGTATTCTTAGTTGAAATATAATATGATCTGCAAAATTGTATTGAGATCCAACGCGCGATGTGGGTTCTAGAGCTGTAACAGAATAGAATGGGATCCATATAGATCACTTTCAAAGTAGGTATTCTTTATAGAAATATAAAATGATCTGCAAAATTTTATCAAGATCTAATGTAAGATGTGGGTTCTAGAGCGATAATAGTGTAAACTGGGGGCCCATTTGTATGGGAGCTATTCCAAAACATTGTCCTATATAGCTGGCTTTCAAAATACGTTTTTCTAGTATAAATGTAACATTGTGTGGAAAATTTGATCAAGATCCGATGTATAATGTGCATTCTAGACCAGTAATATTGTAAATCGGAAGTACATTTGTATGGGGGTTATATCAAAACATAGATCCATGTGGTCCACTTTCCCGTGAGCTGTTTCTAGTTCAAATATAACACGATCCTGAAAATTTTGTCATGATCCCATGTAAAATGTGTATTCAAGAGCAGTATTAGTGTAATGTATGGAGGCTATATCTAAAACTTAACCGATTTTCTCCAAATTCAATACCAATTGTCCTTGTCCAAAAAAAGTAACTTCTGCCAAATTTCATGACAATCGGACCATAATTGCGACCTGTAGAGTGCGAACAAGGAGCAGACGGACGGACAGACTGACAGACATCGTTAAATCGATTCTGCTGGTGATTCTAAGCCGATCCGTACAGAGAAAAGAGTCGAGGTGGCGCATGCCAGCCACGCCGCCGCCGATGAATACGGCGTAACAAAAAATTATTATAATTATAGGTTAAATATTAGGTTAAATAAATATTAGTTAGGTTAGATATCCGAAATAACTACCAATTATTACAAGCGACTGCCGTTAAATACGCGCAAAAGCCACATCAAAAATACCATAACCATCTATTACTATGTTTTTTCGCCAATAATAAATGGATTTATCGGATTAAGACGAATAATTGAAAAATGTGGAATGTGCAAAAAACGCCAAATAACTTTTTTTTTTGAAAATGCTATAAAAAATCTACTGAATATTTTCTCAAATTTCTTTTTTATTTGAAAGAACAATCCTTCCGGTTAATAATGGAAAATAATTTCATTCAAATGGCTGCCTCGGGCACCCCACAAATAATAGTCCAACGGTTGAATAGTTGAAAAAAAAAACGTTAGATGGCGGACCCTATATCATCCGGCGCTGAATGTTGCAAATACTTTGGCCATTTTGGGGAAGATAAAATTTTGCGATATATGCTTGCAAACTGAGAATAGGATTCTGAAAGGGTGAGATACCTTTATATAACAGGGCTGTTCGATTGGACTTACTAGCTTAATATTTGTGTGGAATTTACTCACTTAACAAGAAAGCAGCTTACTACTCTCTCAGTTACCAAGTAGGGTGGTGCCATGTATTTATCTGTGATTTTTATACCCTCCACTAAGGTATTATGTCTTTGTGCATTTGTTTGTAACACCCAAAAGGAAACGAGTTAGACCAAAGGTTTATTATACAGATCGGCTTAGAATCACTTTCTGAGTCGATATAACAATGTCCGTCTGTCTTTCTGTCCATCTATTTGTGTAATCAAATTGCACGTCGCAATTATAGTCCGATCTTAAAAAAATGGAAACCACATATAGTTCCCGATTTTCTTCAAATTTGGCTTAACACCTTATAATCCAACAAGAAACACCTATACTGAGAGTGGGTAATATCGGTTCATATTTAGATATAGCCCCCATACAAATGTTGCTCCCGATTTGTCTTTTTCCAATTTGGAAACCACATATTGGTGCCGATTTTCTTTAAATTTGGTACAGGCCTGGTCTGACTGTATGATACCCCACTATTATTAAATACTCAATGTAGAATTAATTGGGACGATAATAGGGATCCAATTATGAACAAATTTTAAAATAGAACGTATGTGGCATATCACAATCATTTAAGCTCTAGAACGAATGTATTAACCCCATATTAGTACATAGGCAAATGTTTAATTGTCTAAATTTAATGATAATTAGAATTTTTTATTACATCGCCGCCGACCTGTCAAAATTGGGTCGGCTCTGCCGTCGAGCCGCCGCCGATAACCGTCAAAATAATGCGCCGCCGTCGATTTTAGCTCGGCTCCTTTATCTGGATCCGTATACTTTAAGGTCTAGCTAAATTATTTCTTGGTGTTACAAACATTTGGTGCGAAACTAACTTATAATACCCTAGTCCACGAAGTGGTGTAGGATATAATGAATCTGTGTTTGTTTGTTTGTTCTTTATAGCAGCCTAAACGACTGGACAGATCTTCTTGAAATTTTTACAGTATGTTCTTGCTGAACCGGTGTGAAAAAAACCTATATACATTTTTGTATATTTTCAGTGGGCGATTATTTGGTTTTTTTTAATTAGCATATTCGGAGTACTGTTACAGCTAGAGTCTTGATTTTTTGTAAAAGTTCACTAATTGTTAGCCTGCACAGTTTTTTCAAAAATGGGCGGTATTGGAAAAGTGAGCGTGGTACCTCCCATAGTTAAAACCTATTATTGAATAGTATCAGTTCTATGACAACTAGAGTGCTGAAATTTTGTGTAAGTGCATCTAGCATCAATATGAGTAGTTGTACCAAAAATGGGCGGTATTGAAAAAGTGGGCGTGGTACCTCCCATACGAAGTTAAAACCTATTATTATGTAACACAGTGTAAAAGTTGTGCAAAGATGGGAGGAAAGTGGTCGTGACCCTTTCCTTATGAAATTAAAACCTCTTTAAGAGTATATTCGACACCGAGATGGACGGAAAGTGACCGTGGCCCTTCCTACACGAAATTAAAAACTGATTAGAGTATATTCGACACCTAGATTCCTATAATGTTGTGTGAGTTAATTTAGTTGTATCCTGCTTATACAATATATAAATGGGCGGAATTTGAAAGATGGGGAATTGTTTATTTGAATTTTGTAAAATTGCACGTTTTCTTTGGATTTTCTTAGCACAATAGTAAAAAAAGCTTACAAAAAAAAAATATTCATTCGTCAAAAGCCGACTTACATAAGTCAAGAAAACGGAAATTATATTATTTTTTTTAGTTTTAGTGCAGTTTGATTAGTGAACAATTTGATGGATTTTTAATGTGTTTTGAATGTAGTAATTCGAATTCGAGCTATTCGATTAAATAAGTTCTTCTTACGTTGTTTTGGCAGTGGAAAGGAGAATAATCACACTCAACCTAAAATCAATTTGATTTTTGACATTTCTTCGCCGTAAACTAAAGTTATGTTCTTCAATATTCTCCACGGAACATATCCATTTCTTTCTAATGTTTGTAAATGTCGATTCTATGCGGCGTAAAGCACGATTCTTCAAACGCCTGGAATAGATTATGATAAGACATTGTGTTAGCGGCAAGTGTCAAGAAACGATTATATTTGCTCCAACTTGATGTGAAGGCCGCCTTTCGTTATGGTGATTTGAAGAATCAATGTATATGGAAATACCTGATGGACTCAAGGCCTCCTAAAACCTTTTGTAAATTACGAAAGTTGCTTTATGGACTGAAACAGAGCCCCAAATGCTAGAACGAAAAGTTTAATGTCTACCTTGTACAGTTGGGATTTATGCGGTCAATGCATGACTCAAAATAAATGAATTTTGTATTTGCTTCTCTATGTTGACGATGTTTTATATGCAGGGAATAATTTGCAAATCATAGAAAAGCAGAAATAGGATCTAAGTAATGTTTTCAAAATGTCTGACTGTGACCGCTAAAATACTATTTGGGAACAAAAATTTAATATGATCGTTCATCGTTTTGTTCTGATATAGCCCCAATACAAATGTACTTTCCTATTTGAATTCTTTCGATCTTGAAGACACAAGCCTTTAGAGTTTCCATTTTGCAGAACAGAACACGGTCCATGAATTAGGACCCATACAAAAATACTTCCGATTTCACTTATATCACTGACTTGAATTGTAATGGGGTAGAAAGTGAATGGTATCATATAGTCGGCCCGCCCGACTTTAGCTTTCCTTAATTGTTAATTTATGGCGCTTTGGGAAAGGCAATTGTTACAGAGTGAAACAGAGACAATTAAAACTTGCAGCAATTCAAAAAATTACTTCAGTTTTTATACCAATAACTGAAAGACACAAAATATCAAATCTTAATTTGAAAGAAAAGGAAGCAAGAATCACCTTTTCAGTCGATTTAGCCATGTCCGACTATTGTATTAAAAAGTCAAGACGCTGTCTATAAAATGAATTTAATGTTTTGGAAACGACAGGTCAAAGAACAGACAACTTAAACATTTTATTTAATGCTCTACTGATGTATCTGTTGAATGTGAACTATCGTTCAGAACCATTTCAAGTTGCCCTTCTTAAAAAGTAAAATATGAATAATCTAAATAAACTAAGGGGTAAACTTGAAATGGCTGTTAATGCTGAACTAATTCAGACAGTTCAGCATTAACATGATGTATTTTAACAGATATTCTCCTCTTTTTTTGAAGGGGCAACAGGATGAAGAAGTGATAAACTAAAAATGTTAATTAACTCCATTTTACCTATAGTTTCAGATGTATATTATCAGGTTCAAGTGTTACGACTTTTTTAAATTGTCGCACTGTGTTTTACTTTAAAAAATGTGAATGTTTCATTAAAAAATAAGTTTAATCAGAATAAACAATAAGTTGATGATTTCCCGTGCCGTCCTGGGATCCCGAGAAAATGAAAAATATTTCCTGTTTCCCAGAAGTAGGGGAAAGTGCAAACCCTAGTAGTCATATTGATCCCGAGAACCAAAAGCAAAGGCTAGTCATGCTTAAAGGTATCGCTTACCGACGGAGGCGCAACTGAAAAAAATTTAAACTAAGGAATATAATTACTAATTTAAAAATTTCAAATTTATTGGAAGCACAATAAATTTAAAGTTTTATAATCTGTTTGTTGTATTTATCGTAATCAACATATTTTGTTATGTTACTATTTATGTTTTGTTGGCTAAACTTTAAATTTGGAATTTGTGATGTGTCCTTGTAGTCGCCGGTGAGCAATATAAACGGTTTCACCGTCAGCTATCCCAAAAAATCTCTGATCTCGCCCAAACTTTCTTGGACGAAAGCGTAACTATGTGGAATTTGAATTTGTGTGGAATTTGACGCATACTGCTCACAATAGTATCATTTCAAGAGGAAGAAACCAATCACGATCATAGTCAAATACTACGTCGCTGTTTGGAAAAATGTTAGTTAAAATGGCACAGCAAGTTAATTTTTAATTCATCATGTGAAATTCAACCCGATCAGATGAAACATCACAGCTTTTTGAAAAATTTTATAAACAGATAAAAGCAATTTGGTGCTCTAGATATGTCATATCTTTTTGCATAGTAGATAGAAAGTATACCAATAACACACGATGTGCAATACATTATTTTTTCATTTGAGAGTTATAATTGGAAATATCGAGAGTTATAACCGAAAATGTGCAAATGATGAAAGTTATATAGCGCACAGTCATATATAGTTATATAGTCACAGAAAGTTAGAGCTAGATCAGAGAAAAATTATTTTTATTTTAAGTTTACGGTGAAAACGTCATACGTATTTTAAGATGGTTTCAAAAGGTGTTAAACCTTTTTAAAATTAACGTTTGATTCCTTTAATGAGTTTTTATAAAGTATTTCGGATGTGAGCTAGACCCTATTAAAATCAGGATTTCTTAAAAATCCAAATGGGTTATATTTGGGGCTAAACTAAATTTGTAATTTTCTGACATCATTATAAAATTCAAAAACTATTTCAACATTTTCCATTCAAAACCGAGAACCATACCAGGGTCAACTGAGTTTTTCATCTGAGAACGACCTTTTTTCCGGAAAATCCGGGTTTTTATTTCGGTCTCAACAGGTTTTTCGTAATATATGATAATATGTCACTTTTAATATTATCACAATTTGCGAACATAAGAGAAAAGTAAAAGGTCATTGTTTTTCAAGTAGTCCAAAAGTAAGCATAATCTTTGAATTTAATTTCAAACATATGTTTTTTTCCTTATTTTTTATGCATTTAAGTTTATTTTGTTCGCTACAATATATAAGAATTACAGAATGGGGTAATTGGTTCAGAAAATATGCTGTTTTTGAAAATGATTAACAATTTGTTTTTAGTTTGCAGTGTTTACGGTGTTAACAACTGTTCTGGTTGGTTTCTCTTAATGAATTTTTGGCAATTGACCTGAAGCTAATTGAGACAGGATTGTTGGGAGTCAATTTAGTAAAATTTCAGTGCTCTGAATCTGATTATGACATGTCCTATCCCCAAGAACGAGTATGCACAATGGTAAACATTTTGTGGAATTACTCTGAAAGAATTTTCCTTCATAATATTTATGAAGCATTTAAAGTTTTTTCATAAATTTAAAAATAAAATGAAATATTTCATACAATTTCTTCATAAACATTTCATATTTCAGAAAACAAAATTGTTAAGTTAATGAAACTTAGTTTCATAAGATCAAAGAAATATTTCATAGTATTAAATGAACAATTCTTAAAGATTCGCCCCGGTAGTCGAGTTGGTAGCGTGCTCGGCTATCAGCGTGGGGGTCGTGGGTTCGATTCCCACCAGAGGCTCTGGTCTGTCGCTGCAATAACTAGCTACAATGGTCTTAGTCACCCCGGCTCAATCCCTGCACCCAAAATTAGAATATAAATTTACTTTGTATTGTAATTCATAATAAATAAATAAAAAAAAAAATTCTTAAAGATTATGAAATATGTCATAACCAATAAAATATTTTTGTTATGAAATGTCTTTATAAATAAATGAAGGATTTCATAGTTTTTATGAAATTTGTCATAACTTAGAACTACATTTTTAGTGTGTCGACTTTATTCGGTTGAATGCTAGTAATTCTCATTTGTCCTCTGTTAATTCTGACATTAGTATGTGTACTGATTTAGGTCATAGACATATTCATTGCAAATACTTTCGCAATGATGGTGTGTGTTAATTGGTTAGCCAACAAGTCAGAGTTTATTTGTTTACATTGGAAACTTCAGTATAAATTATAAATATTTATGAAACTTTTTCATAAAATTAATTAAGTTTTTTTATAAAATCTATGAAAATGTTCATAAATCATATTATGCAAAATAAAGAGTTTGTAATGCAAAAGATCATCGACTGAAGAACTGCATTTCATAGTTGCTAAAGAAAATTTCATAAATACTATGACACTTTTCATTGATTTGTGCTTTATGAAACATGTTTCATACATTTTATGAAGTGTTTCTTTAGCGACTTTTTAATGAAAATTTTCACTGAGGTTAAGACAAAATCATAAATATTATGAAGATATTTCTTTCAGTGTGAATTATTTCCCCATTTTTTACTGTTTCAAGGAAAACCATGATCTGGCCGTTTTTTCATAAAAAGAAAGCCGTGCAACCGGGTTTTTGATCACAGCCCCCGATAACACTGCAATGACATGGTGATCTTAAGACCACAGTTTACTTGCTGAGGTGCCCAGGTATCAGCAAGTATCGGTTCTAATATAGTCGACAGACCGATAAAACGATGAACACTACAAAAAAATTTGCAATAGAGTATATAGGGAGACTCCGCAAACATAGAAAATTCCCACATCATTTTCAATACAAGAGTACATATCATAATATGTACCTGTTACGAGTACCTCTTACGTGGTGCTGAATATTATAATGACACAAAAAAATCAATTTAATGTTTTGTCATCACAAACACCTCCGCAAAGCTCACAGGCTGAAATGCATCTCTGTTACTGCTCTTACAAAATTTTATAATTTGTAACTTTTTCGCTTAAAGTATTTCGTATTGAACTAACCGTATTGATATGCGTTTATACAAATGTATACCAAAGGAACCATTCCTTAATTTATGGAAACAGAAAAACAGTTTCTATTCAGTTCGCTGATCGAAAATGCGTTTGGAAGTGTTGCATTTGCACATATTCAAGAGGGATTTTGAAGACATATAACTCTCGAAATGAGTTAAGGAATCAATTCAAACCTGCACATGGTAATATTTTTCCCAAACTTAGTTTAAGTTCGAAGATGGGAGAAATTGCCACGCCCCTTCTGGTACCTCCCACACAAATGACCTATATTCGGAATCCACCATATTTTGGTATTTGTTTTTATAGTCAATTTAAGTGTACTAAATATGGCGGGGTTTGCCACGCCCCTTCCAGTACCTCCTACACAAATCGCCCAAAAATACGTAAAATTAAATCTGTTATAACTTCTATACAAATGATCGGAATACTGTGAAATATGATATTTGACAATGCTTTTACAGAAGTACATTCCATGCGAATGGGCGATATTGACACACCCACTCTGGTACTTCCCACACAAAGTGGAATAAACTTTGGTTACAATAAAACCGACATAACATCCATACGGGCAGTCGAAATAATTTACAATTTGACATTTGAAAATGTTTTTATAATCACTTTAATCCTGTCGACTGAAGCTTGCTTACTTGTTTATTGTCATTTCAATGCAGCAGTGAAATATTACGCTGCCCTCTACTACGAAATGTGTTGAACAAAATTTTTTTAGTTTCGTATCTGCAACACCTCAAAATTCGTTGATGCAACGAAAACATTATTTGTAATTTCGTATATGGGAAATATTAAAGCATTCAAAAAATTACCAATTTATGATAATAATCACGTTATGTAACAAACATTCTGTCGAAGTACTGTGTACTACATATTCATATTTCTAAAGTTTCTAAGTTCTAAACTTTTAGCTTTTCATAATTTTTAGATTTCCAACAGCAATTTATTTTCTCCGGATGCAAAACTATAACATTAGTGATAGTAAAAAGAATAATCAAACTAATGGAATATGTTGATATATCTCGATGGGATTTGACGAAGTTTCAGCGGAAATAAATGTTTGAGAAGCCCAAAGTTGACTACTTTTCGTATTTTTCGATTTTAAAGATAATATTTTTTAAACATTATTTTACGTATTAGTTCATAATGCGCAGAAAAAAATAAATGTTTGTATACCCTCCACCTAAGGACGGTGGAGACTCATTCGGAGACTCCATAAGAATATATATATTCTGCGTCGAGGTAAAATTCTAAGGCGATCTAGTCATGTCCGGCTGTCTGTTGAAAGCACGTTAGCCGCCGAACGAAATGAGCTAAATGTGTCTTATAGCTGCAGATCGGTTGGGATTGAAAGTGGGCGAAATCGGCCTAGAGGGAAAAAATTTTCCCTAACAAGGACTGCAAGTACATCCTAATATTTTGAATATTTAAGCAATTTTTTCATTTTCTTAATGCACTTAAATTTGTCGCGTACATTTATCTTGTAGCGTAAAAGTACCAAAAATAAAATACACGTTTTAGCGGGCGAAATGGGACAAAAAGGGATAAAAATGGTACCAATGATACGATAATAGTTAGAATCATGAATTTACATTCATCTGACTGTGAAGATACGATATAAAAAGTATTTTGTAATTTGTACTTTTAGGCGGAAAATGGGGCGAATGGGGATAAAAAAGGTGCCAACCAAACGGATGCAGCTATAATAATGAAATGTGTAAAATTCTCTGACTGCGGTGATGCGAAAAATTAAGAGATCTTTCGATATTCTTACCATCATCGTAAATGGGATAAAATAGGCAACAATCACACGGCTGTAGCTAGAATCATGATATTCAGTATTTTCACTCGTCTTATACGTAGACGCAGAAAAAAGAAGAACGAATTTTTCTAAATTCGTACTTTTAGGGTCAAAAAGGAAAATGAGTGGAACTAGCACCAAGCTATCGGCTGTAGATAAAATCATGAAATTAGGTGTGAATATTCCACTTTGTAACATATTGGATCTTCAATATTAGAACTGTAGCTGGAATCAATAAATTGTAAATGGGGAAAATCGGGATTGCTGGAAACTGTTTCCACCTAGTAATAATAATAATATTATTATATGCTTCATTATTATTAAATTATATTATTATTATAATAATAAAGCATCACAATCACAATATGAGCTCATCTTTTAAATTTTCCATGGGAAAACAGAGCAATGATAGACGATATACGAACCTACCAAGGTTAAAATTGAATACATACAATACAAATATTGAAGTACAAATGAAGAGGAGGTGTGTTTTCCCATGGAAAATTTAAAAGTTGAGCTTACTATTGACTGTTTCACGAAATATTTCACAAACAAATTAAGACATTTTTGCTCTTTTCCCGAAAATTCTAATAACTCGATCTTTAAAATCAGGAGCATCTCTTCAATTTGTTCGGGATTTCCTAATGATAATGGACTTTATGTCACTGCGTTCGTGGACATTCTGCTACAAATGAAAGTCCATGGACATTATGTCATGTCACCAGTTATTCTTATCGTGTTTTTCCACAATCGAGGGTCTGCGCTTAATTTAAATTGACACCGTTTTATACTTTTAAAAAGTATTTTTAGTTGGAATTAAAACAGCCTATTCATTACGATATTGTGTAAAACGCTTTTTCGATTCAATAAACGCCTAACCGGCGGACGAGTGCCGGTTAGCGTTTAACAAACGTATAACCTTTAACCAGATATTGAGAAAATTAAATTGTGGTAACCGGGAGTATATAAAAATGAGATAATGGACCTAAGTGTTTTAGCGCCATTACTTTTATTCGAAAAATTTTAACATAACAAAAAATCATATTATAATTTTGTATTTATACATCTTGTCGTTCATTATTATCCACTTTAGCTCCATTTCACCCAGTAGAGGTAGGAATCACTATGCTATAAGAGGAATGTACGTACCAAATATCAAGTACAGTCGAACATGTTTTTAACGCACTCCAAGGTATTGGTCATTTTAGTTGGTTATATTCGTAGTAGGTAATAACCGTAGTAATATGTATGGAACCGAAAAAAGGCATACGTTATAACCGTGTTCGACTGTAAATGTACAATAAAGATCTTAAAAAAATATGTTTAATTTGTTTAAATATTAAGGATTATTTCTGTCATTGTGCAACAGACGGACGAACATACGGACATGGCAAGATTGTCTTAGAATACATTATAGGGTCTCAGGTCGATATTTGAAGGTATAGGGTCTGCCATCTAACGTTTTTTTTTCAACTATTCAACCGTTGGACTATTATTTGTGGGGTGCCCTCAGCAGCCATTTGAATGAAATTATTTTCCATTATTAACCGGAAGGATTGTACTTTCAAATAAAAAAAGAAAATTGAAAAAATATTCAGTAGTTTTTATAGCATTTTCAAAAAAAAGTTTTTTGTTGAAATATGTGGTTTCTAGAGCGGAAAAAGTAAATCATAGGAGACATTGGAATGGGAGCTATATAAAGGGTCCGCCATCTCACGTTTTTTTCAACTATTCAACCGTTGGACTATTATTTGTGGGGTGCCCGAGGCAGCCATTTGAACCGGGAGGATTCCATTATTAACCGGAAGGATTGTACTTTCAAATAAAAAAAAATGTGAGAAAATATTTAGTAGTTTTTTATAGCATTTTCAAAAAAAAGTTATTTGGCGGACCCTATATTACAAACATAGTATAATTCCCTAGATAACATAGATATGTCTACGTATACTAACAAATTAGCCGATTTTCAGTGTACAATTTGAAACATTTCTTTGATTTGTATATGGTAATACAGCCAACACAAACATTTACATTTTAGTATCAAGATCAACGCAAAAATTTGATGCGACACTAGGCCTGTTCGATTGGGCTTACTAGCTTAATATTTCTATGGAATTTACTCGCTTAACATGAAAGCTTACTACTCTCTTAGTTACCGAGTAAGGTGGTGTCAGATTTTTATTTCTGATTTATTTCAATAAAACCAATGGATAACAATTTTGTCATCTTATCATGTCTCTTAGTTTTAAGCTAGTAATCCCAATCGAACAGGCCTACTAAATAGATTGAATTTCTCGTTGCTTGAAAATGATCTAAAGTAAATCAAGATATGTATTGAAGTTAACTGCGCGAAATTGGTGGTACTATAAACCCATCTATATTTTTCGATAGGGTAATAACACAGAACTGCCCCAAAGTGTGAGCTCACCAAACTTATGTATATTTAAATGTAAGTATTTTGTACAAATACAATGGTAGCAATATATTCGCATTTTAATTAAAATATACACGAATTTGAGAAAATATTAATTCATTCCTCCAAATATCCAACATTTATTTACTTGTTTATTCATTATGAATAACAATATAAAGTAAATTTATATTCTAATTTTGGATACAGGGATTGAGCCGGGTGACTGATACTGTTACAATTAATTATTGCAACGATTCCCACCAGACACTAGGTGGGAATCGAGCCCATTTGTTAAAAATGATATCTGAGAGCATTATGCATAAAATATATTTTGTACAGACATCAGACATGTCTTTTGAGCCGGGTATTCAGACTGGGGGATATGTATAGGGTGGGCCATTTAATAATTTAAATTTAAACTTTCTCATTTGTCTCTTCCTATAAACGAACTGAACAAATTAAACATTCTTATAAATTTCTGTACACAGGCTTATTATTTACTAACACGAACAACGTCAAATCAAAATAAATTGCAAAAATAACGCTATTTAAAACAAAATTGTCGAGTTGCATGTGTTTTGACACCTATTTTTGTAATTATCAACAAAAATGCCGATAACAAAGAAATTTTAACAGAATATGTGAATTTTGTTAATTATTTGAAATATTATCTAATATTTATTTAAACAACATCGTTATCTTTGTGATTTAAATTTACAAACTTACAGAGCCGCTTATTAAAGAAAGTCACCCTTAATTGCATATGTTTTGTCCACCACTGTAGAACCCATACAAATATCCTTCCGATTCTGGTCAAATTTTACACTTAACATTATTTTGATAAAGATGAACTACTATTAAATATGTGGTTCCACGTAGGAACCATAGGACATAATAATAATAATAACTATTAAATAGCTATATGGGTCTATATCATATATTTGGGTCTAAGTTCAAGTCTTTCAGGACATTGGCATAGTATAGACTGAGTAGTCCCACTTAACTCCTATCGTTAACCAAAATTGCGCAAAAGATCTTCCGATTTTCATGAAATTTGATGAAAGCTACCAACTAAGGGCATTCAAAATAATTTTGTTTGGAACTGCAAGAAATGCCAATTGTACAAATTGCGAATATCTATCATCATATCATCAAATTCGGATGACTTTCGAGACGTTATCGCTGGCTTTACATGGACCTTTAATGTCTCATCGTTTCTTTATTTCACTATCAGGCCCGTGCGCGGAATTTTCCCCTGGGGGGGTTTTCATCTACACTCATAAAAAAGTTAACCTTATAATGAGTTAAAATTAACTAAAATTTAGGAAACCAAGTACATTTTTACTAAATATAAGTAGAATTTTGCTGAAATTTTCCTAAATCTAAGTAATTTTTTCCTAAAACCAAGTATTTTTTACTAAATTTAAGCTAAATTTTCCTAAAACTAAGTAAATTTTTACTAAATCTTAGTAAAATTTTGCTGAAAATTTCCTAAAATTAAGTAAATGTTTACGCAAACTGAGGACAATTTTCCTGTTTTTTTGGATTTCATTTTTATTTAAACTGAGGAAAATTTTATTTTATACAAGGAAAAAAGGTGAAATTAAAATAAGTTAAATTTAACTACAAAAATGAAACAAATAGTTTTGCGTCAGAGTATGCAAAACTGATACAAAAAATTACAACATGAAATATTTCTCAAAAGTTTCATGATACTTCTGCCATAAGGAGTTGAGGCGCCTTTAGAATAATTCATAAAGTATTTAAGATATAAGTCTCTGCAAACGAATTTTTAAACAATTTCAAATGTTTTTTATTAGTTTATTAATACTTAAATGTATGAAGAACTCGGCATAAATTTCAGTAAACATTTTAACTTCATTTTAGGAAAAAACCCATTTTTAAGTTACAATTTCCTAAATGGAATTTTTTCCATACAAAAAATTTCAGATTTTTTTCTCACTTAAAACCTTGAAAATAGTCTTCCACATAAGTTTGAATTTACTCAATTATAAGATTTTTTTATTAGATCCAAAGAAATGTTTTTAAGTAAATCTACTACCCTTTTTCTGGTAAATGAATTATTTACTATGGCTTTGAAGTTAGTTAATTTTCCAACTTTTTAGGAATTTTTTACTGGAGCGTTTGGAAACCACTCATATTTTATTGCCAGGATCTTCGAGAAATATTTTGAAACATTCGTCCGACAGACATTGTCGGCAAAATTGCATTTCAGAAATCCATCTATCAGTACACGCAAAGGAAAATGTCAGTAAAAGAAAGCAGAAAGTCTACTGAAAGAGCAGATTTCTGCTGTTAAAAAAGAGATAGTAAACAGCTGTTTGCTGTTTTTAGCAATATATGTGATACGCATATTGTTCCAAGCTAATATAAAAGAAAATTCGAGCTAAACTCGCTTAAGAACGTTTATCAATTTTTATATTTTAATTAACAACAGCCAATTTTAGCAGACTGCAAACTCTTTAGCAGTGTGAATGGTGATGTAAGATTGCAGAAAACTGCTGTTATGCCAAAAAACAGCAGTAACAGTAATAGCAGAAAAGTGTCTGCTGATAGGCAGCAGACAATCGCTGCTTTTTTTAACAGACTTGTTCTCTAAGTGTAAAACTTTTTTTAAATAAATATGCTTGAAATTACATACATACATATCGAGGGCTTATATTCATAAGTGGCTATGAACAAAAACATAACTTTTCTGGAGAGCGAAAAAACTGATTTTCTCCTTAATTTGAAGAGAAATTATTAATCATCAGTTTAATCTAAAAAGGATTACTAATTGCTACGATTAAAAAGTTTTCGAAATTTCCTATTATTCGCGGTTTCATGGTTCATATTGTATGTTTAAAATTGAGCACTATGAATGTTGAAATAAGAATACGATTTACTGTAAACTCCATAACTTTTTTCATGAAATCTTGGCAATGTTGTATATAAAACGCGTTTTCTGTGATGTATACAGCGAATTTAAAGATTCCATCTTCATCCCTCAGATTGGTCGCTTGTAACATATATGTAGCCAATCGCTGCAATTGATGAAAAGTCCAAAATTCGCCGTTGCAATTCCTTTTATTTTAACTTTCTTCATTCATAATTCTGAAACTTTCATACACAAATATTCCCCATGAAGTCAGCAATCACATGCCAAAGAAATATTTTGGTATTCTCAATATGATCAAAAGTTACGCGGGTTTTTCTAATGATACTTTTCACAATTTTTGACTTTACTGTCACTATTTATACTATTTTAGTCTGATAACTTAGGAATCAAAATGCTATTAACGCGAAATGATGGAATTTGATAGTACGATATGCCCTAAATCTAGAAAAATGTTTTAACATTCGCCTTCCTGATACCCACCCGGGTGTTTGTTTTATTTTCATTTTCTAATAACTTTTACAATTTGTATCGGATCTAAACGCAGCTTTGACTCACTGAAAGAAATTAATAGTTGTTTCGGATGAACTAATAACAAAAAACTAATTGTACTATTTTTTACATTTTGTCATTTTTTCTTCACCGATTACGAATACCCACCCGGGTGACCCTTACCTATTCGTCCAATATTTATATGTCTAAAAGTAGAATAATCTTTATACAGGTGCGGCTAATGTTACTATATGATGTAAAACAATTGTAACTTCTTTGCTTGCGAGTATTTAACTTTTTCTTTTTTCCTATTTCAGAAATTAAACTTGGGAGAATATTTAAAAATGGAACGCTATACAATTGCGCAATTGCGCTTGGAATTTGCTAGAGCACTTTTAAATCTCGTTGATCAAAATGAAAATTTTTTGTCAAATTTAATGATGACCGACGAAGCGCATTTTCACTTGAACGGTTTCGTAAATAAACAAAACAACAGATTTTGGGGATCCCAAAATCCCAAAAATCTTCATCAGAAATCTTTACAACTAAAGGACAACATTCAAGAAGAAATTGATCGTATACCACAAGAAACACTCAACAAAGTTATGGAAAATGCCATAAAAAGAGCACATTTTTGCGTTAGAGAAAATGGTTCTCATTTAACTGATATTATTTTTCATAATTAATGTAAAAAATAACATAAAATAAACTTGCTTTTTATCATAAATTTTTTTGTTTTTTTTTTTTTCATTCCATTCAATAGTTATTTAAAAAACAAATCATATAGTTACTTTAGCCGCACCCTGTATATATAAAAGAGTTGCGTTACTGACTGACTTATCATTGACCAGCCCCCAGACTAAACGGCTGAAGCCAGGGTTATGAAATTTTCAGGGTAGTTCCCTAATATGACGCAGACGTCGACTAAGAAAGGGTTTTACGAAATTCGTACTTTTAGGGTGTAAAATGGGACAAAAAGGGATAAACATCGAACCTTCGTCCTGACCAAACTGTAGTAGCTAGAAACATGAAATTCGGTGTGTTCCTTGCTATGATCATGCAGACGAGCTACAAATTGGGATTTTTCGAAAATTTTACTTTTAAGGGAGGAAAGAGACAAAAAGGGATAAAAATGGTACCAATTTAAGAATTGCAGATAGAATCGTGAAAATCGGTATTTACATTTCTCTGACAACGTAGACTTGCAATATAAATTGATTTTTCGAAATTTGTACTTATAAGGGGCTTGCGGGACAGAAATGGATAAAAATGGTACCAACTAAAGTATTACACCTAGAATCGTGAAATTTGGTATGTAAATTCCTTTGACCATATAAAAGCAAAGTAAAATTGGATTTTTCGAAAATTGTACTTTTAATGGGCGTGCGGAACAGAAAGGGATAAAAATGGTTCCAACAAAAGTATTACACCTAGAATCGTGAAATTTGGTATGTAAATTCCTATGACCATATAAGAGCCAAGTAAAATTGGATTTTTCGAAAATTTTACTTTTTAGGGGGCGAGCGGGACAAAAAGGGATAAAAATGGCACCAACTAAAGTTTTTTATTTATTTATTATGAATTACAAGACAAAGTAAATTTATATTCTAATTTTGGGTGCAGGAATTGAGCCGGGGTGACTACGACCATTGTAGCTAGTTGTTACAGCGACAGACCAGAGCCTCTGGTGGGAATCGAACCCACGACCCCCACGCTGTTAGCCGAACACGCTACCAACTCGACTACCGGGGCGCTCACCAACTAAAGTATTACACATAGAATCGTGAAATTTGGCATGTAAATTCCACTGACAACGTAGTAGCGCAAATCTAAATGAATTTTTCGAAATTTGTACTTATTAGGGGTGAGTGGGACAAAAAGGGATACAAATTGTACCAACCAAGGTATTGTAGCTACAATCGTGAAATTTGGAGTGTAAATTCCTCTGGCAACGGAAGCGCAGTATTGGACTTTCGAAATTTGTACTTTTAAGGGATGCGCGGGACGAAAAGGGATAAATGAATATTTCAAAATTTGTACTTAATACAACGATACGTCCCGACAAGAAATAAATGTGTTAACAAATAAAGTACATCTTTTTAGGGGAAGCAAAAACACATGTTACCTATAGTGGTTTTTCAAAATGTGTACTTTTTGGGAAGAGGTGCAAAAGTTATAAAGTAGCTGCATCTAGAAACATGAGATCGAAGATATAAATGGTGGTAATTTTTGTTCAAAACTTTGTAGAAAATGATAAAAATTATACACGAAGGAGTTCAGCTAAAATAGCGCATATCGTCAAGCACATTACTTTGACTGTGTGTAAGTGCTATATAATATGATGTTTCCAAATTACTATTTTAGATTTATCTATATTCACCAAAAGAAAATTAAATAAATAAATAAATAACAGAGACGGATAAAATTAGCAAATAACTGGCTTTTTCGCGTGCGCAGCAGCGAGTACTGCTAGTAGTAGAATAAAGAGAGTTCTATACATTTGCAATATCATTTTATTTCAATTCAAATATTTATTTTTTCTGTATTCAGAATTTTTCTTATTTTTTGTCACTGAATTGTTTGGCTTATGCAATGCGTTTCTTTTCTGTTTATTTACATAACACATATAGCACTTTCCCTCTGTATCATCCGGCCTGTTATATATTTTTCGGGTATACCATCTGCTTCAAAATCCTCAGCCTCACAATTCTTGTCAATAGGTTTTCCTACAAAAAGTTGACTCGTTTGTATACCATACTTAGTTGGCTTAGATGACATATATTGGGTGAATCGAGTTCGCTCCTGTATCCGAATAGCTGTTCATCCACTGTGACAGATTAGTAAGACCGATAATTAGCTCTAAAATTTGCATTCACCATTTCAAAAACGTCCCTAATGTGACTCTTGATTTGACATATGACAGCCCATAATAAGTAAAATTCCGAAAAACGTTATACAGTTCCATTCACGACGTGGCTTGTCTGGGTTTTCATCATTCCATTTTACATACTCAGATTCTGATTTTTTGTAGGAAAATCTTCTTATCAAATCTCTAATGTAATTGAATATGTCAACTTTTGACATATTTTTTGGATTTGGTCCTATAACATGTCTGTCGCGAAATATATTGTTGCTGGTGGTTGCTTTTATAGCGAAGAATGAATAACAGCCAGCCAACGTTTCGGAAGCTTCATTGGTTAATTCCTCATTTTCATGACTCTCATTTCCTTCGTTAGCATCAGAATCGGCTACAGCAACTAGGAATGCAATCCATATTTTCAGTATCCTCGATACACAATGCGCAAGATTCCTCGACTGTAGACGTTATCAAATTGATTTAATATCCTTCTCTTTCTTCTGCAGACAACCTGTTACAGATTTATGTACAAATAATTTATTATGAAGATTAAACCGTAAGCTTGAAAATTTTGAAAAGAATTTGAACTGCTCATAATATTTTTTTGTAATTAGTTGGTGCACTGCAGTGAGTTGTTATTTTGACACTAATCGTATATTGTAATTCTTTTACATTTAAAATCTTTGATTTACCATTAGAAATTGTTCTCATTATTCTCTTCATAAAGAAGTAAATACAAAGTAATACCTATATAAAAACACATTTGGAAAGTAAGTTAATATGTAGACGTGCAATTAAAAAGTTAAAAGTAGAATGAAAATCATATGGGTCACCCGGATGGGTTTCAGTAAACGATGACGACAAAAATCTTCAGGAAGGCGAAGGTTAAACAAAATCGCTGTAGCGAATTATAACATTCGGTTTTATGCTGCTCCATTGTTGAACTATTTTATTTCTATTATTTTTATGTTCATAGCCACTTTTGCAGTCACAAATTAACGTGTGAGTATATAGCCAAATCAGAAAAAATTGAAATAAAGGCTTTAGAACAAAATTTCTTCTCCAAATTTATATGACAGGTGACATACAAATCTGAGAATAGTTTGGCATCAAAAACTCATTTTCGAGAAAATGGTTTATAGCCACTTTTGAATATAAGCCTTCGATATATATTTTGAAGAAATATTACACAAAACACGATCAAATTCCTCAGCGATGAACCCTTCAGTCCCGCTTTTTTCTATGATAAATGCAGAAAATTGGATATGCTTTTTGACAAAGTATGGGTCTAAATAGGATGTCTAAAGAGTTTTGGGGTTTTTAGTTTATATAGGAAATGAGTAACAGGATGTTTACTCAAAATCTTTATACACATATTCCGATTAAATAAAAAATATTTGGAAATGTTTAGTCATTTTTATAATCTTAAATATGTATAAATTCGAATAACACATACAGTTTTTTTGTATTCGATGAAATGCAAGAAGAAACGACTAGAAATTTTAATTCCAAAAAACCAAATAATTGGTATTTTAGAGTTTCGTTTTCCTACGTAGTTGCTGAATTTGTTGTTTCTCTTTTGAATAATACTTGTTACATATGTACAAAAAAATACTAACTCTGAGAAATATTTGACATAAGTGATAAATATAATAAATATAAGTTAAAACTCATTTCTTATTGTTTCGCACCTTTAAAGTAGATTTTAAAACAAAGACATACACGCAGAGAACAAATGCATTTCTTAGAAACTAAATTTTAGACACGTGAACATCGTTTTTGAATTTCTTTTGTGGGAAATTAGTTTGTTTGCGGTAAACATGTCATCAGTTGTGGTAAATTAACAAAGAGAAATAAGTTTATGTATATCAAACAGTTTTCTTCGTTTGTCGAAATGGATTTGTATTATAATTACAAACTCCCAAAACATTGGAAGTTACAGAAACCGTTGTTGTTGCATATGTGTTGAAAATAGGACACATCGGTTCAGATTTAGATACAGCTCCATAAAAATGTCCAATCGCAAATGTTACATCTTATCGCTCTGCAAGCATCAAGCTAATTATTTGCTTTTATTAAGAATATTTTAGATTTCATTATGATATCATAGTGAATCTTATCTACACTTTTTTAAAATTACTAAACGATTTTGTTATTAATTTTCCAAACTTTAATTGCAGTACACAATTAAAAGTTCATAAGATATAGTTCTAGTCGAATGTCAAGAAGTGGTATCGGATAATAAAAATGAAAATTTTCCGAACAATTTGGTGTCCATTAGCAAAATTAGCACTTTTCAATCTTGAAATTGGCACAATTCGTTTAGTTTGTTTGTATTTTTCATAACCTTTGTCCGAAATTCAAGAAAGTGTCCATGATTTTTTATGTAATTTTCGTGTTTTCATGATTTGTTTGAAACCCCCACCCCCCCTGCGCACGGCTCTGTTCACTATACACATGCTACTTCATACTGCAGTAACGCCTTTATCTCATTCAAGACTTTTATCGTTCGGATAATATCCCGAAATGTCAGATAGTTTTTGATTTTAACTGATGACTTTGTGATAATAGAATCATCCTCGCCGCGATATTTTGAAACCTTATTTATAGATTTTGTTTGTAAAGGGTCGAGCTCACGAAGTTTAATATCCCCAAAATATTTTAGCAAAATTCAACGAACCAACATTAATTTTAATTCGAAACATCGCTATGTTTTCTTTCTCACGAACGAAGCCAACTTAAAATATATACATAAATGCACACATATATGAGTATATTAATAATTATAGAATATTGTTTACAAATCTAAGTACATTATTTGTGTTGCTGACAATGCTCCACAAAAACTGAGAAAACTTGCAGTGCTAACAACAGCTGTTGTTGTTCCAGACACTGATACAATCGTCCCCATGCATATAGACAGAATAAACTGGGCCAAAAACACCATACTGCTGACAATGGCAACATCTGTTCCTAACCCACGAACACTAGATCCAAGTTTTGCTCCACCGTCTACATCCAGTTCGAACTATTTATAAAAATATTAATCACTATTAATTAATCACATCATAGGTTTCTCCAAATATGCTTACAGTCCCCATCGAATGGTAATGAGCAATTAGAAGGTAAGGCATGGTAAATAGTGTTGAGTACATAACTCCAGCGGCCCAGCTAAATATAATAACACTTGCTTTTGCTCGTGTCATTGCCATTAACATCATTCCGAAGCAGTAGAATAAGAGACCGCCCACGTACACATTTTTTGCTCTGCAAATAAAACAATGATCAAAAATTAAATTAAAACATTAGTGAGTATAAATTTATGAGTCAAAAAAGAATGATATATCGATCTTAGACCCAATACATATCCGTGTGTTAATGGCACGTTAGCAGTACCAGCAAAACTCCTGCTTCGTTTTCAACAGGTTTGGTAATGGGGCGATACTGAGAGCGTCAAACAACTTTTCTGTCTCTGTCCGGTAAGAGTTTACTTAAACTAGGTTCAGCTTTGAACGGTTGGGTGACTTGGCCAGTATAGACGTCGATAAGATAGAATGTTTAGTGAGTGGAACAGACTGGTTCGGTCCGTGGTATCACTATTAGAGTGGTAGAATTTTTTCTTCTCCAACTTCACAGGGTTTCTTTTAAATATTTTTCATGACTTGGCCAGTATAGACGTCGATAAGATAGAATGTTTAGTGAGTGGAACAGACTGGTTCGGTCCGTGGTATCACTATTAGAGTGGTAGAATTTTTTCTTCTCCAACTTCACAGGGTTTCTTTTAAATATTTTTCACACAAAATTTCGTCTAACACATTCATCACAATCGGATGACCTTCGAAAATTTCTTGTTGGTTTTACATGGTTTTACTCAACTGATTATGTTGTAATAGTTAGTTCTTTTCTGCAATCAAATACATTTTTATAAAATTCTAAAATACGGACATTTTCCGGCTGTTTGTAATAAAAGACGTCAAATGTTAGTAATATTTGGAGATAATTCTATTTCTGAGTTTTTGATATTTTTATGAATAAACTCGAACAAACTGTTCTCCTGTGTTAATGTCTGTGGAGAAGTCGAATAGTCTTCGTAGTGTGTACCTTATACCCATCCCCTCCACTCTTTTTCGTGTAATTCAATTAACATTCTTCTCTTCTTGCCGTTGTTCTCTCAATGCTTAAGGCAAAACACTAGGCATTGGGCGAGAACACCAACGGTAAGGAGGGAGGTCTGATATTTGTGGTTACATATTTTGACTTTTTTTGTGTGTCCTAATGATTGGTAAGTTTTAAATACAATTTGCCAACATACGAGGGCTTAGAGCGAACTTTTTTGCCGTGTACGCTCATGTACATTTACATCGACCTGATGTTTTGGCTCTATGTGATACTCAGGTGTGTGAGAATTCTGATCACAGGATTTTCATATACCTGGGTATCACATCCTATCTCTTTTTATCCCCCACAGAGGTCTCGTGGTATACGTACGTAACGACATATTGTGTCTGAGCCAGCATAACTTAAACTCAGAAAATCCAGAATTTAACTCCCTTTAAAGTTAAAGTTAAATTCAAGATTGGAACACACGTACTAAATTTCGTATTTGTGTATAGAAGTCCAAACGCGGAAAGCGAGGCATCCCTAAATGGCTTCGACGCCCTTTTCGACTCAATCACTAACATTTTAGGGAATTGTCCTGACAGTGAAATCGTGGTTGCTGGCGATTTCAATGTCCATAATTCCTCTTGGCTTGCCCATTCGATTCAATACGCCGAGCTTTTTGCCGCACATAATGATTTGACGCAACTAGTGAAAGAACCGACTCACATTCCGTGTGTCCAAGGGCAAAACCTAAATATTCTTGATCTTTTTCTACCTTCACACCCTGAAAAGTATGAAGTTGATGTTTTAGCAGCTCTTGGTAATTCGGATCATTGTATTGTTTCAGCAGCTTTTTCGTATTCCGCTCTTCGGGTCGCTTCGACCCCAGCCCCAAAGCGGACAATTTATATATACGAAAAGGCACGTTGGGCCGAGCTTAACAACTTTTTTCAGCATTTCAATTGGAAGCTTTGCTTTTTAAACGACAATATAGATGCTGCGGCTGAAATGATCCAAAATATTATCTTGATTGGAATGAAGTCATTTATTCCAACTAAAGATATTTCGGATAAACCATTTAATAAAAGTCCGGATGCGGAAATACTGAAGGGTGTTTTCGTGAGCTGAAGGCCACCGGACGTGTCACAGGTTGCGGATAGTGGACGGCCTTTAGATATAAAGTTTAGCTGCGAATAAGTGCTGTAGCACAAATAAACAGTCCCGGACAATCAGCGGGTGCTAGTTTCCTATACACCGACGAGGAGAGTAGGTGTCGCCCCTAAATATGCACCCCAACAACACTCCTTTATCCAGCGTCTGTCTCGGATCGAGCGGCTTATTTATGAAATGCTGTGCCTTCAGCTATATCAAAGATGGCAGCCTCATCAAAAGGCTAAGAGCCTTAGTTTAACAACCTATTGCTCATAAATCTCAATTGTTACTGAAACCAATAGACTTTTAGCATGAAGACATGGACACGAATTGCAACCTGAAATGTAAGAACTCTCTCTCAAACTGGTAAATTGGCTCAAGACGCAAAAGAAGCATCCCGCTTAAACATCGAAATACTTGGCATATCTGAGGCATGATGACCAAACTACTGCGAGCACCAACTTACAACGGGCCAAGTCTTTATATACTCTGGACTAAGATGTCATAATACATCTCATCATCATTGTGTTGGTTTCCTGCTCAGTTCGAACTCGTACCAGTCGATAATAAAATGGGACCCATTTGACGAAAGAATTATGACTGCAACCTGCAAGTTCTAAACAGGTCGGTGAAACGGATGTGTTGACACAACAAACAATCCTGGATTAATTCCATCGCAGCAGAAACTGCTGCTTCATGTGACAACTCAAAATTGCTGTATGAGTGCACCAAACGCCTCTCACCATGTCAGAAGAACGGCAATGTTCCCATCAAGGCAAAAGATGGCAAACTCCTCACTGCGGAAGCAGATCAACTATCTCGATGGGATGAACATTTTGTTGAGCTTTTCAATGTCCCCAGCGAGTCATCCGGAAACTCAACTGTTCTTGAACCACGTATTGCTGTTCCTCAAGTAACTCGTATCAGCTCCCAATGTCGCAGCATCCCCGAGATTGAATCAGCTATTCAAAACATGAAAAGTGGCAAAGCAGCTGGAATTGACAACGTTCATGTAGAACTGTTTAAAGCTGACTCTAAACTATCTGCAAGAATTTTACACGAGCTATTTCGAGAAATATGGGAAACAGAAACGTTTTTCACTGATATGAATCATAGTCAAAATACATAAGAAAGGGGCGCTAAACGACTGCAATAACTGGAGAGGTATTATGATTCTATGCAACAGTCTTCAAATCTTTTGCAAGATCATATTTAATCGTATAGAAAGAAAAATTGATGACACACTTCGTCGCCAGCAAGCCGGATTCCGTAGCCGAAAATCCTGCATTGACCATATTGCCACCTTACGGAGTGTCATGGAACAAATAAATGAGATGCAGGAATCGCTCTACCTTGTTTCCATTGCTTTCCAAAAGACGTTCGATCAAATCAACCACCAAAGCATATGGGATGCTATGGACAGAAAAGGAGTTCCTGATAAGATCTGCAGTCTAATCAAGACGCAATATCAACGTTTTGAATACAGTGTAAAACATGTCAACAAACTATCTCTTCTCATATCTGTAAAGTCTGGCGTGAGGCAAGGATGCTTCTTATCCCCTTTGCTGTTCCTCATAGTCATAGATGAAATTTTGATTGGGGCAATCGATAACAATCCCCATCGCGGAAATTTGTGGCAACAACAGCGCATGGACCGTATGAATGACCTAGTATATGCTGATGACGTTATTTTAATATCTAAACGTCAATCTGATGCCCAAAGTAAAATAAACGACATTGATGCAATAGTCAGAATATATAGCCTTAGGATCAATACCGACAAAACCAAATCGCTAAATATAAATGCAGTACACACACAACCTCTTACCCTATATGGCCAGAACATTGAATCTGTTACAGATTTCACCTACCTAGGCAGCCAAATTTCACTTGACGAAGGCGCGCGAGCTGATATACCTCATAGGATTAAAAAGGCTAATGCCGCTTTTGCTGGCCTACATAGGATTTGGCGATCCAATCAAATCGATCAATCAAATCAAAAATACGTCTCTTTAAAAGTAACGTTCTCTCTGTGTTGTTATATGGTTGCGAAACTTGGCTCACGTCTTTTGAAATCAACAACAAAATGCAAACTTTTGTCAACAGATCATTGCGTTATATTCTCTGCATATGGTGGCCATATAACTGGATTTCAAATGTTGAATTATACCATAGAAGCAACGTTAAACCTATTGCTATCGAAATTCGCGAAAGGAAATGGAGATGGATAGGTCATGTACTACTAAACTCGCATCCAGGGATATTATCATGGAATAGAATTAAATCCTTAAGTTCAAATACAAATGATTGGAATAATTTTGTATTGGCACTATGCGCCCACGACTTGGCGTAAAAGCATTAAATAATAATTATCTAATAAAAGTTGGTTTAACCAAACATGCAAGACTGCTGTCAAATCCAAAGAAGAAGCGGTCAAGAAATGGCGTTTGAATACTCACCACTGATCTGCTACGCAAACAGACAAGAACCATGTGTGCCAGGGTACTTAGACGTGAAAATTTTCTGTACGAACAACGTCTTCGTGCCAAAGTTCTTTCTTTTCAAAGGGGAAGTAAGAGCTTTTGGCCATTTGTAATAAGGATATCTCCTCATCTATTCCAACTCTTGTTAAAGATGACCAGATATTCACTAAGCCGGTTGCCAAAGCTAACCTATTGGCTGAAATGTTTGCAAGGAATTCATCCTTGCAGGAAAGCAATCAACCACTCCCCATGATCGAATATGTATCTAGTCCCATGCCACAGATATTTTTTCGAACACGTGGAGTTAAAAGTGTTCTCGCAAATCTCGACGTAAATAAATCTCCGGGCCCGGATGACATTTCAGCACTTGTCCTATGTAAAGAGCACGACGCTTGCCCTTTTACTTCACAATCTTTTCAACCTTGCATACCGTGCAGGGGTTTTCCCAGCGCGTTGGAAAAGGTGTAGCTAATAACCCTGCTAACTACCGCCCGATTGCGATTTGCTCTGCGCTCTCGAAGGTTATGGAGAGTATGCTAAACCACCATCTTGTGAGGTATTTCGAAACTAATGACTTACTTCATGATCGACAGTATGGCTTTCGTAGGAATCGATCTACGGGAGACCTGATGACACTGTTATCCGAAAAATGGAATCGATCCATCCACCAGTTTGGTGAAAGTAAGGTTGTTGCTCTAGATATCTCCAAGGCCTTTGATAGATTCTGGCAAGGCTGACTCATATCAAAGCTTATCGCTTTTGGCGTTGGTCATGACTTCTCTCGCTTTATATCAAGCTTCCTCAGAGATCGCACTATACGTGTTGTTGTAGATGGGTTCTCATCCGACGAGCATAGGTTTTTTTGGGACGTAGTGATAGTACACTATCAACTAGTGGTCCTACACAGGAACCGCAACCCGGAACCGCTTTCGCATTACTTCAAGTTGGGTTCATTTACTGCATTTTGCAGCTGTCCGCTATTCCTATTCCCCCGTCCTATAAAATATTAGGGGTGCGGCGCTCGCAAATTCTGCAATTTTGTTTTTCCTCTCAAGATACTATCCACGGTTATCGCATATTGAGACCACTTTTGGTTATCTTCTAGCATATTATTTAGAAACTCAGTCATTGCTAGACTGACTCCGTAGGTATTTGAGAGATTACTTCTTATGATCTGCCAAAGAACACATTTTAGGAGAGTGTGCTCAACAGTATCTTCCACTTCATTGCACATTTCGCATGTATCAAAAGGTCTTTTCTTGAATTTGTACAGGTACTTGCCAAAATTGCCGTGTCCGCTAAATATCTGCGTGAGGTAGAAATAAATTTCCCCGTGAGATCTACACACCCATTTTTTAAAATCCGGGATAAGCTCGTGGGTCCACCTCCCCTTGTCGTCACTATCCCATTGAATTTGCCAAGATTGGAGCAAACGTAGTCTTGCTTCCTCTTTTATCTTCCTTTTAACAGTCGGAAATTCGTCCACGGATATCCGTTGGTGATAGGTTTCATACCGTTCTCAAATCAGGAGGTCAATGGGCCAGTTTCTCTGACACCCTCTCTATGTGTTCTTTGAAACTGAGGCTGCTATCCAGATGTACCCCTAGGTACCTAAGGCTTTTGGATAGCGAGATTTCGTGGCAATCTACTTTTATTTTTGGGTAATCGAAAGATCTTCTCCTTGTCACAATAAATGCTTCTGTTTTCGCAGCGTCGAGTGTAAGACTTTCGATCTCAGCCATCTACTTATTCTTCTCAGACAGTCATTTGCAACTATTTCTGTCAGAGCAACACACGGTTTATCTATGACAAGGGCGACGTCGTCAGAGTATCTAATTAACTTTGCGCCTTCGGGTAGAATAATTTTAACAGTCCATCGTACATCAGATTCCACAGAAAAGGGCCCAGTATGGATCCCTGTGGCACTCCTGCTGACACGCAATATTGTTTGATCCCATCATCCGTTATTTACTCTAGTATCCTATTTTTCCCAGCTCGCTGTGTTGAAAGCGTTTTTGATATCTAGTGTTATAATGGTACAAAATCTCATTTGTGCCATTGATTCTCTTGCTAGATTCACTACAGCAATGATAGCATCAACTGTAGATTTGTTTTTCACGAAACCGAACTGCATAGGTGAAAAGCCTCCATGTTCATCCAGTTCCAGTCTGCGTAATAACAATTTTTCAAATAATTTGCCGCAATTATCTAACAGACAAAGAGGTCTGTACGACGACGGGTTCTCCAAAGGCTTATCTCCTTTACGCAGAAGTACTATGTACTGCTTTTTCCAAACATTTGGAAATATTTCCTGTTTTAGGCAAAGGTTGAAAGTTGTTGAAAAAATTTCAGGCCATACATCTCCGACTATTGAAACTATTTCATTCGGAATACTGTCCGGTCCCGGGGTCTTTCTTCCTTTTAATACTCGGCACGTATTTCTGATCTCTTCGTTCGTAAAAAAATCACTTTCATTTACTTCCAGCATATGTTTGTGTTGACTTGTGGTTCGTTCTACCGTGGGAAAAAGTGTACTTACTATGGTGAGAACCCATGCAGGGTTTGTAAAGCCTGGTAACTTCTGGCGACATCCAAGTTTCTTCATAATAATTCGGTATGGTAGGCCCCAAGGGTCGTTGTTTATTTCTTGGCACAGTTTTTCCCATTTCTTCCTCTTTTAATTTTTAATAGCATCTCTCAGCGTTTTTCTGGCTCTTCAATATTCATCCATGGCTTCAAAGTCCCCCTCTTTATTGTTGCTCTTCTTTTTGCTCGGTGACATTGGGTTCTTCGAGATTTCCCCATATTCTTCTTGGCATTGAGGCACTACAAACGTCTTGTAGGATGTTAACGAGACGATCTATAACATTGTCTAGGTTGGAATCATTTTCCAATTGCTCTCTGGACTTTATATCCATCATTGTTTTTTTGCTCAAGTCAACATTTAGCTTATGAGTATTCCGCCGAGGTCGAGATGTGTTCTCGCTCAATAAACTACAATTTATGTCCACTTCAAATTCTATATATTGGTGATCGCTGAGGGTCTCATCCTCGAGAACCTGCCACTTGTTTGTCTTGCCAGAAATAATTATCGATGCTGCTGTTATATCAATAATTGAATTAGATTCTCCTCGCCTGAAAGTTGGAGAATTTCCTCTATTAAGCACGATGAGGTCGAGAGATGCAAACATTTCACTAACTGCAATTCCTCTTTTGTCTGTTATTCTTGATTGCCACTCCGGTTGTTTACTGTTGAAGTCACCGCCTATTACTACAGGGCTCGATTCGCGCTTCAAATGTTCTTCGAGGTGCCCAAGTCTTCTTAAAAAATCATCAATTCCAATATTTGGGGAGTAGTAGCAGCTATATATTCGTATGCCACTGGTGTATATCACGACAAAGTTTTCGTTACACTCTTCAATTTTATCTATTCTTATCCGCGGGTTTATGACACATATTGCTGCTTTGCCCAGTAGATCGATGAACCATGACTTAACGTCGGTCTTGCGTTATTGAGCATTAGATCCTGTGCTTCACGACCTCTAACTAGATTTATTTGTAGTATTTTAAGATCCATGATTGTTTCCCCTTCTGCAATGAGCTTCTGTGCCTACATAATGGTTTATGTTCTGGCTGTCTGCTTCTAGACAGATAATATATCGTGGTTCGTTTCTGAATTCCTTTGCTTTATGTCCATTTATACCGCATCGCCTGTATGCTTGACTACGATCTTTTCTACTGCAAGATCCAACAATATGACCTAGCTCCATACATCACAAGCAACGTTTTTCAAATGTCCTTCTCTTCACACGACAAATTACTAGTCCTATCATGATTTTCTTCTCCTTAAGGATCTTAGCAGCTATATTCGCTGGGACTATCACCAGGGCTTGCTTGGTACCCCCATAGTATTCTCGAATATTTTGCACTTTTATATTGCTTGCATCTTCCTCTTCAGAAACTCGTAGGATACTATCAACTATTTCCTCTGCCTTAGTGGATTCTTCCATGTCCCTTATGTCAAGGTGATATTTTTGTACTATCGTTTGGATTTGCACCTCCTGTTTCAGTGAACACTTTATTGCTGTTTCCAATTTTTTAGCTTGTCCCTCGCCTTTCATCATTTCTACCAGAACGTTGCCTTCTTTTGTTTTTCGGATCATCTTAATGCTTACACCAATCTCCTCCGGCTTTATTGCATGTGTCTGTGATTCGTTGTCTAAAGTTTCAATCGCCGCTTTCTTATGAGGACCTTGGATATTGTTTATAGCGATCGCCTCTCTATTTTCTCACAGTTGTTGGTATAAAGCTACCGCCTGCATGAGATAATCTCTGAAGGTCCTGTGTATATTTTTCGCGTCGCTAACAATGGCGTGCATCGCTCTGAGTTTATTTCCGAGGTTGACGAAAGTTAACTCCTCATCCATCATCAACTGACAGAGATACAACTCATCATCTCCTCCAGGTTTAGTTGCAATTCGATGAATAACTGCATTTCCGCATGGAGATCTTTGTACTCTTCCGGAGGGCCGGAAAGGATTCTCCTCAAACTTCTCTATGTTGTTATAGTTATTACTATTGTTACTCATTTCTCCACTGGGTCCCAACTCAAAGCTGTTATCTAAGTTCGAATGTGCAGTTACGTTTTTGGTCTCATGGTTATCTATGCAAGCAGGGAGGCCATAGCCCAGGAACCATTTCTTCCAGGTTTCAATCCAGCGTACTCTGGGTTTATTGATTGGGGGATCCACGGAGACATCACTCTCCAAATTGCATCTCTCAAGAGGGCACCCCGTGTAGAGGGGAACTTATTTAGATGGCTGATTCCTATCGCAATGACACAGATTCGTTTTTGAGCATTTGTACCTTTTTTAGTACGCCCTCGGATTCTGTCGCTCTTTGTCGGAGACTGCTTATTAATCGCAGCGAACCTAAAGGGTGTTTTTTATTGGGGTATAGAACTTTAAGTTGGCATCACTTTTTTAACTGGCGGCCATTTTGTCAGCTGTCAAGTGATTAATATTTAGTTTGGTTTGCAATTTCATCATGAACAGGTTGACAAAAGAACAACGCTTGCAAATCGTGCAAATTTATTTCGAAAGTAATGGTTCAGTTCGCGAAGTTCACCGCAAGCTCCGTCCATTTTATGGTCGACATAATCGTCCATCAGAGCAATTAATTCGGTTAACCATGGATCGTTTTCGCACTACGTTTACTCTATGTGATAATACGCATCCGCAGAGACGTCGAACGGTGCGCACCGAAGAAACAATTGCCGCTGTAGAGCAAAGTGTTGAAGAGGACCCGAATGAATCGATTCGCCACCGTGCACAGCAATTGGAATTATTGAAGGAAACATTCGATGAGCGCATAATTTCGCGGAATGGACCTGTCAATTGGCCACCAAGATCGTGTGATTTGACACCATTGGATTATTTAAACATTAATGACATAAAATTATCCTTCCAATAAAGACAAATTGATGGACATTAAAACGATTTTCTTGTGTTTTATTTCAATTCGAAGTTCTATACCTCAATAAAAAACACCCTTTACATATCTGCAGGCCATCCAGCTATCCGCCACCCGCTGACCCCCCTATGGACGAGGATATGTTAACTGCAGGAGTACCACAGAGCTCTGTCCTTTTTCCTTCCTTTCTTATTTTCATCGACGATCTCTTGGATCGGACTTCGAATCGAATATACTCATTTGCGGATGACAGCAACCTCTGTTATTTATACTCATTCGATCATAGACCAAGTCGTCAAGAAGTTGAAGGCAAGAGGCGATCGATGGACGAGTCACTTAGTCAGGATTTACTAGCCATTACCAAATGGGGTCATGTTAATAGAGTAGATTTTAATGCTAAGAGCACAGGGTCTTAGCTCCTTGTTGTCTCACAAGCGATTCGCTGATCCAACGGTGTCGTCGATTTTAATGAACTAGGCATGAAAATACAATGCGATGTTCGTTGGACAAAAAAAGTATTTTATGTGTCGAAAGAGGCATCCAAGTGTCTAGGCTTCTTAAACCGGTGTTAGAAATACTTCACTCCCCCTGAACTTCTCAAATCTTCACTACCTACATCAGACCAAAGATGGAATACAACTTCCATATATGGTCGGGTGCTCCAGCTTCATCACTCGAGCTACTTGACAGTGTCCAGAGGATAGGCGATGGTGTTGACAGGTGACGGTAGGATATCTAATTCTATTGTTTCCCTTGAACATCGTCGTAATGTGGGTTGTGTGTCCGGATATTCGTGATCTTAGACCGCCCGTGAGAACGTTCGGTAGAGATACGCGATTTTCCACGAATTCTCAGCCATTTATTTTCGATTGGACAACCAACCGCATCTCACATTATAGAATGAATTCGTTCTTCGCCCGCACTATCCGTATGTGGAATCGACTTCCGGCAGATATCTTCCCAGCTATTTATGATATTCAGAAGTTTAAAACAAAAGTCAACAAACACTACTCCCTCTTTCCTCCTTCCAATACCGTATCTTCCTTCAGCCAACGCAATGCGTTACATTCATAGGAGACATCCCCTGAGTGTTGGTTCAGTAAAAAAACTAGAAATTATCAATTAATCATATCCTTAATGCATTAAAAAGGGTTTTCTAATAGGTACTTGACAACTTTGAATTTAATTTGTGAACGCATTATTTCACTGATTATCTAACTGTTACTTTCCTTTTTTCAAACTCAACATTTTTACCATGGTAAAGTACACGAACGAACAACGTATGCAGAAAATGTATCGCATCATCGCAAAATCATCTTTAGTGACGAAGCTCATTTTTGGCTCAATGGTAAGCAAAATATGCGTTATTGGTTTGGTGAAAATCCAAATGTGCTTCATGAATCATTACTTCATCCACAAAAAATAACTGTATGGTGCGGTTTGAATGCCGGCGGCGTCATTGGACCACTTTTTTCGTCGCCAATAACGATCGTCACGTTACTGTGAATGGCGATCGTTATAGCGCCATGATAACCGATTATTTTTGGCCCGAATTGGAAAACATAGACTTGAACGACATGTGGTTTCAACAGAATGGTGTCGAGTTCCATTCATAAATGTTTTGATTGCATTTCAAGTCGGTCATAAAGTTTTGGAAATATCTCAAATGGTTTGATTTTTATTTACCAAAAAAGTGTCAAATCCTTATTGGAAAACCACACACACTTTTCTGTAGATTCTAATCTTCTCAATGGCCGTCCACCAATTCAAGATCTCGTACACTAGAATCGGGCGAACTACCGCTGTGTATATCTAGTGCACGATTTTTTGCGAAAGTCCTCAGCTGGTTCGATAGCCATCATACAAGTATATAAGCCGATGGTAGCTCGGTCCATTATATATATTTTTTGAAGCCAAGCTTTCTATTAAGGATGATGCCCAGATATTCGCATTGTCCGAAAAACCTCTCTGAGCTTTGAGCCGTGCAGAGGATTTACATAGACTATCGAATGTTGCCCCAAGGATTTTGAGGTAATTCACGATCGGGTGGACCGTTTAGTGCTGCCCGGGAGGGACGTGTAGAAACTCGTGTGGCACGGTTGACTGTGTCGAATTCCTTAGAGAGGTCAAGAGCCACAGGGACCGGCATATCGTACGGCTTTCCTATATTAAGGCCTCAGAGGAGTCGTTGTAGTGTGTTGCTTACAGAATCCGTGTTGTTGTGTCGCAGTTGGGAAATTTCCAAGGCTAGGGAGGACTACTTCAAGTGTCTTCGCTACTGGTGAGAGATCGGCCTGTACGATTCTCCCTTACTCGCATCTTTGCTTGGCTTCCGCTTGTATTCGGCAGAGTTCCAAGCCGAACCATTATTATTGGTTTTTAATACAGTTTCTTTTATTTTTGGCAAGTAGTTCAATATACGTTAATATTAGCCAATGTTCCCATAACTTAATGTTATTTTCCCATACAATTATTTTTTGGGACTGGGAATCCATTCCCAAAATTTATAATATGTATGAATTTAATAAATATATTTGCAATTGCAGCTTTTCATGTGAGGTATATTTGACCAGACATCTTGAATATCATAATCCTTCCAAAGAATGGTAAAGCACTACCTACTTTGACACCCTAAGAAGCGCAATAGAGGAGCTGTTGTTTATTCTGTTTTATAGGAACATATGGCCACGCATACTGGAATTGACTTATATAAATGCGACTTCAAATCAAACAAGTAAGGAAAGGTTAAAGTCGGCCGGGCCGACTATCAGATACACTCCACTTTCTATCCGATTTAATTCGGTGAAAAGTGAAAACGGGAAGGATTTTTGTATCCTGTAAATGTATGTGTTTGACAAAAAATGTTAGATCGGAAATGGCATTTGTATGGGGGTATATTGAAATCTGGAACGAAATAGGTGAAATATAATATGTATAGTTTGGCCAAAATCGGTTAAACATTTGGGAGCAACATTTGTATTTGTGCTATATCTAAATCTGAACCGATATTACCCACTTTCACCATAGGTTTTTTGGGGGCTATATCTAAATCTGAACCGATCTTGCCTAATTTCTGCATATGTGTTTCTAGTTGGATTATAAGATGTTGTGCCAAATTTAAAGAAAATCGGGTACAGAATTCGCAGAATTCGCATCAGGCTATGGGTTACGGTGGCCACATTCTCGTCAGTGACCACCGTACGACGATAGGGCCGTGAGCCTTGTGGAGAGAGAGATACTCTTTTTCTGTCATTGCTGTCAAAATAACATATGCCGTTTTGGGCTTTTCCTACAAAAATGGTACGATGGTACGCAAAACCTCAGTTTGGTAGGTTTTTGTCGAATTTTTATTACAAGAATAAAAAAAATCGTTTCGTCACATATATGAATTTAAAAAAATGGAGCGAACAAAAGACATCACCATTAGACGTGGACAAAATTTGACAGTGAATACTAAATATAACACTGTCCGACAGTCCAAATGATATACATCTGAAACTATAGGAAAAATTGAGTTAATTGGCGTTATTAGTTTTTCATTTCCTCCTCCAGTGGACTACAAATTTCCAAGAGATGCAATTTTTCAAAAATTATTTTTAATACTTATTTGCATCCCCTGACACCGATATAAATGCCAACTCAAAGAAGAGAATATGTGCTAAAAATACTATCTACTACAAGCTTCTATCTATATTAGTTTAGTATTATCAACTATTTAAAGTTTTATATATGAATAAACTAGAAAAACTAAACTTGAAATAGATATTAATGCAGAACTAATACAGACAAAAACATGATATTTGAGGGATTTTTAATAGATATTCTACAAGTATATATTCGAACAAGTATATAAAATATTTTTTTTGAAAAATTGTATCCTTTTTAACTTTGTAATCCTGTTATCTTGCAACAGGATGAGGAAATGAAAAACTAAAAACGCCGAGTAGCTCCATTTTGCCTATAGTGCCATATGTATATCATCCAGTTCAAGAGTAACGACAAGACTTGAACTTGAAATTGTTCAATTCGTCTTAAAGTCACTGTTTA
The DNA here is from genome assembly GCA_947397865.1 of Polietes domitor. Classification (NCBI taxonomy): domain Eukaryota; kingdom Metazoa; phylum Arthropoda; class Insecta; order Diptera; family Muscidae; genus Polietes; species Polietes domitor. Next base: position 80,474,058 of record OX377618.1, on the reverse strand, counting down.
CCTTCACATTTCTCTTAATATATGATTGTCATAGCATTGGGAATAAACTTCATTAATGATGATGATTTCTAAGGAATGTATTCAGCATTTTAAGCTATTTCTAAGAGTTTTGATGTTTCGTAAACCACAGAAATACAGTTTCCCTACTGATGTTAAAATAAACCAACTGAGACACGATAATTGTAATTGTAATTAATATTTATATTTAGATCAAATTGTACAACGTGCAAATTCCTAATATGTTAGCTCATACTTATGAATGAATTTAGAGTCTAAGCCCAATCAAACACGCTGGCGGCGGCGGCACTTGCTTTCACATATATTTCTTATGGGTAGAAGAAAACCCGCCGACTCTGGCCGCTGCGGCTGACGGCTCGCCGCCAGGATAGAATTGATTTTAATTTCTCAGCTGCGCTCTCAAATTCTCTCTCGTTTTTGAAATAACTTTACCATATTTTTGCAAAATATGATCAGTGGTACCAACATTGAAACGTGGATAAAATTGTGAAAGGTTGTTGGAAATTTTAAACATTTTAGATGTTTTTTGCTCTTTTTAAGGCGAATAAAATAAAATATTTTTTAATAACAATTTGCAGAACACGCTATTGTTACAACACCAATATTTTTCACTAAAAGTGAATGACATTTTTTAAATATATAAATGTGTTTCAATATCGATCACAAAAAGTTAACCGACAAACAACAAAAAGTGACAATTCTGGCCGCTGGCCGCTCTCTCTTTATTTGGTTTGGACGCCAGCGAATTTTCTCGCCGCCAGCGTGTTTGATTGGGTTTGGACTCTTAGTTTGAAAGAAATACTCGACGGAAGTTTCAAGTTTTGCATTTAAGTTGTCGAGTAAGGTGGTGTCAGATTTGTATCTCTGATTTATTTAAATAAAACCAATGGATAAAAATATTGCCACCTTATCAAGTCTCTTAATCGATCAGGCCTATAACAGCGAGAATTAAAACCATTGCATGTACTAAAAGCTAATTTTTATGGATGCACATTTTTGGTAGGTTCTACACGATTTTGGTAGGAAATAATTCTTCTCAGTGGCAACACTCTATATGATTCAAAAAGAAAGCACTGGATAGATCACCCTTTATAATAAGGAGTAAGGTGTAATTTGATACTTACTTAAAACGCTGTATGAGTTTTTCAATCACGAATGAATAACAAGCACACGACAGGGAATACATTGCCATTCCCCAGCATCCGAATCGGACGCCTTCTTCGTATAAAATTTGCGATTGTGAACCTTCAAGCGCCTTGGGGTCACCTTTGAACACGGCTTCACCTACAAAGTCCGTAAAGTACAACGAGTAGCACACATGTGCCATCCAGCAAAAGAGATTTGTCAGACAAACCATACGCAATGAGTGAGGCATGTATACAATAGAGAGCAAATAGTGGGACAGTGTTTCAACTGGTTGTTCCATATCGACAGTTTCAGTCGCCGTGGCGTAAAGTGGTGGTGGTTGATTACAGTCAGTGTTTGTGAACGAAGTTTCGCCAATGTTGTTACCATCTACACTTTCAGGAACATAATCACCTTGTTCTTCACCATCATTCGGCAGCAGATTATCTACCTGAAGAAGGAAATAATACCTTGTTAGATTCAGTTTTTTTTCATCTTGGGTGTGTAAAACATTATTAAATATTCTTTGGTTTTAACACTAGCAGAATGGAAGAAGAAGTTATAAAGAAATAATAGTAAATATATAAAAAGAATCAATTTAAACAAGTAACAAATAAGAAGGTGTTAAGTTCGGCCGGGCCGAATCTTATATACCCTCCACCACGGAGTGCATTCCACGGTATTTCCAATAGATTAGAGGCTGTCGACGTTACATAGAAATGCAGAATCGTATTTGTGACGCGAAAAGTGGAATCGTTCTATTCACAAGCTTGGTGAGAGTAAGGTCGTTGCTCTAGATATCTCCAAGGCCTTTGATAGAGTTTGGCACGGCGCACTCATATCAAAGCTTATCGCTTTTGGTGTTGGTAGTGACTTCTCTCGATTTATATCGAGCTTCCTCAGATATCGCACTATACGAGTTGTTGTAGATGGGTTCTCATCCGATGAGCATAGGTTAACCGCAGGATATTCATCATTCACGCATCATCTGAAAGGTATTGATTCCTTCTATTTAAACGTGATTTTTAGAGGTGTTTTCAGAAGCGTTTAGCTCACAGATGGGTTGACCCAGTGACGAAATATCTTCATTTCTAGAGGGTGACCCATCCTACTATATTTTGGAATCCTACACTGTATGTAGACGTACCTAGCCATTTCAATTTAAAATCAGTATAGTACGCTTTGTTTGAATTTATTGTATGAAAATCAAATCAATTTTCTCGACATTCGATTTTTAGATTTCATAAATACAATTTGATTGTTTTAATTTTCGGTACAAACGCGTGTGTGTTTTCGCTTTTCAACTACAACATTTGGCGACGAGGATTATTTTCACTATGAGTGTGCAAGAAATAGCGAATCTTTTCCAACAATTGCAAGTATCGAATCAACAGTTCATGGCTCAATTGATTGCCGAAAACCAACGGACAATGATTGGGCATTTTAATGAACATTGGGCATTTTAATGACAGTGAAATTGTGGTAGCTGGCGATTTCAATGTCCATAATTCCTCTTGGCTTGTCCATTCGAGTCACTCAACACCGGAGGGACAATACGCCGAGCTTTTTGCCGCGCATAATGATTTGACGCAACTAGTGAATGAACCGACAAACATTCCGTGTGTCCAAGGGCAACACTCTAATATTCTTGATCTTTTCTTAACATCACACCCTATAAAGTATGAAGTTAACGTTCTAGCACCTCTTGGTAATTCGGTTCACTGTATTGTTTCAGCATCCTTTTCGTATTCCGCTCTTCGTGTCGCTTCGACCCCAGCCCCAAAGCGGACAATATATATATATACGAAAAGGCACGTTGGGCCGAGCTCAACATCTTTTTCCAGCATTTCAATTGGAAACTTTGTTTTCTAAATGGCGATATAGATGCTGCGGCTGAAATGATTGAAAATATTATCTTGATTGGAATGAAGATAATGAAGAACCATGTGTGCCAAAGTACTTAGACGTGAAAAGTTTCTGTACGAACAACGTCTTCGTGCCAAGGTTCTTTCTTCTCCCAGGGGAGAGACCGATCGCGATTTGCTCAGCGCTTTCGAGGGTTATGGAGAGTATGATTAACCACCATCTTGTGAGGTATGTAGAAACTAATGACCTACTTAATGATCGACAGTATGGCTTCCGTAGGAATCGATCTACGGGAGACCTGATGACACTGCTATCCGAAAAGTGGAATCGTTCTATTCACAAGCTTGGTGAGAGTAAGGTCGTTGCTCTAGATATCTCCAAGGCCTTTGATAGAGTTTGGCACGGCGCACTCATATCAAAGCTTATCGCTTTTGGTGTTGGTAGTGACTTCTCTCGATTTATATCGAGCTTCCTCAGATATCGCACTATACGAGTTGTTGTAGATGGGTTCTCATCCGATGAGCATAGGTTAACCGCAGGAGTACCACAGGGCTCTGTCCTTTCCCCCTCCCTTCTTCTTATTTTCATCGACGACCTCTTGGATCGAACTGTGAATCCAATATACTCATTTGCGGATGACAGCAACCTCTGTCATTCATACTCATTGGATCATAGACCAAGTCGTCAAGAAATTGATGAATGGGGTCAAGAGAATAGAGTAGATTTTAGTGCACTTAAGACCCAGTGCTCTTTGTTGTCTCACAAGCGATTCACTGATCTAACGGTGTCGTCGATTTTAATGAACGGTGTAGATATTGAGCAATCAGATGCTCTCGTTTTTGATGTGTCGAAAGATGCCTTCAAATGTTTAGGCTTTTTAAAAAGATGTAAGAAATATTTCACACCCTCTGATCTTCTCAATATCTACACTACCTACATCAGACCAAAGATGAAATACAACTCCCATATATGGTCGGGTGCTCCAGCTTCATCACTGGAGCTACTTGACCGTGTCCAGAGGAGGGCGATGGTATTGATAGGTGACGGTAGGATATCCAATTCTATTGTCCCCCTTGAACACCGTCGTAATGTTGGTTGTGTGTCATTGTTCTATCGATACTTTCATGGTGTTTGTTCTTCGGAAATTCGTGATCTTAAACCGCCCGTGAGAACGTTCGGTAGAGATACGCGACTCTCAAAGGAACGCTCACCCATTTGTTGTCAATTGGACAACCGGCCGCACTAGACATTACAGAATAAATTCGTTCTTCGCCCGTACTATCCGTATGTGGAATCGACTTCCGGCAAATATCTTTCCCTCCAATTACGACATTCAGAGATTCAAAACAGATGTCAACAGACAGTACTCCCTCTTTCCTCCTTCCAATACCTGATCTTCCTTCCACCGTGCATTGCGTTGGTGCATTTATGCATTTATAGGGGACATCCCCTGAGTGTTGGTTCAGTGAAAAAAAAAAAAACACGAACACAAACCATCCGGAAGCATCTCGGCATTTCCGAACTTCGATACTGCTAACGACAGAATGGAAACATACGAGTTACAATTACAACAGCATTTTATAGCAAATGGGGTGAGTGATGATGGCACAAAACGGGCTTTCTCTTCGGTGATCAGCGAGATCATGTCATCCCTCAACAACCATTATGTGAAGAAGCAGCACATTCTTGCGGCCAGATTCAAATTCTACAGAACCACTATGAAATATAACCAATCATACATGGATTGGGTTGCAGATCTGAGAGGAGCAGCCAAGGCATGTTTATTCCAATGTCAAAAGGAAAGCTGTCCAGAATCTTTTGTGGACTACATGATTGTCATACACACACCCCATGTCAACGTGCGTTCTGCCGCATTACAAAAGTCAAACCCAACTCTGGAGGAAGTTCTTCAAATAGTATGCCTGTACGAAACAACGATCAAGGCGTGCAGAGAAATCAAAAGGGTTGCTAGTGTTACAGAAGTCAATGCAATTCACCAGATGCCCAATGTTCAGTCACATCAATCAAAAAATATGAGCAATAGAAATGCCAAGTCTTATCCAGGATGCGGCGAGATACACGAACGAGTAGGATGTTTTCATTACAAGAATAAGACAATATGCAGACAATGCTCCAAAGCTGGCCACATTGCAAGCGTGTGCCAATCAAATCAGCCGTTAATGAAGGATAATCGAAAACCACAACAATATAGAAACCGGCCACATTCCAAATCTCAGACAGTACACGCCGTCGAAGAGGATACTTTCGAAGACATGGGTCTCGCAGAGGTGGTAAATCCTTCATTAATAGAAGTGGAGCAGTCGGCTTTGGCAACGAACATTCAGGAAAGATTACTCCTTAATATTGAAATTAACAATAAAATTCTCTCATTTCAAGTTGATACCGGCGCAACATGCTCTCTGATTGGTATATCTGCCTATAATCAATTAGGCCAGCCATTGTGTGAACCTACGAGTAAGGTGTTGAGAACCTACAGAGGATGCCTTTTGGAATATCGAGTGCTCCAGACATTTTTCAAAGATTCATGGAGGAAGTGGTAGCCGGCATTCCATGCTGCGCGGTGTACTTGGATGATATAATCGTCACTGGGACCACAAATGAAGAGCACATCAGAAATGTTCAGTCGGAGTTCAAAAGCCTTGAACATCATGGCCTAAGATGTAAGAAAGAAAACTGTTTTTTCGCTAAAGATCGAGTGGAGTATGTTGGGCATATTATCGACGCAAAGGGAATTATGCCATCAGAGAAGAGACTAGAAGCAATTCAATTAATGCCTAGAACGCAAAACATAAGAGAAGTAGAAGCGTTTATTGGAAAATTGAACTATTGTCATAAATGTATACCAAATTTTTCATTGAAAGCATCCGCTCTCAATGAATTAAGGAAACAGAACGTAAAATTTCGTTGGGAAACCCGGCAAGAAAAAGCCTTTCAAGATTTAAAAGATACCATAGTTGATATTTCCAGATTGGTCCATTATGATGATAAATTGCCCATTATACAACAGATGCTTCCAAATTGGGCATAGGTGCGGTTTTATCACACCGTTATCCAGATGGTTCAGAAAAGCCAATCGCTTTCGCTTCAACTCTCAATGACAGCCAAAAGAATTATTCACAAATCGAAAAAGAGGCTATATCTATAATATTTGGCGTAACGAGTTTCCACCAGTACATTTATGGTAGTCATTTCGAGTTAACAGCAGATCATCAGGCTCTTACAACTATATTTAATCATAACAAGAAGTTACCGGTTATGGCGTTGCATAGATTGCAACGTTGGGCAATTACTCTTCAAGCATATGACTATTCCGTACTTTATAAGAACGCTTCACAAAATGCAAAATGCAAAATGCAAACGCATTGGTGTCGACATCGATTTTGATGAATTTATGAAACAGATGATAAACATTGAAGATATTTATCATGCGGTAATAACAGAATTTCCTATTACTTCAACCATTGTGGCTGATCAGACGAACAAAGATCCTATTCTCAATAAAATCGCTACCTATATTACTGATGGATGGCCGCCAAACTCTCCGGGGGGAGACATGTCCCCTTAATACAACAGACAGCTCTCACTATCTCTTCAGAACGCCGTCATATTACTTCACACCGAATATTCAAGAGTCGTTATTCCAACGTTACTTCGAAACAGGTACTTGAAATGCTACATGAGGGTCATTGGGGAGAGACTAGAATGAAGCAAATGGTGAGAGCAAAGAAATCGATGATGCAGTTGAAAAGTTGGCAAAATCTTCTTCTGTGTGTCAACATTCAGCCAGCAATCCAAGGAGTACTTTTTCTTCGTGGCCAGTGGCAACTAAACCATGGGAAAGGATACACATCCATTTTGATGGGCCTTTCTTTTCAGGTATGTGGTTAATCGTGGTGGATTCATTTTCAAGGTTTCCGTACGCTATAGAAATGACCACAGCAACATCGTCAACAACAATCCATGCTCTACAGGAAATATTTTCAGCAGAGGGTCTGCCAAGGACGATTGTTAGTGACAACGGAACTCAATTTTCTTCAAGTGAATTCGAGCTATTTTTTCAGTCCTTTTTCCTAAAACTAATAAGAAGGATCAACGTAACTCGAAATAAGGTATCGGGGATCGAGTATTTATTCGCAATTATGCAGGAAAGCAAAAATGGATAAGTGGTGTAATAAAAAAAGTGGTTGGTCGACTAATGTATTCAGCAAACACAGCGAAAGGGGACATGCGAAGACATCAAAACCAAATCCGACCTAATAAGCATACAACAGAACCAAGAACTAAGTCTAAAATAGAAAATTCAAATGATGGCACAACATCAAGTCGAAGCCCACAAATAGATGATGCTAACTTTGAGATTCAAGTAGAAACAGCGATTCATCCAGAGCACTCAATAACACAGCCAACTTCCGTGGAGCTACTATCTCCTCCAGGTTCATTCCACATATCCAACTATCAAAATCCGTCCGTACCAGCTGAAGATATCGAAACTCACGTGATTCCACAGCAAATTGGCAATCCACCAATTAGGCGCTCTCAACGTATTCGAAAAAAAACAGTTCGGTTTGATCCATACGACAATTGAAATAAGGCTAAGGGAATGTTGGAATCCTACACTGTATACTGTATGTAGACGTACCTAGCTATTTCAATTTAAAATCAGTATAGTATGCTTTGTTTGAATTTATTGTATGAAAAGTATGTCATATCAATTTTCTCGACATTCGATTTTTAGATTTCATAAATACAATTTGATTGTTTTAATTTTTGATACAAACGCGTGTGTGTTTTCGATTTTCAACTACAACACTATATATAAATATAAAACTTCAAGTGTAATCAAAAAGTAGAAACAAGGCAGCAATCTTCAAAAATATGCCCTAAATAGTTAGTGTATTGTCAGTCGTTATTATGTAGAAACAATTTCCCTCAAGCCCGATTTCCCCATTTACAACATCTTGATTCCAGTCTAGCTACAGCGGCTTGATTGGTGCCAAATTTGATCCCTTTTAGATCATGAACGCAGGAATATCGAAAGAAATGTGTACACCGAATTTTATTTTTATAGCTGCAGTCGTTTTTTGAACCATTTGTATCCCCATTTTCCGCCTAAAAGTACAAATTTTGAATAAATACTTTTTATAACGCATCTTCACAGTCAAATGAATGTAAACATCGAATTTCATGATTTCAACTTTTACGATTTGGTTGATACCATTTTTATCCCTCTTTTCCAATTGTATCCCTTAAAAGAACGAATTTAAAAAAAACTCTGTTTTAAGTATCAACGCAATATAAATCCCTCTATTTACATTTCAAATTTCATGTTTCTATCTATTGTCGTAGCAATGGTACCATTTTTATCCCTTTTTGTTTTATTTCGCCCGCTAAAACGTGTATTTACTTTTTAGTGCTTTTACGCTACAAAAAGAATGTACGCAACAAATTTCAAGTGCAAATAAAGCAGAAATTAAACAAGTAAAAGGCGTTAAGATCGACCGGGCCGAATCTTATATACCCTCCACCACGGAGTGCATTCCAGAGTATTACCGACTGTCAACTTTAGGAAAATTGTGATATTGTTTATGCATATCACACTATTTTTTCATTATTATAATATTAATAGTCCTCTATTATATAAATATTAAACTTCTAGAGTAATCATAAAGTGAACATGAGGCAGCAATCCTCAAAAGTATGCCCTAATTATCAGGTGCTTTCAGTCGTTCTTAAGTAGAAACAATTTCCCTCAGGGTCGATTTTCCAATTTGCAATTTCTTCATTCCTCCTACAGCACTTTGATAGAAAAAGTATTAGTATTGAAGATCCAATATGTAGAATGTACAAACATATTTTCACTATTTTAGCTACAGCCGTTTGTTTTTTTTTTCATTTTCACCCTAAAAGTACGGATTTGAAAATGTCATCTTACTTTCTTAGCTTAAATACCATACAAATTGGTAGATGGTGGGTGCTGCAGTTGTTTGTAGTTCTATTCTATTTTAATTCCAGACGTACAAATTTTGAAAATCCATTATCTCACGTACATAGTGCAAAATAACCTAACTTCATGATTTCAAACAATTTTTGATTCTAGATGCGGCCATTTGGTTGGTACCATTTTTATCCCTTTTTCCTAATAAGAGTATGACATTCTAAAATCTCTTTATTTTACGTGTACCCTTTTTGTACCGCTTACCACTTATAAGTACAAATTTCGAAAAAAAAAAAATCCATTCAGATTGCGCTTGTACACTAAATTTCACGATTCTAGCTGTAATACTTTACATGGCACCATTTTTATCCCTTTTTGTCTCGCTCACCCCTTACATGTACAAATTTCGAAAAACTCATTTATGTTGCGCGCCTACGTGGTCGGATGAATGTACACGCAGAATTTCACGATTCTCAACCTTATAAGCACAATTTTCGAAAAATTCCTACTAGTAGGGATTATAAATATATAAAGGGTGATTTTTTAAGAGCTTGATAACTTTTTTTAAAAAAAAACGCATAAAATTTGCAAAATCTCATCGGTTCTTTATTTGAAACGTTAGATTGGTCCATGACATTTACTTTTTGAAGATAATTTCATTTAAATGTTGACCGCGGCTGCGTCTTAGGTGGTCCATCCGCTTAGTCCAATTTTGGCATTTCCACGTTTTTGAGTAACAGAGACCCAATTGGTGCGAACGGCGACGAATCGAAAATTGGTGGTCATCATTAACACTGGCCGATACAGCTGCGATATTTTCTTCAGTTCGCACTCTACGTAAGCGTGTTGGTGGTTTAATGTCCAACAATGTAAATTTGGTGCGAAATTTAGTCACAATAGCCCGAATAGCCGCTTCAGTGGGTCGATTAAACTGACCATAAAATGGAAGCGCGCAATGAACTTTCTTAACAGAGCACGCATTTTGATAATAAAATTCAATAATTTGCAAGCGTTGTTCGTTTGTAAGACGATTCATGATGAAATGTCAAAGCATACTGAGCATCTTTCTCTTTGACACCATGTCTGAAATCCCACGTGATCTGTCAAATACTAATGCATGAAAATCCTAACCTCAAAAAAATCGCTCTTTATTATTACCATGCTTTTACATAAATATTGATTATAAATAAAAATTTCTCCGATGAATTTGAAGGCAATAACTTGCCATCGGAAAACTCCTGGCGTGATGATTAACTCCTGGTAGTCTGAAAGTATATTCGATTGAAAGTGTCTTAAATAAACCAGACAAAGTTGTTTATTTCACCTGGGCTGAAGGTTTTTTAATTCTTCGAAAATAAAATGAGAAATTTTGTCTGCGATGCTTATTTCATTACTAAAGTGTTCATCTGCTGTGTTAGTTTTGTCTATATTTGGCCACTTATCCCGAACTATTTGATAAATATGAGGAGTTAAAGTTCTGCATATTTTGTAATTGCAAACTTTTTTAAAATAATTTCTAGAATATGTTGGTGACATGGTAAATAAAGAAGGTCTTTCTGTAATAATTGCTCTAAGATAATGAATATTTCCATTCGTTCCCATATTTACAGAAGTTGTATCAAAACACATTGCCTAATTTTTTTCTAGTCCGACTGCTGATAATATAACATTTTCCTGATTTATTCCCGTACCATCTTTATCCTTTCTACATTTTATTTACTCGATAAGTCTGGAAACAATTTTCCATCCCAGTGCACAATAGCACCCCGTAAGTCGGAATTTTTGAATCCACTTCTACTTCTTTGTTATCGAAATTGTTTCTTGCGGGGTAGGGTTTGGGGTCCGGGAATTCCCGAGCCCGGGGAATATTAGTTTTACTATATAAATGGGGAAATGTGGATATATTATATTTCAAATTCATATATTGACACTACTGTCAATAATAATATAAATATATTTTAAATTCGCTAAGTCGTCATTATTTGAGGATATTTGCAGGATCTTTATTGTGAAACAAAAATATCATACTGACTTGTATAGTTATGACTAGGGTTTGGGGTTTCCCGGACTTTTTTCATTTCCCGGGAAAACGGGAATGAAAAATTTCATTCCCGGGAATCCCGGGAATTCCCGGGAAAAAGTAATTTATTTATAGGTATGTTCAATATGGTTTAAAATACCAACATTTAATAACTGGTGTGTTTTTTTCAATACTGTCATATTACAAATTAAAAACTATTATTGTCAAAATATTTTACAAATTATTTTTCATTTTACAAATATTTTACTCTACACTTTTCAAGATTATATTCGGAACATACAAATTTATATTGAGAAATGTAAATTCATATTAGGGACATATAAATTCATAATGGGTAATGTAAATTTATAATAGGAACATGTTAATTCATAATGAGATATATAAATCATAATTCAATGAGAACAATTAATTGAAAATAGGAACATACCAATTCATAATGAAATATACAAGTTTGTAATCAGAAAATCCATATTCATAATCAGAAAATATGTATTCATAATGAGAAAATATAAAATCATATTGAGAAAACGTAAATTTATAATGAGAACATTGATAAAATATGTGTTTCTACGAAAATATCCATAGAAAAACGTACATACATAGCTTCGATTATAAATTTTAGAGTTCCTGATTATGAATTTACATTTTATGAATATATATTCCTGAATAAGAATTTATATTTTCTCATTATCAATTTGGATTTTCTCATTTTGTATTTATATATCTCATTATCAATTTGTATGTTCTTATTATGAATTTATATTTATCAATATGAATTTACATTTCAAATTACGAATTTACAGTGCTGATTATGAATTATCATGCTCCTATAATGAATTTACATTTCCTGTTATGAATTTACATCTCCTCGTGAACTTACATATTCCGATTATAAATTACATACAAATATTGAAATAGTCCAGTCATTAATTCTTACAAAGGGCCATTTAAATACATCGTAGCATATATTTATATTCCTATTAGATTTCTCTTGAAAGTTTCCAGACGAACAATTTTTATTGTATTCCTATTTTTAGACCATTTCTTTCTGGCTACAAATGTAAAGTAAATTGTTCTTGAAGAAGATATTCACCTCGATTCTTCTAGGAACACAAGAAAATTTGCATTATGTAAGCCATAGTATTGTCGGTATGATATTTTTATTTCACAATAAAGATCTTGCAAACACAGAAAGTTTTTATTCCCCTAGCTGGGTTTCGCATAAAATGGCTATTTAGCGAATTTAAAAAGTTTAGTTTGTAGTAATATAATATAAACAAATACTCAACAAATACTTATTATTGTCAGTAATGTATTTGAAATACATATATGTATTTGAAATACATCTAAAAATTCCAATTTATATAGTAACATTAAATTATTGATCAACATAATAAATAAATTATTTTTTTTAATATTTCCCGTATTCCCGGGAAATTGAAAATTTTTTCCCGGGAATTCCCGTCCAATTTTTTCCGGGAATTCCCGGGAAACACGATTCGGGAATTCCCGGACCCCAAACCCTAGTTATGACCCTCTGTAAGAGCTATTTACTGGACTATTTGAATGTGTTTTATTTTTTATGAATTTATTTAATTAATATTAAAATTTTCAAGCATGAAATTCAGTATGTATATTCTTCTTACAGCGTAGCTGAGTGATAACAAGGAATTTTCCGAAATTTGTGTTTTTAAAGGATTAAATGAGATAAAAATAGTTCTTTACCGAATGGCTGGGCCTAGAATCTTGAAATTTGGAACGGACATTACTCTTATAGCACGAATGCTACCAAGAAAATATTTGGCAAAATTCGTACATTTTGGGGTGAAATTGGGTAAAAAGGGATAAAAATTATACCAATCAAACAGCTCTGCAGCTGGAATCATAAAAGTCGGTGTGTACATACCTCAAAATGCCTAGAAACGCAAAATGAAGGAATTTTTCGAAATTTGTACTTTTAAAGGATAAACGGGAACAAGAGAATAAAAAGGTACCAACAACACGGCTGACGCCACAATCATGAAATTCGGTGTGTATATTCGTCTTACAGCGTAGATAAGACAGAAAAATTAAATTTTCGAAATTTGTACATTTAAGGGATAAAAATACTTTTAAGTATTAAAAAATCGGTTTGTACATGAAACACAATATTAATGGATTTTTCGAAATTCTTACTTTTTTGTATCCCAATGGTACCAATAACTCGGCTGAAGCTAGAATCGTGTAATGCGGTGTGTATAATCCTCTGACCGTATAGACGCGAAACATTAAATGATTTTTCAAAATTTATACTTGCATGCACCGATATAAAAGTTATATGTCAATGATTTAATGTTACCTTGTATAAAGACTACAAAGGGCATGGTAAAAGCATATATATTTTAAGTTTAAAGTGATTATAAAAACATTTTAAAATCTCGAATTGGAAGTTATATCAGTTTTATTTTGACCAAAGCTTTGCATGGAAAGTATGAACTATACGTGTGGTGAGGGTATAAATATCACAGCTTAAGAAAAAAAACGAGCAAATAATTTTCTGCTTTATATGATTTTTTTGTTTGAAAATTGTTTCCATGTTTGCCTTAAAACTAAACTGTTGACCACGTATAAATGAATGGGACAATATAAATGGATTTTATTTAATTTGTATAAGGGGAACAAAAAAATTCGTTGTGAAAATCGAATCGAAACATTCTGAATGCTTAGTTGCAAAACGTAAATCGATTTTTCAAAATTTGTGAGCGTTTGCAAGAGATTTACTCTGAAAGGGATATCCTTACTAACATTTTGAAAAGCAAGACAAAATGCTTTCAATGCCACCCTATTTGAAGTAGCTGATATTTGCTAGTAATTTATAAAATATATAAAATTTTGACTAGATCATTCGTTTTTAATTTGTAATATGTCAGTATTTTAAAAAAGCACACTAGTTTCATTCCCGGGCCTAGCACCGTCAAAAGTTGACTTGAAATCTTCCTCTTTAAATGGGACGAAAAGGGATAAAAATGGTACCAGTGATTCGATAAAAAAATTGGAATGCACATCTCTCTAATTGCGTTGACACGTAAAATAGATGTATTTTTCAAAATTCGTACTTTTAAGGGCTACAATTCTAAAAGGGGGATAAAAATGGTAATCAGTCGGTAATACTGTGGAATTCACTCCGTGGTGGAGGGTATATAAGATTCGGCCCTACCTAAATTTACGCCTCGAATTGTTTTTTTTTTATGTTCTCATGTTATGATTGGTATCTTTTCTTTCTCCCAAAAAAGGAGAACCTTCATTAGTAATAGCCTTGTCACACTGCATGCAAAGTATAGCTGAAATGACATTTGTAAATTTGTATGGGATCTGACATTTGTAAATCGACGTTATGTCATTTCAGCTAGATTTCGCATGCACTGTGAGAAGGCTATAAGACTCGGCGCTTCTCGTTTACCTAAATTCACTTGACGCACATTATAAAATAACAGCCTTGTAACACTGCATGCTAAATCTAGCTGAAATGACATAACGTCGATTTACAAATGTCAGATCCCATACAAATTTGACATTTGAAAATCGACTTAATGTCATTTAAAATAGATTTCGCATGCAGTGATAAGGCTATAAGACACGTAAGACTTGGCAATTAGATGAAAACTTACTGCCATACATTGGACGAGACATGTGATCAATTAAATAAATTGTATATTTTTCCCCTCATACTCATTGATTCTCTGGATGATTGCTGACATTTTTTTATTTTTTCTAAAAATTCCAAGTAGAATGTAAGACGCGATTTTATTTTAATTTATTTAATAATACACTGCAATACAAGATGAATGATTTGTTTAAATAGATTTATATTAGATATAGTTAATTGTTTTAAGGTTTTAGACATCCACATGGAATCAATAACACGTGATTGATGCCAAAATAATAGTTTTTGTAAGAAATAGTTGAATATTTTGGTTGTGAAAAACAGTTTTTTGTTAAACTATTTTTACGAAAATGGACTCTGTGACGTCATTTTCCGTCGGCAGCGGAATTAGTATGGTGGCTATATCCAAGTATGAACCGATATGATCCTTTTTCACCACAGATGCTTCTCATCGACATATAAGGGGATGTGCCAAATTTATTTAAAAACCCTTAAATTATGTGGCTTCTAGAGCAGAAAAAGTCAAATACACTTGTATGGGAGCTATATGTTAATCTGAATCGATTTGCTTCAAATACAATCAGACAATGGGTCTTCTTCCCTTTTGTGTGTTACAAACAAATACACAAAGTGGAGGGTACAAATAGGATTGATATATGAAGCATTTCTTCCTCCTTCTCTACTGTGAAAATCAACAACAACGTCAAAAGAGTGTGATTAAACTAAAGAGTGATTTTTTTGAGGTTAGGATTTTCATGCATTAGTATTTGACAGATCACGTGGGATTTCAGACATGGTGTCAAAGAGAAAGATGCTCAGTATGCTTTGACATTTCATCATGAATAGACTTACTAACGAGCAACGCTTGCAAATCATTGAATTTTATTATCAAAATGCGTGCTCTGTTAAGAAAGTTCAGAAAGAAAGAAATTGTGTTCAGCGACGAAACTCATTTTTGGCTCAATGGGTACGTAAATAGGCAGAATTGTCCATTTTGGAGTGAATATGAGCCAGAAGCATTGCAAGAGCTACCAATGCATCCAGAAAAAGTCACAGTTTGGTGCGGTTTATGGGCTGGTGGCATCATTGGACCGTACTTCTTCAAAGATGATGCGAATCGTAACGTAACTGTGAATGGTGAGCGCTACCGTGAGATGATATCCAACTTTTTTTTGCCCAAAATGGAAGAACTGAACTTGGTTGACATGTGGTTTCAACAAGATGGCGCTACATGCCACACAGCTCGCGATTCTATGGCCATTTTGAGGGAAAACTTCGGAGAACAATTCATCTCAAGAAATGGACCGGTAAGTTGGCCACCAAGATCATGCGATTTGACGCCTTTAGACTATTTTTTGTGGGGCTACGTCAAGTCTAAAGTCTACAGAAATAAGCCAGCAACTATTCCAGCTTTGGAAGACAACATTTCCGAAGAAATTCGGGCTATTCCGGCCGAAATGCTCGAAAAAGTTGCCCAAAATTGGACTTTCCGAATGGACCACCTAAGACGCAGCCGCGGTCAACATTTAAATGAAATTATCTTCAAAAAGTAAATGTCATGGACCAATCTAACGTTTCAAATAAAGAACCGATGAGATTTTGCAAATTTTATGCGTTTTTTTAAAAAAAAAGTTATCAAGCTCTTAAAAAATCACCCTTTATAATAATATTAACAATGGAATATGCAACTACGAGTTAAGTTTAAACGAAAACTCTAATTGTGTCATATCAAATTTATATGTGCAAATATGTGTATGACCTACTTTTTGCAACAAATCAAACTATCAAGTAGGATGACAGAATATTCAAATGTATAAATTGTAATCACTTACGCCAGTCGCTTTTGGCTCTGCCGCATTAAAATCTGTACTATCCAGAGTTCCATAGTTGATAGATCCGTCGTCTAGTCGATCGGTCTCGTTTCTAAACGACTTCGATGGTCTAACCGCCGTCAGAGCCCACAGCGGAATTTCCTTAAAGCTTGTGACTGTTAAAGACACACATCCAATAAAAATGAACGTTATGATGGTGAATACTGCTTTTACATGTCCTCCCAAACGACGTCCGATTGATGTGGCATCCCAATTAATGCCACCCATGGAATAGCCCATAAAACCTCCGAGTCCAGCCATTATGGTAAATGTCGATAGCCCTTTAGCATGATCATCTGAAAGATATATTTGGTGGAGTTAGTAGCCCTTATGATAACTTTCCACAATTGTTTGAAACTACTGTTTTTTACAATTTGGGATTATGATGAAAATATTTAGGCTGAATATTATATAAGTATTTGAAATTTTCGTACCTGGCACGCACACATCTAAGAGATATGCTCTGGAGGGGCTCTGACAGGCATCTGCATCAAAATCCAACAAAACTGTGCCAAGCACTGTAAAAAATATTCCCCATGGGTGAGACGTTTTCTGCACTGATTCCAACGTCGTCTGGGATGCAGTAGCTCGGTGTGGCGAGACATTTATGTTATTGTGCGTCCCATTTAACGTCAGATTCATAGCTAAGATCTGAATGTGTGGATCAATATCACCAAATGTATAACCCAAATCCTCACCGTTGGGTACCAAGAGTAATCCTAGATTTAAACACCAATAAATACAAATATATGACTTACATTAATTTACATTACATTCACATGATTTTATTTATTTACCCAGAAAAACTCCTATGGACAAGAGTATAATGAATGGTCGTCGACGTCCCACATTAAGCTTGCAACGGTCGCTCATTGAACCCAGAATTGGAGTAAGGAAAAATCCTACCAGCGGCGACAGTGCCCACACCAATGTCATATGTTGATGTTCAACCCCAATCTTTAAAAGGGTTGGTGATACAAAAGCAGTTTCAGCCGCATATGAAAACTCAATACCCATTACAGCAGCAGACACCCTCACTAATTCCATGCGAGTTTTATGCCTACAAGGATTTCGAAGTCATACATTCATTTAACTTTATTTCAGTATTATATATATGTAAATAAGTAATTCTATAATCTCTTAATAAAATAAACACAGTAGTTGTATCTGTATCGTAAATCAATTAGGTTTATTTTTTGTTCTAATACATATGTATTTTAAGTCGCCCTAAATGGCTGTACATTCATTCATTCGTACACCGTACAGTGAACAGTGGTTGGATACCAAAATAATTCGAATATTAATTTAAATATATGCTACAGTATACGTCATTTGATTCGAAATTTGCAAGTATCCTAAAGGGTCAAATATTCGAAAGGCATTATTTAAAATTGTTCACGCCTGGAAATCCAAAAAAAATGTTTTAATTTTTAGAAATTGCCCTCTTATATTTAATGTCCACAATGACGTAAAATAAGGGGTATACAAATATAAAAATAGATGGTCCTATTTAAGTGCAAAAAGTATTGTCCTATTTTGTAAGTGTTCGGCCACCTCCACCATGGATTGCATTCCACATAGACTTTCGATTGTCGTATAAGTGCAGTAACATTACAGGAAAATGTAAATTTTTTTAATATAGCCAAACCAAAATATTAAAAAAATAATTTTATAAATAAATATAAAATTTTAATTATATTAAACCATGCTTAAAGGGCAAGGCTACCAATACGTTTATACTATCTACATCGAAATAATACTTCAAGTCCATTCAAAATTAAATATAAGGCAAAAAAGCTTAAATACCCTAAATATAGTGGGGGATAGTGGATGGATTTTTAGCTTCAGCCGTTTAGTTGGTTGTATTTCCATCCTATTTTAATTCCAAAAGTACAAATTTTGAAAATCCATTATGTCACGTACACACGCAATATAACCTAACTTCATAATTCTACATATTTTTGTAGTAAAAGCATCAAACTAAAGTACTAATTTGGAAAATTCGTTTTATTTTCCGAGTCTATGCAGTCAAATGTACACACCGAAATTCATGATTCCAGGTCCGGTTGGTTGGTTCCATTTTTATCCCATTTTACCCCCTTAAAAGTACGACTTTCGAAAATCTCTTTATTTTACATGTCTATGCAATTAGAAGGATGTACACAACGAATTTTGTAGCCGTTTAGTTGGTACCATTTTTATCCATCTGTTTCCCTTGAATGTACTAATTCGGAAAAAACCTTTTTATTTTTCGTGCCAACGCAGTCGGGGGAATGTATACTCCGCATTTCATGACTCTAGCTGCAGCCATTTGGTTGGTACAACTTGTATCTCCTTTTACCACTTTATCTCCTAAAAGTACGAATTACAAAAATCTCTTTATTTTACGTGTTTACGCAATCAGAGGAATGTATACACCGAATTCCATGGCTTGACGGACATGGCTTGATCGTCTTAAAATTGTACCACGACTCTGAATATATATGGACTATGGAGTATCCGATCCATATTTTAAGGTGTTACAAACGGAATGACAAAGAGAATATACCCCATCCTTATGTGGAGGGTATAAAAATAAACATTGAAAAACATATTGCTGTTTCCAGGCTTTCGAATGTGGTGGTCTATGACCAGTATTGAAAGAAATATGTGTATTGTAATTACAATTATTATTTCTTCCTATTTTATTTTTTGAAATAATACCCGAGTGCCGCTATATTTTATGTAAGCCAAAAAACATACAAATTCATTCAATTTATTTTAAAGTGTATTCCTTAGTTTTTTGATACATGCTAAGTATAACACGGGACGTTATTGGACAAACCAACCCGTGTACGTTATCGTCTAATGCGCTCAATCGAACAAATTGTTGCTGTGGCTGCGAATGTCCAAGAACATCCATCAACATCAACTCGTCATCGTTCTCAGGAACTGAACATTTCTCGCAATTTTTCATTTTGAAAAATTCGGTTGAGGTACTGCCGAGCCAGTCGTGGTAATCATATGAATGATATTGTGTTCCATTATTAAATGACAAAGTTCAACCATTCAAATAAAACCAGAAATTTGAAAAAATAATGGTCGATTCTAATTTAAATGGCCATGTAATATTATGAAAAGTTTATACTTTTAGATAATGCAATAAAAGCTTATTATACCCTCCACCTCCAGGATGGGGGTATACTAACTTTGTCATTCCGTTTGTAACACCGTGAAATATCGACCTGAGACCCCATAAAGTATATATCATAAAATTCTAAAAGCACGCTAGCATCTAAACGAAAAGGAGCTTGGACGTCCAAATTTTCCATAAATGCGTCTCATAGTCGTAGATCGGTTGGGATTGAAACTGGGCAAACTCGGCCCAAAGGGAATCATTTTTCCTTCACAAGGACAAAAAATAGCCGTAATAACCCCTATATATATAGTTTTTCAATAAGTAAAATAAACGGATTTTTCGAAATTCGTACTTTTTGGGGTTAAAATGGAAAAAGGGGATAAAAATAGTACCAACCAAATAATCGCAGCTAGAGTCATGAAATTCGGACTTCAGACCGAATTTTTATACTATTTTACCCCTTAAGAGTACGACTTTCTAAAATCTCTTTATTTTACGTGTCTACGCAATTAGAAGGATATACACACCGAATTTCATCACTCTAGCTGTAGTCGTTTAGTTGGTTTAGTTGGTACTATTCTTAACCCTATGTACCCATTTTATCCCTTTGAAAGTACGAATTTAGGTAAAACCTTTTATTTTTGTGTCTACGCAGTCATCTGAATGTATATTAGGATGGGTCACGAAAATAAATTGCAGCGGTCACCCCCAGAAATGGTGAATGATGATCTACAAAATATTTCGTCACTGGGTCAAGCCATCTGTGAGCTAAACGCTCCTGAAAGCACCTCTAAAAATTGTTCCCGTGTAATTATACCCTACACCACTTCGTGGACTCGGGTATTATAAGTTAGTTTTCCGGCAAATGTTTGCCTGTCCGTCCGTCCGTCTGCTGTCCATCTAATTTGAATTTGACTTTGGAGGAAATCGGATTCAGATATAGCCTCCATACAAATATCCCTATAATTTACACTATTACTGCTTTAGAATACACATTATACATGGGATGATGATAAAATTTTCAGGTTCGTGTTATATTTGAACTAGAAACAGCTAACCGGAAAGTGGACACCATGGGTCTATGTACCTTCGATTTACAATATTACTGCTCTAAAATGCACATTTTACAGCGGATTTTTATCAAATTCCCCACAAAATATTGCATTTAGACTAGAAACGCACACTTTGAAAGCCAGGTATATAGGTCAATGTTTTGGTATAGCCTGCATACAAATGGGCCCCCAGTTTACACAATTATAGCTCTAGAACCCACATCTTACATTGTACATTGAAAAAATTTTGCAGATCATGTTATATTTCAATAAAGAATACCTACTTTGAAAGTGATCTATAAGGGTCCATTTTTTAATTTTTAGCGCCCTTACAAATGGACCCACATTTTTCATCGGAAGTTTATCAAATTTTGCAGATTTTATTATATTGCAACTATGAATACATACTATGAAAGTCTTTTAGTATAACCCCCATACAAATTGGGCCTCCATTCTACTCTATTACAGCTTTAGAACCCACATTGGATCTCAATACAATTTGACAGTTATATTTCAACTAAGAATACCTACTTTGAAAGTGATCTATATGGGCCCACATTTTGATGAAGCGCCCTTACAAATGGCCCCCATCTTTAATATTACCTTTCTAAGACCTAAATTTTACATCGAAAGTTTTACAAATTTTGCAGATTAAATTATATTTCAACTAAGAATACATACTACGAAAGTCAAATATATGTGTCCATACTTTGTTATAACCCAATTGGGGTTATACAATTGGGGTTATACATTTTTCCAGATCATGTTAGTTTTAAGTTACTCGGAATATATGGTAATTGGATCAATTAGTATATTATTTACCATATTCGTTAAATTTTACTAAAGATGACTTTGCTCCCATGAAACACGCAGGGAGTAGTGTAGGGTATTATATAGTCGGCCCCGCCCGACTTTAGCCTTTCCTTACATTGTTTTTTTATTTTGCATTTTTGCCCAAAATTTTTTTCTGAATTAATAGACCCTTGGAAGCACTTTAAATAAAAATTTTTATTTGAACTGGGATATTGTCCTGGCTCAAGACCATTTTGCATCTATATTTAATAGAATGCAAATTTATTTACAAATGGCATGGTGACATTTATTACTGGCTGCAGGCTACCACGATCATCATTTCGACCATGTCAAAAGTCTTTTCAAGTGGCTTCGCAGCGACTTTTCAACATCGAACAACTCTATAAGGAGATGATTCTCACAAACGAACGAGAAGCACAACTCACTTGCCGAATTTGCGTTTAAAATATCGCACCAAGTAATAAAGTACACATGCCATCTTACAAGCATCTCATTGAGTTGCATATGTAAGTATGTGTATATGCAGCTATAGTTACCCAGCAATACTTATACCGTGCCAACGCTCATTTGTTTTAGTTTTTTCGTTTGTAATTTTTTGGGCTGTAATCAATATTTGATTTGAACTAGGATATTGTCCTGGCTCAAGACCATTTTTGATTCGAATAAGGGACGAAAAATTACGTCACTGACTCCGTTTTTGTGAAATAATTTAATGCAGGCGATTTAATACAAAAATGAGCGCTGCGGCGTCAATTTCAATCCGACGTTCATCATTTAGGCATCATTCGATAGGTATTGACTGCAGCTATTTATTTTTTTATAAATTATTACAACCAAATACGAAAAAGTTTTCGGTAGTCACTGTGAAAATCCACAAAAAATACTATAAACGTTCAATAATTCGTTACAAGAATCAATATTTATATTTAAAGTGTTTTCAAGGGTCTATTATTTCAGAAAAAAATGAGAAAAAATGAAACACAAAAAAAAATTACACTGGAAAAACATGATATTTAGGGTTATTTTCAGGAGTGTTTAGCTCACAGAAATATTTCCTAGAAATATTTTGCAAATCATCATTATCCAATCTGTATTTTCGTGGGGTGAATGGAACTTGTTTTTACATTTATATGGACGGCGACCCAGCCTAATGTATATTTGTACCGAATTTCATGATTTCAACTTCAGCGGTTTTTGTGGTACCATTTTTATCCCCTTTTCCAAATGTATCCCATAAGAGTACGAATTTTGAAAAATCACTCCATTTTGCGAATCTACAAAATTGGAGGATGTTCATTTCAAATTTCACGTTTCTAGCTGTTGTCGTATCATTGGTACAATTGTTATCCCTTTTTGGACCATCCCGCTAAATCTTTTATTCAATTGCTGGTGCTTTCATGCTACAAGAGGAATGCACGCAACAAATTTCAAGTGCATACAAAGTAAAAATTTTCAAAAAATTGTTTAAATAATTTAAATATTGGGAGTAATTTCAGTCCTTGTTAAGGAAAATGTTTTCCCTCTGGGATGATTTCGCCACTTTAAATCCCAACCGATCTACAACCTAGCTCATTTCGTTCAGTTCATTTTGTCATTCCGTTTGCAATACCTAGAAATAAATATTCGTCGTAGACCCCATAAAGTATTAAGTTGTATCCTGGCAATATTCTAATACGATTTAGCCATGCCCCTCTGTCTGTATTTATTCTGTATATATTCTGGGTCATGATAAAATTCTAAGCCTTGTACTTCTGTCTGTTAACACATTGAGTGCAAAGAGGTTTTGACGCAAACCTTCCCAGGAGACCAAACATTTTTTGGGCTCTAAGTAAAAGCAATCACTGCCGTACGGAAACGTGTAAAATTGTACTTTTATAGTTGCGAAAGGGGATAAAAGTAATACTAATGAAACGGCTGCTGCTAGAATCATGAAATTCGGTGATGCATAGACTAGTAAAATAGAAGAATTTTCAGAAATACGTCCTTTTAAGGTCAAAATGGAAAACAAGGAATAAGACTCCCACCAAGCAATAGGCTGTAGCTAAGCTAATGCATTTAGGTACATTCCACGGTGATTTTTAGGACCAAAATGGTTTAGAAATTGTACAAACCAAATAACTTCAGCTGGAATAATGAAATGCAATTTGATGAAATTTAACTTAACACCTTTTTGCTTGTTTTATATTTAAGCTCACATTTTTGGGCTAACAATTAGAGTAGAGTGTAAAGTATTTTTTGGCAAAAATCGAAATTTAATACTCCGAAAATGTGACCGTTGGTGTCGAAAATAACTGTACACAAAATTAATTATCTGCTTCAACGTATTGAGGTGTCTCAAGAGAGCTAAATTTTCAGAGCATCTAGCACCGGTGTAATAGCCTCACAATTGTATTAATGGACTGGCTCATTAATACAATTGTGAGGCTATTACGCTTTGCGACAGTAATTATTGAAAGCATATGAAGAAAAACTGCGTACTCAGTTTCTCATTTCGTGATCTTTTCTCATTTTTTCAGGGCTTTAAAGTTTTAAGAATATACAAATTTCTAAATTTAAAAAAATATTGTAATCGGTTTATGTCTCAGGGGGAAAATGGTTTTAAATATGTTTTTGATGTATGTGTGTATTGTTTTTTATTATTTGATAGCCCTTGACTATATAAAGGGTTTTCCAATAGGAACTTGACAACTTTGAATTTAATTTGTGAACGCACCATTTCACTAACATTTAACTGTTACTTTCTCAACATTTCATCATGGTAAAGTACACGAATGAACAACGTATGCAAATTATAAAATGTACTACCGAAATTTTGTGTCGGCGACCGCAACTTTAAGAGTGTTAACTCCAACTTTCGGTAGTTATTCTCGCCCTAGTAGACAAGCAATAACAAGTTTAGTGCAAAAAATTTAGAATAGATATTCATTGTGTGATGCTGCCGTGTCAGTGAGACAACGGGTTGGTTGAAGTGGCGAAAATATCGCTGCCGTTCAGGCGACCGTAGCAAACGATCCAAATCAGTCGATTCCGCGGCGTTCTCAAGAACGCCAAGACCACTTTATGGCGAATTTTGCGTAAGGATCTTGGTTTACACCCATACAAGATCAAACTGACTCAAGAATTGAAGCCGATGGACCATTTGAAGCGACGTACGATCTCCGATCATCGTAAAATCATATTCAGTGACGAAGCTCATTTTTGGCTCAATGGGTTCGTCAATAAGCAAAATATACGTTATTGTTTTGGTGAAAATCCAAATATATGCTTCATGAATTACCACTTCATCCACAAAAAATAACTGTTTGGTGCAGTTTGCATGCCGGCGGCGTCATTGGGCCATATTTTTTCGTCGACAATAACGATCGTTACGTTACTGTTAATGGCGATTGTTATCGCGCCATGATTACAGATTATTTTTCGCCCAAATTGGAAAAGATGGACTTGGACGACATGTGGTTTCAACAGGACGGCGCCACACATTGAAGAGTAAGTTTTGTGAGCGTGTTATCTCAAGAAATGGACCAGTCAATTGGCGGCCCCGTTCGTGCGATTGCTCAAATTTTTGCACGATTTTTCGATTGTACGCACATTTGACCGAAAAAATCACGAAGTGCACGATATGCATTTTGATTTGAGCGCCCATTTTCACAATAAGCCTGAATAACATTAACGCGTTGCTCGATTGTGTATCTTTCCATGGTTCAAATGGAGTTAATCTGAAATTGAGAAATGTTAAATGAAATACAGAAAAAACTTGACTTTTTGCATGGGTTAGACCTTTTTTTGAAAAAATGTTGAGTTGCGTGTTTTTGAAACAAATAAAACTATAAATTAACAATTAATTTAAGTAAATTTGAGATGAAAAAACAGTTCAATTTGGTTAAAAGTGAAATCGGGAAGGATTTTTGTATGTGTCCTAACAATAGACCGATGTGACCTAAATAGAGAAGAATAAAAGTATCGGGGGTATATCCAAACATGGAACGAAGTGACCCACTATCACCATAGGATTGCTTCTAGTTCAAGTATAATGTGTTATGCGAAATTTGAAGAAAATCGGCGAAAATACTTGGTTTGCAGGGCGGAAAAAGTCAAGTCGGGATCGAAATTTGTATGGGAGTTATATATAAATAAGAACCGATCTGACCCACTTCCACAACAGATGTTTCTAGTTGAAATTTAAGGCGTTGTGACAAATTTGAGGAAAATCGGCGAAAGTACTTGGATTGGGCGGAAAAACTAATCCCGTAGCACAGTGGTTCAGAATCAAAATCCATCGGCCAAAATTCAATAACTTTTGTTCTAGTAGACATGCTATTAGAGTTTGAGTGCAAAATCTCTTAAAAAATGTCGCTTCCGATTTGACTTTTTCCGCTTTAGAAACCATATATTGTACCCGATACTCTTTAAATTCTGCACAACATCTTATAATCAAACTAGAAACACTTATAATGAAAGTGGGTAATATCAGTTCAGATTTAGATATAGCCCCCATACAAATGTTGCTCCCAAATGTTTAACCGATTTTGGCCAAACTTTACATATTAAATTTACATATAAACATACACACACATAGATTTAACATTTTTTGTCAAACACATACATTTACAGGATACAAAAATCCTTTCCGTTTTCACTTTTTTACCGAATTGAATTGTATTGGAATAGAAAGTGGAGTGTATCATATAGTCGGTCCGCCCGACTTTCGCCTTTCCTTACTTGTTTTAAAATATTTTTATTGTAGTTGACAAGAATGTGAAAAATACTTTTTTACTTTGTAAGAACTTAACTCATTATTAATGTTTCTGTTATCACCGCTTCTCATTCTGGCTCACAGAATAGGATACATGTACATTAGAGCGTACCAGGTTACAAGTAAAAAAAAAAAGTTCGCCGTACACCTTCGAATATGAAGTATTATTGAAAGGTAGTTTCAAAAAAATTTTTTTTATTTTTTTATGCCGAACGTAGGGGTCGCGCTTTTACATTTTTCTATATAACTTCTGCATTTATAAACGGATTTTAAAGTGTGATACATTTAAAATCCGTTTATAAATACAAGTTATATAGAAAAATGTAAAAGCGCGACCCCTACGTTCGGCATAAAAAAATAAAATTTTTTTTTTTGAAACTACCTTTCAATAATACTTCATATTCGAAGGTGTACGGCGAACTTTTTTTTTTGAGGTACGCCCTAATGTACATACATAATCATTAAAACATTGTTTATGGCAATCCATGGCCAGGGGTGCCACATACCTTAGATCTGATACTACAAACGCACCCAAAACATGATATTATAACAACTTTTTGTCAAATTTGACACATCACGAAAATTTTATCAAATGACATATCATGTTAAATTTGAAAATATAGGGGGTATATATTTTCTTTTTAATTTTCTAAATTAAAGTGAGTGAACGCGACGTGAACAGGGGAATGAGGATTTATTTATTTCAATTAGCGTTGATATTTCCGGCGACCAATCCGAATTGGTGCGAATCATCGAAATTGGTGCGTTCTTGAGTTATAAGCGTAGTATATATATATATATATATATATATATATATATATATATATATATATATATATACACATTATATATATATATACACATTGGAATGTACACATCTAATTTCATGATTCTAAGTGCATCCATTTGCTTGGTGCCAGTATAATTCTTTTTTCATTTTGAGCCTAAAAGTGCGCATTTGGAGAAATACGCATAGTTTGCGTGTCTACGAAGACAGACGAGTGAAAACACTGCATTTCATGATTCTATCTACAGCCGTTTGATTGTTAACAATTTTATACCGTTTTGATCCTTAACACACTCAGAGCAATGTAGACACCGAATTTCACTATTCTGACTGCAGCCGTTTGGTTATTACCTTTTTTATACCCATTTGCCCTATTTTCTGGCTAAAAGTACAAACTTCAAAAAATTCCTTTATGTTTCGCATATGCATACACCAAATTTCATGACTTCAGCGGTTTGGTTTGCACCATTTTTATCGTTCTTTTCCACTCCAAAGTACGAATTTCGAAAAATCCTTCTATTTTACGGGTCTACGTAATTATAGAGATATACACATTGAATTGTATGTTTCTAGCTGTATTATTGGTACCATTTTTATCCCTTTTTGCCCCAATTCACCCGCTAAATCTTTTTTGTATTTTTTTGTGTTTTATTGTTAGTAGAGAAATGCCCGCAACACATTTCAAATGTATAAAAGCAGAAATTTTCAAAAAAAAATCCATAAATAATCTAAATATTAGGAGGTATTTCATTCCTTGTTAGGGACATTTTTTTTCCTCTGGGTCGTTTTCGTCCACTATCAATCCCAACCGATCTGCAACCATGATTTCGTTCGGCAGCTAGCGTGCTTTCAACAGACAGACGGACTTGACTATATCGTTTTAAAATTTTACCACGACACAGAATATATATATGGGGTCTCCGACGAATATTTCAAGGTGTTACAAACGGAATGAAAAAGTGAATATACCCCATCCTACGGTGGAGGCCCAGAGGGAAAAATTGTACCAACTTAAAGGCTAAAGCTAGAATGATGAAATTCGGAGTGTGATCCCTCTAATTGTATAGACATGTAAAATAAATATATAGATCGAAAGTCGTACTTTTAAGGGGTAAAATGCGAAAAGGGGATACAAATGTCCGCAGCTAGAATCATGGAATTCGGTGTGTACATTCCTCTGACTGCAGACATAAAATAAAAAAGTTCCAAATTCGTACTTTAATTTGTTGCTCATGAAGTTTTCTTATACTGTGTACGTGAGAGATAAGGTATCATCACAATTTGTACTTTTGAAATTAAAATAGGATTGAATTACAACCAAACAAACGAATGTAGCTGAAAATACACCCTCTATCCCCCAATATTTAGGGTATTTATGATTGCTGCCTTATATTTACTTTATGAGTTGAAGTATTGATATATTGATAGCCTTTGCTTATTAATTAAAATTTTATATTTATTTATAACTTTTTAAATATTTTTATTAGTTTGGTTATATTAAAAAATGTAACATTTTCCTGTATTTTTTGCACTTCTACGAAAATCGACAGCCTCTGCGGAATACAATCCGTGGTGGAGGGTATATAAGGTTCGGCCCGGCCGAACTTAACGCCCTTTTTACTTGTTTTTGTTGCTTAAAGAAAAACAGCGCCATTATACTGGGTAGCTGATGAATGCTGCTACCGTTAAAAGAGTTTTTCTGAAAATGAATTTCTTTCAACACTAGGCCTATTCGATTGGGCTTATTAGCTTATTTTTTGTATGGAATTTACTCGCTTAACAATAAAGTAGTTTACTACTCTCTTAGCATTGCTGCCATATTTTTCTTGTTGATCCATTTGAATGGGTAGCAATGATACCACCTTATCAAGTCTCTTAATCGTAAGCTAGTAAACCCAATCGAAAGGCCTACTGTATGATTTGAACAAAATGGTGCAGATTGCCACATAGACAGGAATTGATGCAAAAATTCCCCAATAAGCTGATTTCAAGAACATCCATATTTCATTGGCATCAAGGTCTCCTGACCTTACTGGGACTGTTTTTTCTTGTGGGGTATTTGCAAACAGAAAGTTAAAAAACAAAACCAACAAATTTGGCTAAGTTGAAGCAATTCATTCAAACAAGAATTGAGGCAAATCCCGCTGCTACTCTCCAGGCAGTAGTGAATAACGAATGTCGCACAGTCATTACCAAACATGGAGGTCATTTCATTCAATAAACATGTATTAGTTTTCAAATGAACAAAGAGAAAACGATTTATATATATGAAAAAAGGTTATTTGGATTTCTTAATGTAGCCGCATTCATCAGCCACGGGAAAACGATGTGACCATTAAACAATAAACAGTATTTCTCTGGAAATCAGGTATGAAAATGACCTTCAAATTTCGCTGATTTTCCCAGTGGGAACTCCACTAACTAGACATAATAAATGTGGATGTATCGATTTCATGATCAATTCAAACATGATTTAAATGAACAATCAAACCTGTAAATGTGTGAGTAATCCTGATTTGCGTTAGTATTGCCTTTAAGTTGATCATTGGCCGTGGTCTTGGCCAATTCGACTATATTACTTGGATTTTGTTCACGGAAACTTGTTATTTTTTCCTTGACATTATCACGCCATTGATGTAATCGGCCAGTAAAGCCTTGATAATCGTGTAACTTATCCATATCGCTAGAGCAATTTATTTGCACTTTATTAGAGGAAATTGCTCGAGTTCCGTATTCGGGAATGTATGTAATTATAAACGTTATTTATTTCTGATTGTTATTCAAAATTATTGCTCTGTGTGGGTTTGACTTTCAGAGCGTACACTTTCAATATTCAATAACTTAAACGACGTCGTTTTTTCATTAATTCAATTAGCCACCAGTGAAAGGCCGAAAACTTATAATTTGGATAATATTACCACGACACTCTCTTTATACATATAGTTGGAATTTATTATTCATGAATATTTTTGACAGATTTCTCAGTATTTATTTTACACTTTAAATTCAAGCTAAAAAGTATTCTTCTTATTCATGTCAGATGCATTTTGCGTGCACTGTTCGTCTCGTGTGTTTCATATTTTAACGGAAAATAAACTGAATGTGTTCTGACCAAATAGGAATGAGTGGAGAATCTCCATAGGTTTTGATGGGCATGCGCTTCTTTAATAGAATTAAGTCTTACAAAGAGAAAAGACGAAATCACTCAATAGTATTGTAACATAATTAGGGTATTACTGATGTGACTTTGATATAAAGCTGCGTAAACAAATGCTTGTTTAATCAAAATCTGTAAAATAAGCGTCATTTTTATGATTTGTTCATTTCAACTCGGAATTGGAAAAAATCTAGGCTATATATTTTTGGACATTCTTCTGCATAAAGCGACCCGGTTTAATGTATGTATCGTCACCTTAACTGTAAATTGCGATTTTTACATATTCTGATATATTCCAGCATTTCCTATCGGAATATGTTAAAAAGGTGTTTTCGAAAAAAGTCAGTTACACCTTCTTAGAATTAAGTTGACGATATTATATTCAGTGTGGCTTCATTTGAGTGGGAGAAAAAAGTTGCCGATGTTCCCGATTAAAATGAAAGTTTGGTTTGTTTTATGCGTTGTCCTTTATCCCTTTAATTATTATACGGTCGTGAGCTTATACAAGTCGATGTTTAGCAATACCTTTTAAAGGGTTACGTCCAAATTTAATCACTCTCAGTACCATTCACACCGTGCATTTTTTTAGTTTAGTTACTTTGAAAGCTCTCAAAAGGATAATGATAAATGCGAAATATTATGGGAAAACGCTTTAGTCGGAAACACTGAGACGCTAAATTATCTGGAAACAAGTAAAGAGGGCGTTAGGTTTGGCCGGGCCGAACCTTATATACCCTCCAACATGGATTGTATTCCACAGAGGCTGTCGATTTTACGTAGAAGTGCAGCAACATTACAGGAAAATGTTAAATTTTTTAATATAGCCAAACCAAAACAAATAAAAATATTTAAAAAAATAAGTTTATAAATAAATATATCATTAATTTTTTAACAGATACTTGCAAAAATATACAACTGTGCGTATGATTTTCCAAGACAATGTGGCAACAACAGAACAACATTTTATTAAATTTTTCATTTAAAACATAAACATTTCAGACAAAAAGGCATAACAGGAATACAAAACAAAGGACTTTAGTCGAATAAATAATAAGATAAGTGTGTGTTTTGTGACTTTTTGAAAGTCACAAACACAAAGTGCTGAACACGAAACTTCCAATAAGCAATATGGTCCAATTCGTATGTTTTTCACAGTAGTCAAACGTGATCTGTGACATGGTTTCCCTCGTACCATCTAAAATTTTGAAAGATTGATTGATCGGTGTGTTTGTACCAGCGTCTGTGACGTCTTTTTTATATTTGAAAATCATAAGCCCGAATATGGCATTATCTTATTGTAGATCGTGAGGCAATAAGTGTATCTTAATAAGACTATTGCAATATCGTTTTCAAGTGACAATAAGGAGAGTATGCCTTCCTTTTTTAATGTAAGTCTTCAACACCTTTTAATGAATACAGTATTTATCGCTTATATGCACGTCGGTTATAAGCATTTCCCGCTTATATGCATCCAAACTTGTACAATTTCACTTTGTCATTTAAAATTCACGGACATTTTTTGCTTATAAGCATTCGTTTATATGCATTTCACGCTTTTGTGCATCAGGAATTTGGAGAATTTTAAGCAATCC
This sequence comes from Polietes domitor, assembly GCA_947397865.1. NCBI lineage: Eukaryota > Metazoa > Arthropoda > Insecta > Diptera > Muscidae > Polietes > Polietes domitor. The sequence goes on along the minus strand of OX377618.1, from coordinate 80,442,266 downwards.
CGTGAAAAGAAAATCGGATATATGCAGCTCCAATTTCTTTGATTATTTTGAAAAAAATATCGATAAAGCACAGTTTGTGCGTACATTTTTCCATTTCTAATGATATCTCTTATTTTAAAAAAAAAACACATGAATTAAAGGTGTTCACTTATTTTCAAATATTTTTATTTTAAACGTGCATATTCTTAAAAATTTCCTTCAATAAAATTGAATTTAAAGAAATCTTGTTTTAAACAAAATATTGTAACATGTATGTGTGTACATAAGTATATATATTCATGGAGCCATGCACCTCTGATCTATCTAACCGTGTTTTTATACCCTACACCACTTCGTGGTCTAGGGTATTATAAGTCAGTTTCGCTCCAAATGTTTGTAACACCAAGAAATAATCGAGCTAGACCCACCTTTAAGTATACCGATCGGCTTAGAATCGCCAGCTGAGTCGATTTAACGATGTCTGTCTGTCCGTCCGTCCGTCCGTCTGCTGTCCATCTAAGCTTGTTCGCACTCTACAGTTCCCATTTGCTGTCCGATTGTCATGAAACTTGGCAGAAGTTATTTTTTCTGGCCAAGGACCATCGGTATTGAATTTGGTATTGAAATCGGTTCAGATTTAGATATAGCTCCCATACAAATGTCGCTCCCGATTTGACATTTTCCACTTTAGAAAGCACATATTGTACCCGATTCTCTTTATATTTGGTACAACATCTTATAATCCAACTAGAAACACCTATGCTGAAATTGGGTAAGATCGGTTCGGATTTAGATATAGCCCCCATACAAATGTCGCTCCCTATTTCACTTTTTCCGCTTTAGAAACCACATATTGTACCCGATTTTCTTTAAAATTGGCACAACATCTTATAATCAAACTAGAAATACCTATGCAAAAATTGGGTAAGATCGGTTCAGATTTAGATATAGCCCCCATACAAATGTCGCTCCCGATTTGACATTTTCCGCTCTAGAAACGACATATTGTACCCGATTTCTTTAAATTTGGCAGAACATCTTATAATCCAACTAGAAATACGTATGCAAAAATTGGGTAAGATCGGTTCAGATTTAGATATATCCCCCATACAAATGTCGGTCCCGATTTGACATTTTCCGCTCTAGAAACGACATATTGTACCCGATTTTCTTTACATTTGCTACAACATCTTATAATCGAACTAGAAACACCTATGCTGAAATTGGGTAAGATCGGTTCAGATTTAGATATAGCCCCCATACAAATGTCGCTCCCTATTTCACTTTTTCCGCTTTAGAAACCACATATTGTACCCGATTTTCTTTAAAATTGGCACAACATCTTATAATCAAACTAGAAATACCTATGCAAAAATTGGGTAAGATCGGTTCAGATTTAGATATAGCCCCCATACAAATGTCGCTCCCGATTTGACATTTTCCGCTCTAGAAACGACATATTGTACCCGATTTTCTTTAAATTTGGCAGAACATCTTATAATCCAACTAGAAATGCGTCTGCAAAAATTGGGTAAGATCGGTTCAGAGTTAGATATATCCCTCATACAAATGTCGGTCCCGATTTGACATTTTCCGCTCTAGAAACGACATATTGTACCCGATTTTCTTTAAATTTTGCAGAACATCTTGTAATCGAACTAGAAACACGTATGCAAAAATTGGGTAAGATCGGTTCAGATTTAGATATAGCTCCCATACAAATGTCGCTCCCGATTTGACATTTTCCACTTTAGAAACCACATATTGTACCCGATTTTCTTTACATTTGGTACAACATCTTATAATCCAACTAGAAACCAAAATGGGGTCCCATTCTGATCTATTACAGCTCTAGAAACTACATCTTACATCGGATCTTCATCAAATTTTGCAGATCATGGTATTTTTCAACCAGGAATACCTACCGTGAATGAGAAATATATAGGCCCATGTTGTGGACCAGGCCCAAAATGTAGTTATAGGCCCCCTTTTGAAATGTCGGTCCGATTCATCCTATTACTACTGTATAATTTGTATTTGTCTGTCGGATAATTGGATCAATTACCATATTATTAACCATATTCGTTAAATATGACTAAAGATTAATTTATAGTATAATTTATACTGTATAATTTATATGAACTACATAAAATTGCTCCCATGAAATAATTGGGTTTAGTAATCAAAGCGAGGTACATACGCAGGGAGTGGTGTAGGGTATTATATAGTCGGCCCCGCCCGACTTTAGCCTTTCCTTACTTGTTATATATGAATATCAAATCAATCTGGCAACTCTGCAATGAGTAACTAGCAAAAAAAGCCGTGCTCCAGAAAAAAATATAAAAAAGTTAAATAAAAACATTTTGTGTAGCTGAAAAATTGTTAATTTACACAGTAATTTTATTTTGTTGCGAAGTGTTGCGGACATAATTGAAAAACGTTCATATTTCCACTGAATTTACTCTAAATAATCGGATTGCAAAGAGCTGTGTTCGTACTGGAGAAGAAGAAGACTTGTTTGATGTGCCGCCATTGCATGCGATCTTTGTGAAACCAAAACAATAACTAATAAACCTGATCCAGTGAAATATTGCTTGCAGCTGTTGTTTTGTGTTTTGTTATCACCATCCATACACATCTTCACCAATTTTTAGGTGTAAAATACTGCATACAGCTGTGAACTGAGTGGGTGTCTCTTCTATTTGTGAGGTTACCTTAGCTGTGTTTTTTTACAACCTGTTGAACGATGGCTGACAATACTGCATATAAATGTCCTAAATGCAAAAAGATGGTACAGGACAATCAAAACAGCGTTGGGTGCTGTATATGTGATAATTATTACCACAGTGCTTGTCTAAAAATTACAAAAGAACAACACACATTTTTGTATAAAAACAAAATGTTTTTGTTTAAATGTCCGGACTGCATTAAAAACAGAGATATTTTCCGACTGCTGTTGCTAATGACAAGGGTGGTGATGTATCGGTGCAGGGTAGTAGTGGCGTTGGAGATGTGGGCGAGGAACTGAAAGAAATCCAGGAAAAGATGGATGAAGTTATAAAGGCTGTCCGTGTTGACTTCAATATCAAAATAAATAACATTGAAGAAAAAATGATGAATTGTTCGGCGCTTGTTAAACAATATGAGAGTCACCATTCTAATGCCATTCAGGATTTAGAAATTGAAAACGATATATTGCGTAGGCGTCTTAATAGATCCAATATCGTTATTAACGGTTTACCTGCAGGAATCCTGGATTTAAGAGAACCAGTGGTAAAATTTGCTTCGCTCTGCAATATATCATTTATATTTATCACCGTCAGATATTCAGCATTGCTGCTACTTCTCTAGTGGAAAATCAGTATTGGTCAAACTAAATTCCGTTTATGCAAGAGATTGCATTATGGCCAACTATCACAAACGTACTTCTCTATTACTGTGTGATATTATTGGCGGTAATGTTAGGAGTAGGATTTATTTAAATGACCACCTAAGCAGATCTGCATCGAAACTGCTATTCGTGTGCAGAAAATTGAAGAAGCAAAAGAAACTTAAAAAGTTTAAGCTCATAAATGCGGATAGGCCTAAGGTGGAGTTGGAGCTGTCTAATGGCACACGTAAGGTGTTTGCTTTGGAACAGTGCGCGGAAATGCTCGACGCTAATGCTGATGAAGGCGTATTATCGCAGGCTCCAAATATGACTTTAAGCTCCAACTAATGAGTAGCTGTTTGTATGCTGCCATATAGTAAATATTATTAATGATCTCAATATTTTTTTATACACTTTTTTATTATTTATCTGGTATCGTTTTACTGTTATAATTTTCCTGTTATTATAGTTTCTGCTTAATGTCTGAAATGATTAGTAATTTAGGGCGTTTAGTACATGACAGTCAATTCTTAAGTTCCCAATTAGGTGATCGTCGTTTGAATCTCAATGTTGGGCATTTCAACTGCCAAAGCTTTAATTTAAGACCTAGTTCTGCTAAATTTTCTGAAATAAGAAATGTTGTTGAAGACAGCCAATTGGATATCGTTGGTGTTAGCGAAACTTGGCTAAAACCTTCTATATCTTCCAATTGCATTAAAATTTCTGGTTTCACCTGTTGTAGAAATGATCGTATAGGACGGAGGGGTGGTGGTGTTGCAATGTTTATATCAAAAAAACTTAATTACAGCGTTGTTTACAGAGGGCAAAATTATGGCTCGGTTGAATGTTTGTTCGTTGAGCTGTTAACCGAAGTAGGGAAAATGTTAGTTGGTGTAGTTTATTTGCCGCATAGTGACTTCGGTGCTTTTGAAAATGAAATTTCTGATTTGCTAGCTCATTACCCCAATGTTTTGATAATGGGTGATTTTAATAACAACTTGTTCGATTTTACAAAGGCTAATAGTGTTAGGCGTGCATGTAGTAGAATGAATGTTTCAATACATCATAATGTGAAGCCGACGCATTTTGATCCTGTCCATCAGTCAACTTCCTTACTTGATTTCTTTCTGGTCTCAAATTCGGAATATGTTGTACTCTCGGATCAAATTTGTTGTCCTAATATTTCAAAACATGCTCTCATTTTTGCTTCCTTGGAAATCCCGGTTCGGCGCCGTAACGTAGAGTTCTATGAATTCTATGATTACAATGCTCTGAGTCAGGAAGCAATCTATGAAAGGGTTTGTAGTTTTGATTTTTCAAATTTGTTTCTCTCGTCTGATGTGAATGAACAATTAAATATTCTTATGGCTGGTTTAAATCATGTCCATTCTGCTTTTCCTCTGAAAAGAAGAAAAGTTCGAGCGGACCGCAATGATTGGTTTAAATCTAGTCATATTGCCTATCATCTTTCGCTTAGAGATTTGGCGTATAAGGCTTATCTTGATGAGAAAAATGATGGCAATTGGAAGATTTTTTGTAAAGCACGAAATCGTGCTAAATCTATAGTTAGAAAAGCGAAGAGGGAGGCCCATGGGTCTTTATTTGTTGACGGAGAATCCCCCAAATCAATATGGAATCGCGTTAGAAATAACGGTTTGCTTAATAATGATTCTGATGATTTAAGAGTTTTTTCTAATGTCGGGCTGGATGAGCTGAATGCAAAATTTATTGATAATTATAATCAGCTCCCTCTGTCTGATGATGTTGATGGGATATTTCAACAATATGCTGATGTTGGGGAATTCTCTTTTCGTGTCATTTCTCCTTCTGAGTTATATATTGCATTTAATCGTATTACTTCTAATGTTGCCGGTGATGATGGCTTCCCGTTAAAATTTTTTAAAGTAGTGTTTCCTCTTATTTCGTCGTTTTTTTTGTTTTTGGTGAATTCCATCATCACTACTTCCACTTTTCCACTTCAATGGAAAATTTCTAAGATAATTCCTATTAAGAAAAAATCTAATTCAATTTCTCTGGACAACTTAAGACCTATATCGCTTCTGCCTATTCTGTCCAAAGTAGTTGAGCATATTTTGAAAGCTCAGCTTTTGATTTACATTGAGAGTAGATCACTACTTAGTGATTGTCAGTGTGGTTTTCGCGACAACAGAAGTACGTCGATGCTTCTTCTTGGCCTTACCGACACGATTAGGGAAAATTTAAATAATCAACGTCTCTGTGTGCTCCTTTCTCTAGATTTAGAGAAAGCATTTGATCGGGTTGATCATGCATTATTAATAGAAAAATTATTTAGGTTATATGGGCTGCAGACCAGTGCTTGTCGTTTAATGTTCTCATATCTTACCTGCAGAAAGCAGTATGTACATGCCAATGGGTTAATGTCATGTGTGTTGTCCGTGAGAAGTGGAGTCCCTCAAGGTTCGGTCCTTGGTCCACTTCTAAAGAGTGATTTTTTTGAGGTTAGGATTTTCATGCATTAGTATTTGACAGATCACGTGGGATTTCAGACATGGTGTCAAAGAGAAAGATGCTCAGTATGCTTTGACATTTCATCATGAATAGACTTACTAACGAGCAACGCTTGCAAATCATTGAATTTTATTATCAAAATGCGTGCTCTGTTAAGAAAGTTCAGAAAGAAAGAAATTGTGTTCAGCGACGAAGCTCATTTTTGGCTCAATGGGTACGTAAATAGGCAGAATTGTTGATTTTGGAGTGAATATCAGCCAGAAGCATTGCAAGAGCTACCAATGCATCCAGAAAAAGTCACAGTTTGGTGCGGTTTATGGGCTGGTGGCATCATTGGACCGTACTTCTTCAAAGATGATGCGAATCGTAACGTAACTGTGAATGGTGAGCGCTACCGTGAGATGATATCCAACTTTTTTTTGCCCAAAATGGAAGAACTGAACTTGGTTGACATGTGGTTTCAACAAGATGGCGCTACATGCCACACAGCTCGCGATTCTATGGCCATTTTGAGGGAAAACTTCGGAGAACAATTCATCTCAAGAAATGGACCGGTAAGTTGGCCACCAAGATCATGCGATTTGAGGCCTTTAGACTATTTTTTGTGGGGCTACGTCAAGTCTAAAGTCTACAGAAATAAGCCAGCAACTATTCCAGCTTTGGAAGACAACATTTCCGAAGAAATTCGGGCTATTCCGGCCGAAATGCTCGAAAAAGTTGCCCAAAATTGGACTTTCCGAATGGACCACCTAAGACGCAGCCGCGGTCAACATTTAAATGAAATTATCTTCAAAAAGTAAATGTCATGGACCAATCTAACGTTTCAAATAAAGAACCGATGAGATTTTGCAAATTTTATGCGTTTTTTTTTTTTAAAAAAGTTATCAAGCTCTTAAAAAATCACCCTTTATTTACGTTATTTTTGAATGATCTTCTTGTTAGTCTTGGTCCCTGGTGTGTCCCTTATTCGTTTGCTGATGATGTACAAATCTTATTTAAAGGGGAGCATCAGTTTACTGATGTTTTGCAGGCTAATATTATTACGTGCTACAGTTGCTTTCTAGTTGGGTTGTTTCTAATAGATTTTCTGTTAATGCAACTAAAACAAAAGCACTATTGTATTCAACGCGTCCTGTTGATATATGTCTGCAGTACAATAACGTGTGCGTTGATTTTGTCTGTAGTATTAAATGTTTGGGTTAATTCTTGATAACAAATTGTGTTTTGAACAGCATATTGACGGTGTCATTGCTCGCGTGAATTCAACGCTACGTCGACTGTATAATTGTGACCTAAGCTTACCTCGCCATATTAAAGAGAATTTAGTCCATGCTTTGATTATGCCCAATATCCTTTATTGTATAGAGGTTTATGCTGGCACTTTAAAGCGCAATACTGATAAGGTGTGTGTGGCTTTAAATAGTGCAATGCGATACTTGTATCATACGAATCGTTTTGCTCACATGACACCTTTCGTAGAAAAATTTTTGGGTTGTTCTTTTGACAAATTTATTAATCTACGTTCTCTAATAATGTTCTATAAGGTTTACAAAAATCGTTGTCCAATATTTCTGGCTAGAGCATTTACTCTAACGCGCTCCACTAGATCTAACCAGCTTATTATCCCTATGTTAGACCATTATCTAGAAAAGTCATTCCAAGTGAGAGTAGCTCGTGTGTTTAACAAACTACCTGTTAATTTAAGGACTTTTAATATGTCATGTGCGACCTGGCGCAATAAGATCCTTCAACACTTACAGTTAACTACATAGATTTTATTAGGAGTAGTAATAGAAATATTGTAATATACAATATTCTTAATACAGGTGCTTGTGCACCTGCGTGTTTTGTCTCTTTTTACTTTAAAATTTTAAAATATAAAATTCGAGTAGTCATTCTTAAAACAACTTCTTCTATTATCATTATATTGGAAATATGTCCGATGCAGCATTTCTTTAAAGACCTTCGTCTGTTTTTATTTTTATTATTATTGTCCGGCGATTCATTGGGAACTTAGAAATTGTCATTGTATGTTCTTTTATTATTTTTTATTTAATTATTTATTTTTGTTTAATTACTTATTTTTATTTAGTTGTTTATTTTAATTTATTTATGAAAGCGTTCAGTTTGGAATCATATTTAATTTTTTATTATTTTTTTAAATACTATTTGTTTGTAGTTAGGATCATGATTACTTGCAGTTAATTGTTTAAATAGTTTAAGACATTTAATAAATGTAATTTCTTGAAGAATATTGTAATTCAATTATAATTGGCCACTTGGCTTGGAATAGATTGTGCATCTAACCGAGTTTTTATATATGCACCGATGATGCATATAACCGAATTTGTATATGTACATTTCCCGCTTATATGCACATAAAGTCGAACATTTTTGGGAATGCATATAAGCGATAAATACTGTATAACGGATTTAGGTCAGATTTTCCAAATAATATTTCTCAAATATTCCACAATCCGAAAATAGACAATGTAAGCTATTGAAACTATATGGTTGAACAACCAATTTCGGTTGTTTCCGCCAGTAAATGTAAATTTACAATAAAGTGTTAAACTTGTAACAGGTAACATTGATCGGCTCCACTCGACTTTCTTATACTTGTTTTATGAATGAAATGTCGTATCCGCACTCATGTATGAAAACGATATATTAGGCCTGTTCGGGCTTACTAGCTTAATTTTTGTATGGAATTTACTCGCTTAACAAGAAAGTAGCTTACTACTCCCTTAGCTGTGTTGCCAGATTTTTTCTGGTCATCCATTTACGAAAAACCAATGTGTAGCAACGTTGTCAACTTATCAAGTATCTTAATCGTAAGCTAGTAAGCCCAATCGAACAGGCCTATTGTATCATCAAGCATAAAACTTTAATTGGTGTGTGGGTAGTGAAAATTGAATGAAAAACGGAAATAAGTCAACAATTTAACATGTATATATGTAAGTATTTGTTCCCTGAACAACAGATGAGGGTAATTAAGAATGCCCATAAATATAAATAGTTAAAGATAGTAAACAAGGTTAAAAACGTCTTCTTAATTACCGTTGTATGACGTCTGTGCGAGACAATATACAGGGTGGCGCAGAATGAGTTGAGCTTTTTATAACTTTTTTAATTATATTTATACCATCTAATCGTCGCCGTTATCTTGAACATTCTGATCTACAGTAGTTGGTTTTTGATATCTGCAAAAAAATATTTAGGTAAAATATTAAATATTATAAATATTTCGTCCATTATTGCTTATTTTTGTCAATATTGTAAGATTTTCTGGCCAAAAATCAAACATTTTTTTATTAATTATCTTATATTAAAATATTCTACATACCTGTTAAAATATCGAGTTTTTTGTGTACTTCGCTAAACATTTTAAGTATATACTGTTTATTCATCATTGTATATTTCTTGAAAAAGAGAAATTGTTAATTAATTTAACATAAGAATTAATACACCATCGTCTTTATAAGGAAGAATCTTTATCTTTGAAATGTCTTAATAGGTATGTTTTTGAGCTTTCACTCATATCAAGATATTCACTATAAGCGATTCCAATATCTAGTGATTTCATTGGATATTGGAAAAAATTTGTCAAATTCAAATGTTGTTGTTGTTTGTTAAATGTTTTCCCTTTGCAAATTCCATTTTCATTAATACTTGAAATAGCAACGTAAGTATCATTATTAATGCAGCATATGTTGTCTGGAGCCTTTAAGTGAAGCCGTTTATAAAAAATTGATTTTACGTTTCCTTTTTTGCCAATAACAATATCCTCATTTGTTGGTGGCAAAATTATTTCCCTGTCTATGAATTTATTCAATTCAATTTTTAAGGAAATTTTCAAATTTGTAAGCAAAGTAAGCCATCAAATTTCCAAAATGTTGGTAGCAATCAGGAATATGGAGAAGGTTGTTAATATTGTGTGAAATGTTATCGGCTCCATAAAAATGTGGTAGTCTTTGTCAAAAGTCTGGAGCATATGTGCAGCATTTCCGTAGGATATGCTTTTATTAAATATTTTTGAGCCGACAAATATTCTGTACCCTACAACAAACAGGTAAAAATGACCTTCAGGAAAACCATTCCGGTATATAATGCAACTTGACGGGACTCCACAGTGCCGCGGCATCGGAAATAAAGGCTCGAATTCGTACATAGAAAATCTTTCCGCTAATATATATGCCCATATTCAAAGTCGTCAATTCTTCTACAAAATCACGTAGATATTATTCCACGATTATAAGTTTACTTTTACCAATATATGTACCGACGAGAAAAACATCGATACGAGGTTCATCCACGATTTTGCCAAGCAATGACCAGCGGAACTTTTGTAGGGCGGAAGCCCATCTATGCCTGTATACAACCGCAATTCATCGTCATGCTGCAAAAATACTTCCTTTGCTTTCTGAAGTTGCCTTTCCAAACCAATGTGAATATATTTCCCAGGTGCTACGGTCCTTAAAATACATTTATCATTCTGCTGCATGAGGCCGCCAACACTGGTAGGAACATCCAAATTTTCGGATTTCAAAATTTTTAAGAGGCTGCTGCAACATTGTACGGTAGGGCTATAGTCCTCAAACCACTTTCGTAATTTATTTCGTAATGTTACTATAAAGGTCCATTAATTCGACCAATAAGTTACTCATCAATAAGTTAAGATCACCAAAAGGAAAACTGAGTATACAGTTTTTTACTTCCGATTTCTAATTTCATATGTATATGATCTTGCTCTGGTCCAATAGAAAATGTAAAATTGTCGCATGTTTCTATACAATAATTTTCGAAATAAGGGTATTTTACTTCCAACACAACCGTTAATATTGTTGGTCCTGAGCTTTTTTACTTCCGATTTCTAATTTCATATGTATATGATCTTGCTCTGGTCCAATAGAAAATGTAAAATTGTCGCATGTTTCTATACAATAATTTTCGAAATAAGGGTATTTTACTTCCAACACAACCGTTAATATTGTTGGTCCTGAGCACACTTTCCATTAATTTCTGGAACAGTAGGTGTGGTTTTCAAGGTTTTTAATGAATAACTATTTTTTCAACACGACAACGACCTTAATCGCATCGCTTTACAGGGCCGTGCGCAGGATTTTCCCCTTGGTGGGGGTGGTTTTCATCTAGTTTTACAATAAATAAAGCAGGTGAAAATTCTGTTAATTATTTTAGTCAATTTTCAATCAATGTTCAATTTTTCTCGTGAAATCTAGTCAGTCCATGGTGAAACGATAAATGACGTTAATTTGATTATGTGTGATTACGTGAGCGTTTGGCAACCATTCATATTTTATTACCAGGATCTTCGAGAAATATTTTGGTACATTCATCAGCAAAATTGCATTTCAGTAATCCATCTATCAGTACACTCTAAGGAATTTGTCAGCAAAAGAAAGCAGAAAACTGTCGCAGGAGTTACATGAGTAACAGTAACTTTATACGCATATTCCGATTAAATAAAAATATTTGGAAATGTTTCTTCATTTTTATAATTTTAAATATGTATAAATTCGAATAACAAATACAATTTTTTTTACCTACACGCAGAGAATTTTTTTTCTGATTTGGCTATCTACTCATACGTTAATTTGTGACTGCAAAAGTGGCTATGAACATAAAAATAACATAATATAGTTCAAAAATGGAGCAGCTTATAACCGAAGGTTGTAACTGGCTACAACGATTTTGTTTAAAGCATTTTTCTAGATTTATGGCATATCGCGTTATCAAATTCCATCATTACTCGGTTAATAGCATTTTGGTTCCCAAATTATCAGGCTAAGGTTCAGAATCCTGAACAGAGAAAATTTAAATATAAGCAATTGCAACCGCGAATTTTGGATTCTTCAACAATTGCAGCGATTTTCGCGACTGACTTCATAAATGTTACAAGCGATATTGTTTCTTAATACACAAACAAAAATTCAGTCGGATCCGTAGGCTAGATCGCGAGAAAATCATTTTAGCCATATTTGCCGCGAAAATTAAAATTTTCCAAAAATATCCAATTTGTATTATTTGTTTACCATGCCCTACAGCAATATCCATTTTTTGTAAGAAATTTGGAAAAAGGGATAAAAATGGTACCAATCTGACGGATGAAGCTGGAATCTTTAAATTCGCTGTGTACATTCCAGAAAATGCGTTTTATACACAACATTGCCAACATTTCATAAAAAAATGTTATTGAGTTTACAATAAGTCTTATTTATATATTTGAGCATTAATGGCTATGTGCTTATTTCAACATTCATAGCGCTCAATTGTAAACATGCAAAAGTGGCTATCTAGTCAAATGTCAAGAAGTGGCGAAATTAGCATTACACAATCTTGAAATTGGCACAATTCGTTTAGTTTGTTTTTATTTTTCATAATATTTGTCTTAAATTCAAGAAAGTGTTCACGATTTTTTATGTAGTTTTCCTGGTTTTACTGCAAAATTACCATTTTGAGTTATTTTAAAAAGAATTTAAAAATTCTATATTTTATTGCTTCAGAAAGTCTAGAAGGTTTTAAAAAAGTATATGTTCGAAACCTCTCTGGGCGTGGTTTGAACCCCCAAACACCCTACCCCCCCAACCTTGCGCACGTCCCTGTCGCTTTAGACTATTGACTGTTTTATAACACCAAACATCTTCAGAATCGCGACTTTAACCCCACAGAAAATCTTTGGGATTATCTCGAGGTTATGGCGAGAAATCACAAAATTTCATCAAAAACAAGTAAAAACTGCGTTAAGTTCGGCCGGGCGGAGAGACAAATCTTTTAATTTGGGTGTCTATGCAGTCAGAGGAATGTATACACCGAATTCCATGATTCTAGCTGCGGCCATTTGGTTGGTCCCATTTTTATCCACTTTTTCCCATTTTACCCCCTTAAGAGTACGACTTTCTAAAATCTCTTCATTTTATGTGTCTACGCAATTATAGGGATGTACACACCGAATTTCATCATTCTAGCTGTAGGCGTTTAGTTGGTACCATTTATATCCCTCTGTTCCCACTGTATCCCTTGAAAGTACGAATTTTGAAAAAACCTTTTAATTTTTCGCGTCTACACAGTCAGAGGAATGTATACTCTGAATTTTATGACTCTAGTTGCGGCCATTTGATTGGTGCAATTTGTATCCCTCTTTTCCATTTTACCACGTACGAATTTCGAAAAATATCTTTATTTTACGTGTCAATCAATCGGAGGAATGTATACACCGAATTTCATTATTCTAGGTGCAGCCGTTTTGTTGGTACCATTTTTATCCCTATGTTCCCATTTTACCCCTTAAAAGAACTAATTCGGAAAAAATACTTGTATATTATGTATCTACTCAATTAAAGGAATGTTCATACCGAATTTCGTGTTTCTAGCTGTTGTCGTGTAATAGGTACCATTTGTATCCCTTTTTTGCTCCATTTCACCCCCTACGAATATAAATCACATTATGGTGCTCGTATTTGCTATAAGGGCATATACGCATACCCAATATCAAGCATATATAAGCAGACATATTGAATTTTTCCCTGTTGACCGATTTCGCCCAGTTACAATCCCAACCGATCTACGACTATAAGACGCATTTATGGAGGGTATTACTAGAATACAAGCCATGGTAGAGTTCATGGAGTTCAGCCCGGCCGAACTTAACGTCGTTTTCACTTGTTTTTAATTTGTTTTTTGTTTGTACCAACATAAACTTTTTGACATTTTTCCTCCTGATTTCCTTCGCATGAAATTTCATAGAAAACATTATATTTATCCATTGTCGGGTTTTTAACTTTCGTATTGCTGACAAATAGTTTTATTGTGGTTTTTGTGCATACAGTGGCCGAGAAAAGTCAACATACGACCCCAATTTCGGTTCCCGGAGGAGTTCAGAAGCATTATGAAGAAATGTAATGATGTAGTTTTATTAGAAGTATCTTTTCTTTAATAAGTACCAAAAAATCGTATTTCACCACTAACTTCGAAAAATATTCATGAAAAAAAAACTATAAAAATACATTGACAAAAGTCTACATACGACCTACATGTTATGCTTCATTTTGTTGATTTCTGCAGGATAATAGCGGAAAAGTAACCATATTTTAATTTCTATTTTTGCGCTACGTTTTAGACTTCGTATTTTCATAGTTGAACAGTTGAAGGTAGTATATTTCTTGTGGCAATGGATCATCGAAAAGAAATTTTAGCAAATGTTCGAAAATTAGTCGTAAACCGCGGAAGTGAGAACAAATATTTTGGTGAAATATCGAATCACTTGAAGTTATTTAAATCAAAAATACAAATTGTATTTCAAATTTCCCCTAATATTTGGAACGTACATTAATAGCGTAAAAACTTAAAATAGACTCAAAAATGGTATCATCCAAACCGCTGCTGCTATAATAATGAAATTCGATGTGTACATTGCTTTGACTGCGTAGACGCGAAAAATAAAGAGATATCTCGATATTCGTGACTCCATGATCTAAATGGGATCAAATTGGTACCAATCAAGCTAGAATCATGATATGTAGTATTTGTATACGTCTGATTACGTAGATGCTGAAAATAAATTCGTACTTTTGGGGTCAAAATGGAAGAAGGAGTAAAACTGGTACCTATCAAAAGGATGTAGCTAACTTTTCTATCAAAATGGTACTGGAATCAAGAAGTTACAAATGGGGAAAATCGGGCGTGTGAGAAATTGTTTCTACTTATAAACGATTGGCAATACACCAAACATTTAGGGTACATTTTTGATGATTGCTTCCTTATGTTCGCTTTTTTATCACACTTGAAGTTTTATATTTATATATCGTTACCAAAATATAAAAAAAGACTCAACTCAAAAATTTTCGTAATCAGTTTTATTACTGAATCTTGTTGAGTACGTCCAGATATAAATTGTATTAAAATCTCGTGCAGATTGGATGAAAACTTTGCAAGTTATAGGCAAAATTAAAAAGATCTAACTCGTTCCTAAATTTTTTGAAAGACTAAACTCTGTAAAGACTAAAGACTGTATGTATACACATATTTTTTCCTTTATGCATTTGTTGTGCTTGTTTGTTGTAGAGCAGTTTAGAGAGTGTGTGTGAAATTAAAAAAAATGCGAATGGAAATACAAAGCCAATCAAATTAAGCGAATGAAGCATATTTAGGAATGTCAAAGAATTGTACTTCACAAAAGCCTGCTAAACAACTAGGTTTAGCCTGTACCTCGAAATTCTGCTCAAAAAGTTCATTGAGGCACTGTTCTCAATTCAGTGAAAATTCGCGAAAAGAAATATTTGCGATGTCTTGGAAAACGTCGTGGGAGCAAAAATAATAATATTTTGCTAGTCTTTTGTCCATAGAAGAAAAAAACGATATGTTGCTAATCCCTCATATCGGACTTAATCAAGGGCATATTTTTAAATAACAATACATTCCGATTGCAAGTCAATATTTCTTTCAACCTTTGGTTTTAAAGAAAAAGTCGTTCGAAATTGGGTTAATGCTGCTGGAAAACATTGTACAGTACTCAGTCCACAACAACGTTCAAACATTCGCATTGAATCCAAAAGATCTTCTGTAACTGGCAAGCTCAATAATGGTTCTCCAAAAATGGTTGGATGAACTGCTAAAGATGGAATCGCATTATTACAGAAAGCGAACCAAAAAGATATATGTCGAAGCCGAATTTTCGTGATATCGGGAAATGTATAAGCTATACACAGAAGAGTGCACATCAGACAAAGAAAATGTCCCTAAAATATTGCCTTGCCCAGTTTTCAAAAATATTATAAAAGAATCAAATTACTCAATTTTCAAGCCAAAAAATGATGAAAGTGATATCTGCATATCGTTCAAAGTGAACAATATATCAAAGGAATGCTATAAAAAACACGGAGAAGAAGTAGAAAAGATGCGGAAGAAAAGCGCAGTGATACAGTAAGTACTGAGTCCGGATTATGTGAAATTTTTTGCATAGACGCACAATGTGTTAAATTAGTACCTCGATTGAACGTAAATGCTGCTTATTACAAAATGAAATTACAGGTTCATAATTTCACTGTATACAATATTATCACTCATGATTGCAACACTTATCATCAAACATTTGAAGATATTTCATGATCGTCATCCGGAAATTCACCACATCATAATCTATTCCGATGGATGCTTTTACCAAAATCGAAATGTTACATTGGCCAATTCTTTGCTTTCTTTTTGTGAGCAAGCAGATGTATCAATTGAGCACAAGTATTTAATAAGTGGCCACACACAAATGGAGTTTGACGCAACTCACTCTCTCATCGACAGAAAACTTGGCAAAAAGCAAATATACATACCATCTCAATTTGTGAATATTATAAAAGAGGCACGGACGTCGCCTACACCTTTGCAAGCATAAAAATTACATTACGATTATATGTGGCGAGTACAAAGTTCTATCACAAAGGGCTGGGTCGACTACTATTGCAGCTATTAAAGCTGGGTCACTTTATAGCAAAAGACTAGAAATATAAAAAAGTGGGATCATTTACAAGACCTAAAAAGATTGCTGCCAAAGGACGGTCAATACTTTTATGATAACGCCTAACTATATTTGCTATTTATTTTGTTATTGTTATGTTGTTTCATTTTAAATTTACTTGAATTACATTGTTAATTTATTTTTTATTTTTTCCAAAAAGCCTCAACTTACTATTTTTTTTTCAAAAATCCCAAACAAAAAGGTCTAAAAAATAAAATTACATGACTGATTTCCGCGAATGTTTTGAATAAAAATTGCATTAAAAAAATATTATTCTCATATTATTTCCAGTTTATGACGTTTTTTCATCCTCCTGAATAATTTGGTTTTTGTTAGTTGAGTCTTTTTTATATTTTGGAAATGATATAGTAGAAAACTATTAATGTTATAATAATTTTCCTATTCGAGCGCCCGGTAGTCGAGTTGGGAGCTTGCTCGGCTATCAGCGTGGGGGTTGTGGGTTCGATTCCCACCAGAGTCTGCAGTCTGTCGCTGCAATAACTAGCTGGTCTTAGTCACCCCGGCTCAATCCCTGGACTCAAAATTGGAATATAAATTTACTTTGTATTGTAATTCATAATAAATATATAAATAAATAATTTTCCTAATATGGCAGTGCACTTCTTCCATAGTAAATTAAATGTTTTTATGGACTTTTTTGTATTATAGCCCATTTCGAATTATCACAAACAAATCGTCTACATACTTGATAAGCACGACTGGTTTGGTGCTTGTATTGTCCATGCTTTCGTCTAATAGATTTTCCATCACTATGTCCGCCACAATAGGGGAAGCCGTTGAGCCCATTGGAAGGTCTTTCTTCTGTTGTATATTTTGATTTTCATATTGGAAATACCAATTGCCAATAATGCAAAATTTAAGAATTCTCAGAAATAGGCTCTGCGTCATATTTGAAAATTCTTTAATCCAGTACACACTACTTAAATTTATTCCAAGTTCTTCATATATTCAAGTATTAAAAACTTATAAAAAATAATTGTGTTTAGAAAAATACATGAATAGTAGTATAAGAAGCAATTCTCGTTCGTTTGCCACGACGTTCTTCAAATATTATTATAAACAACCACTGCGAAGAATCCTACCTAGCCATCGCATCAGCCATGGTGACATAGCTCTACTCTTTATGGTATTCTATGTTGTCATTTTTGATATGAGTGTTGCATGCTCTGAAGCAAAATAATTTATTTGAATTATTGAGTAACATTTTCCTCAGGTTTAGTTAAATTGGAGTTATTCTAAGTATAATTTTTCTATTAACAAGTAAAATTTTAGTCAGGCTAAAAAAATTTCCTAAATATTTTCTCAATAAATATATACTCAATAAATTTACTTGATTTGAGTAAAATATTTTAATATTTTCATAATATTAATACATACTTTTTGGTATCAAACCATCAACTTATTTCGTTAAAGAAAATGTATGCATGTTGCATGGGCAACCAACTATTGTAAAAGAAATAAGTAATTCTATGTAACTTTACTTATTACAAAATTTAGTAGAATATTTGAGCATTAGATTTATATACGTATGTCCTTGAAGAGTTGTATTTGGGAACGATTAAAAACAGTGGCGGTAACACTCCCCTGCAGTATGACAAGAAGCCTTCGATGACATACTTACTTGGCCGTCTTTTGCTTTCGATGTTTCCAAGACCTTCCCCCTTGGCTACACGTTTCTTGGACTCGACGGATCAACCACTAAACCAGATCACCAACTTGCAACGGTTTTGCCTTCTCGTGCCATTTTGATCTAAAAGTTAAAGTGGGTAGGTATTCTTTAACCCACCTGCGCCAAAAATTGTCTGCATACTGTTGAGAGCATAGCCAGTTGTGTTTTAGTGCCACGCCACTATCGTCGTACATTGCCAACGGTTTCATGCCATTGGAAGAACCCAACAAAAAGTGATCGGCACATAGACTAGGGGCGAGAGTTGATTATATTTTCCACCTCCATCAACATACCTCTGATTAGCTCTTCGCTCGGTGCCCGAGAAGGTGTAATATTATAAAAACAGTTTTGATAGACCTTACTAACCTTTCCGAGGCCCCTCCCATGTGTGGTGATGACGGCGGATTAAATTTCCATTCTGTGGTTGTTGTGGTGAATTTACGGACGAGTTCATATTTATCAACTTCTTGTACGGCTTCTCTAATTTTTTTTCTGCGCTCACGAAATTAGTGCCGTTATCGCTATAAAACTGTCTTGGAAATCCTCGACGAGACATAAAATTTCTAATCGCCATTATACACGAAGAAGTATTTAGGGTGTTGACAATCTCAATATTAACAGCTCTCGTCGTTAGGCAAGTAAAAGGTGCTCCATACCTTTTCTCTGTATGACGGCCGACTGTCACCATAATTGGGCCTAAGTAGTCCAGGCCCGTATATGTGAACGGGGAACAAAACGCAGCCAAACGAGCTTGTGGTAACTTAGCCATTTGTGGGTAGTTTGGAACAGCTTTTCTTATTTTGCATTTCTGACATTGCTTTACTACACTCTTCAGCACAACTCTCAATCGGGGAATATAGTATCGCTGCATAATCTCGTTTATAACAGTCTCATGATTGAGATGAAAGAAGGTTATACGACTTCCTCTTGGTAATATGACAGGATTCTTCGTATCGTCAGGAATACATGCTTTTTCTAAGCGCCCGTCGACACGAAGAACATCATTTTCGTCTAATTTTGGTGAAATTTTTTATAGCGAACTTGCTTTGCTCAATTGTTTATTTGACTTTAGAATGTTTATTTCCTCTAAATAAAACTCTTTTTGTGCAAGTCGAAACAATAGAAATTCAGCTCTCAACAATTCATCTGACGTAAACTCGATATCAGAATGCGCCGTTTGTTTTAAAATATATGAAAATCGAAGGACGTATGCAGAAGTTCGTAAGAGCCGATTCCATTTAAAAAAACGTTAGTGTGAAATTGCACATATTCATCAACCTCAATGTTTGATGGTTCTAGAACAGTGTCGTCTTTAGGCCACTCACATGCTGGTTTCAGGAGAAAAGTTGGCCCTTTGAACCAGCGACTATTTGCTGAAACGTCTGGCCTTTTGCCCATTTTCGTCTGCAACATTTTGTTTGCCAGGAATCCAATGCCACTCATCTAACTCCGTCGTCTCGAGAATTTCGCTTATACGATGAACAAGAAATTGGTGGTATTTTTTGTTATTGTGTGTCAACCAGCTAATGACCGTTCTTGAGTCGGACCAAAAATGTTTATTTTTTATTGTTATCGAATGATTTTTGATAATATTGTTCCCGAATCTACTGCCAATTAGAGCTGCCATCAGTTCTAAACGTGGTATTGAAGTCATACGTAATGGGGCTACTCGCGTCTTAGAACCAACCAAAGAGCAAACGATGTTGTTATCCTGTACTATTCGAAGGTAGGCTACAGCTGCGTAGCCATTTTCGCTTTCATCTGCAAATACGTGCAACTGAAGATCGACGTCGTTGTAGTTGGAAAATGATTTTAAATAACAACGCTGAATACTAATTTTTTCCAAATCTGGTAGATATTGCAGCCATTTGTTCCACTTTACAAGTTGATCATCTTTAATTGGTTCGTCCCAGTTGACACCGCTTTTCCAAATCTCTTGAAGGATAATTTTTAGAAACATAAGAAAATGACCAATTAATCCAAGGGGGTCATAAATTGTCATTAATATTTTCAAAACGTGTCGCTTTGTTACATGTTTCTTCCCACGAACTATATCATTACTAAGTATACAGGGCGAAAGTTTAAATATTAGTGTATCCTCTGATGGACTACAGAAGACGCAAGGACCTTTTCAGTTTCTCTATCTGACCCAATATTTAGTTGTCTTTCAATATCTTTCTGTTGCATTTCTAAACCCTGGACTACTTCGACTTTATTGGAACACCAATTCGTGAGATTGAAACCGGCTTGACTCTGAATATAATGCGTCTCTTTAGCTATTTGTATGGCCTGTTCGATTGTATCTGTGGAAAAGAGGAAATCATCCACATAGTGATTGTTTTTGACAGCAGAAGCTGCCTGTGGAAATTGCCTCTCAAATTTTGTAGCGTTTACATTTGTCACATATTGGGAAATGCAAGGGGCACACGAAGCACC
Source organism: Polietes domitor (assembly GCA_947397865.1). Classification (NCBI taxonomy): domain Eukaryota; kingdom Metazoa; phylum Arthropoda; class Insecta; order Diptera; family Muscidae; genus Polietes; species Polietes domitor. The sequence goes on along the minus strand of OX377618.1, from coordinate 80,421,776 downwards.
AAAAATCATTACGTTCATGATATAAATATCGGGGTCTCTATTGGTTTCGCAGCTCCGCCACAAGAAACGTTGAACCTGTCTATCATCCTCCCGTATGTAGATTTGGTGCAACATTTGTTCGATGTCACCACATATAGCCACCGACTTTTCCCTGAACTTATAAAGAATAGCTGGTAACGATGTTAATAGGTCTGGGCCTTTGTGGAGCACAGAGTTCAATGATACCCCGTGGAACTTTGCTGCAGCATCCTACATTTACGTGGTTTATTTTTATTCAATACAGGGAATATAGGCAGGTACCAAACCTTTTGTGCTGTCTTCGATTTATCGATTTTCGTGATATAACCCTTTGCTTTATAATTGTCGATAGTTTTCGCAAAAATTTCAAATAGCTCAATATCTCTCAATAATTTATGTTCAAGACATATAAGCCTCTTCTTTGCCATATCGAAATTATCCGGCAGTGTCACTTCGTCAAATTGCCAAAGTAAAGAGGTTTCATAGTGTCCATCATCGCGTTGTTTGGTAAACTTGTTTAAAAGTTGTAGCGATCTCTCTCATCCTCTTTGTTGGCCTGTAAATTTTTGTAATTAATACCCAAACTTTCAATATTATAAAATTGTTTTACTAGCTGATGAATTTTGTTGTCAGCTTCTGTGCATTCGCATATATGCATATTGTATGGCGTTAGCTGACTACTGCCGCACGGCCCGAAGACTGTCCAACCAAGCGCTGTTTTTATAGCAATTGGTTCTTTTGTGCCTCCTTCTTTAATTTTACTGGAAATTGTCATATTCACGTTATTTAGCCCAATTAGAACTTTTGGAGCAGCTGCAGTGTAGCTTTCAATTGGTAATCATTTTAAATAAGTAAATGTTCTGCATAGGGATTCGTACTCAAGTGTCTGATTTGGCAACAAAAATTCTTTCACTGAACGTACATCCAGAGAGAATTTCTTGTTGTTAGAGTTACATATTTGAATGTTCAGATGTTCTGAATTACTCTCTATTCGCTCTACATTTGCAGTCCACTTAAGACACAGTTGATCGGATTCTCCCTTTAAATCCAATTGGTTTAAGATTTCCTCATCAATAAGACTAATAGATGAGCCGTCATTCAGAAAAGCGAATGTAGTTCTTGCTTAGTCGTTTTTCCCAAAAATTCTTATTGGAATGATTTTGAAGAGAATCTTTTGTTTACGAATGTCGTGTGTATTGAGAGTCTGCACAACCTCATTCTCCTTTGCTTTGTCATTCTCTCCACTCGTTTCTTTACCTGCATTGGATGGCTTGTTTACACTACTTTTTGATCCGTGAAGGAGATGGTGGTGTTTCATTTGACAGCCTTCAACGCTGCAGCTTTTGTTTTTGTTGTAACAGACACCACTATGCTTCCTAAAGCAGTGCTTACACAATTCCAATTGTTTTACGAAATTCCACCTCTCTTTGCGATCAGCATATTTCACAGTTGCATACGTTATTACATTCTCCACTGCAAACAATACATTTCTTTCTTTTTGTTTCTTCATGGATGTGGACGAATGCGTTTTTTTGTTTACGAACGGGAGAAGATTCAATAATCGGATAGTTTTCTACGTTTACAGTACTGGCTGATAGTCCAATATCGAACATCCAAGAAGAAAACTCTACCAAATTCGCCTTTTTGTCGCACTGCTGAAGATATAATTTTTGTGTTCCCCAATTTATCTGGTAGTACGGTGGCAGTTTTGATATAAGTTCCTGAAGTAGCGAAGAATTATTTAACTCGTCGACCAGGCCGCATGCCTCAATCGTGGATTGCAGACTTTTAACATGAATGGCGAAGTTAGTAATGGTTTCCATTTTGTTGGGGTTTACCTGTGGCAATAATTTTATTTTATTTTTCAGGGAAAACAATATTTTCTACGGCTGGCCGTACAATACCTTCAAGGTACAAACGGCATGAGGAACACATGATGGGTGAACCAGGATTCTTTTAACTGCTTCTAAAGCCTCCCCGCGTAGAGCTCGTTGAAGCCTTATAATATTTTCTGCGTCCGTCAATCCACAAACGGCAGTGGACCAGTCGTAGGTCGAACTGAAAAGTGGCCATTCCTCTGGACAACCAGAGAAAAAGGGTAATTCTTTTGGCACAGTTTGACGAGCGTGTAATTGGTCAGCAGTAAGTCTATGTCCTGTTATTGATGGGTGTTCCGAATATGGCTGGGACGTTTCTGCTTGTCCGGCAGCGATGAATGGTTGTTGTTGTTGCGAGGTGTTAATGTTTTGTGTATGGTCGAAACGGTTCTGAATAAAAGTTTGGTGAGCTGTTGTGTGAGTCGGTAAATTTGGATAAATAAATTGAAATGGTTGAGCATTATTAATGTTGATTGTATCGTGAAGGTTGTTTGAGGGAGAATTATATACGGCGGTTGACATTAATGGGAAGTTGTTGGATGTTACAGTCACATGCGAAGATGCCTGTGTGTTTATTGAGGTTACGTTTGGTGTGGTACCTACAGTGTTATCCACATAAGAATTTTGGACATTAGTCGTATTGGCGAAAGATTCACTTCTATTAATCCGACTTTGTGTACTGGTGGTTTGAATTTCAATAGTTTCTTCCTCGATTTGTTGTAAGATTAGATATTTTTTGGACAAATATTCATCATCACGCCTCCTAGCAAGATCACGTTCTTCCTCTAACCTTTTCAATTGTTCTGTCTTTTTGTCGCTAAATGGATCTTTTGACGTGCATGATGAATGTGTGCTTGAAGAGGACCGTGAAGAGTAAGCTGAACGAGATTTACATAATGGACATGTCCATGGCTCCTGAGGTAGTTTGACTTTGAGCAGCAGCTAACCAGGATACCAATAATTGATTCGTGGCATAGTTGGCATATTTGTGGTAAATTTTTAGTTATGCCGACGTTTTGGTTATGTGGTTGATCGTACTGTGAGGAGTTGCTCATGGTAATACTTACTTGTGGTTGAGGTTATGTAAAGATCGGGTGGGAGTGATGTCGGCAGCAAGTTTTAAGCCACAAGGCAGTTTGTCAGCGTGAAGAAAATGTATCTTCAATGTAATATTATAAACTTCTTTATAGCAAAAAGAATTAAAAATTTGTTCACAACAGATGGCTCGTGATGGCCTGATGAGATTGGCAACACAGGTTAATGCTGTTGAAATGTATTTATTTCTTTATCGCCAAATTTGGCTCAACCTAGTGTTTTAATTCCTTAAAATAACATGGATTTTCATTAAATTCAGTTTAATAATTTCATAATATTAATACATACTTTTTGGTATCAAACCATCAACTTATTTCGTTAAAGAAAATGTATGCATGTTGCATGGGCAACCAACTATTGTAAAAGAAAGAAGTAATTCTATGTAACTTTACTTATTACAAAATTTAGTAGAATGAATAGAAAGTATAAAAGAATAGAATAATTATCGATAATAATTATCGATAACTCTATTTGAGCATTAGATTTATGTACGTATGTCCTTGAAGAGTTTTATTTGGGAACGATTAAAAACAGTGGCGGTAACAGAAACCGATTTTTTAATTCACGGTTTCCGAAAACTCTACTATAACGCTGCACCAACAATTTTTTTTCACTGAACCAACACTAAGGGTATGTCTCCTATAAATGCAGTACATTGCGTTTGCGGAAGGAAGGTCAGGCATTGGAAGGAGGAAAGAGGGAAAGTAGTGTCTGTTGACATCTGTTTTGAATCTCTGAATATCGTAATTGGAGGGAAAGATATTTGCCGGAAGTCGATTCCACATACGGATAGTATGGGCGAAGAACGAATTTATTCTGTAATGTGTAGTGCGGCCAATAGATAACAAATGGGTGAGCGTTCCTGGAGAGTCGCGTATCTCTACCGAACGTTCTCACGAGCGGTATAAGATCACGAATTTCCGAAGAACAAACACCATGAAAGAATCGATAGAACAATGACAAACAACCAACATTACGACGGCGTTCAAGAGAGACAATAGAATTGGATATCCTACGTCACCTATCAACATCATCGCCCTTCTCTGCACCCGACCATATGTGGGAGTTGTATTCCATCTTTGGTCTGATGTAGGTAGTGTAGATATTGAGAAGATCAGAGGGTGTGAAATATTTCTTACATCGTTTTAAAAAACATTTATATGCTTCTTTCGAAACATCAAATACATGTTTTGTCCAACGAACATCACGTTGTATTATCATTCCTAGAACATCGAGAGTATCTGATTGCTCAATATCTACACCGTTCATTAAAATCGACGACACCGTTGGATCAGTGAATCGCTTCTGAGACAACAAGGAGCACTGGGTCTTAGGTGCATTAACATCTACTCTATTTACTCGACCCCATTCAGAAATGGCCAGCAAATCCTGGCTAAGGACTCATCCATCAATAGCCTTTTGTCCTCAATTTCTTGACGACTTGGTCTATGATCGAATGAGTATGAATGACAGAGGTTGCTGTCATCCTCATTCGTGGATATTGAATTCGAAGTCCGATCCAAGAGGTTGTTGATGAAAACAAGAAAAAGGGAGGGGGAAAGGACGGAGCCTGTGGTACTCCTACGGTTAACCTATGCTCGTTGGATGAGATCCCATCTACATCAAGCTCGATATAAATCGAGAGAAGTCAATACCACCACCAAAAGCGATAAGCTTTGATATAAGTGCGCCGTGCCAAATAGATATCTGGAGCAACGACCTTACTCTCTCCAAGCTGGTGGATGGATCGATTCCACTTTTCGGATAACAGTGTCATCAGGTCTCACGTAGATCGATTCCTACGGAAACCATACTGTCGATCATTAAGTAAGTCATTGTTTTCTAAATACCCTACAAGTTGGTAGTTGACCGTACTCTCCATAACCATCGAGAGCGCTGAGCACATCGCGATCGATAGTTAGCAGGGTTATTAGCCTCACCTTTTTTATGGGTGGGCTGGATGTTCGCAATATTCCAACGTGCTGGGAAAACTCCTGAACGCTATGCAAGGTTGAAAAGATTACGAAGGGGGCAGGCAAGCGTCGAAGAGCACTTACATAGGACAAGTGCTGAAATGCAATCCGGGCCTGGAGATTTATTTACGCCGAGATTTGCGAGAACCCATTTAACTCCACGTGTTCGAAAAAATATTTGAGGCGTGGAACTAGATACATTTTCGATCACGGGGAGTGGTCGATTGCTTTCCGACAAGGATGAATTCCTTGGAAACATTTCACTCAATAGGTTAGCTTTGTCAACCGGGTTAGTGAATATCTGGTCATCTTTAACAAGAGTTGGGATAGATGAGGAGTTATCCTTTATTCTTCAACAAATGACCAAAAGCTCTTACTCCCCTGGGAGAACTTTGGCACGAATACGTTGTTCGTACAGAAACTTTTCACGTCTAAGTACCCTGGCACACATGGTTCTTGTCTGCTTGCGTAGCAGATCAGTGGTGGCATTTTTATTTAAACGCCATTTCCTGAACGCTTCCTCTTTGGATCTGACAGCAGTCTTGCATGTCTGGTTAAACCAACTTTTATTAGATGGTTTATCCGAAATAACTTTAATTGGAATAAATGACTTCATTCCAATCAAGATAATATTTTCAATCACTTCATCCGCAGCATCTATATCGCCATTTAGAAAACAAAGTTTCCAATTGATATGGTGGAAAAAGTTGTTGAGCTCGGCCCAACGTGCCTTTTCGTATATATATATATATATATATATATATATATATATATATATATATATATATATATATATATATATATATATATATCTATATATATATTGTCCGCTTTGGGGCTGGGCTCGAAGCGACACGAAGAGCGGAATATGAAAAGAATGCTGAAACAATACAGTGATCCGAATTACCAAGAGGTGCTAGAACGTTAACTTCATACTTTTCAGGGTGTGATGTTAAGACAAGATCAAGAATATTTCAGCGTTGCCCTTGGACACTCGGAATGTGAGTTATTTCATTCACTAGTTGCGTCAAATCATTATGCGCGGCAAAAAGCTCGGCGTATTGACCCTCCGGTATTGAGTGACTCGAATGGGCAAGCCAAGAGGAATTATGAACATTGAAATCGCCAGCAACCACAATTTCACTGTCAGGACAATCCTCTAAAATTTTTGTAATTGAATCAGAAAGAGCGTTAAAGCCATTTAGGGATACCTCCCTTTCCGCGTTCTACTTTTATACACAAATCCGAAATGTAGTACGTGTGTTCCAATCTTAAGTTAGCTTAAGTTATGCTGACTCTGAAACACATAGGGTTTTCACTCTTGGTAGCAAATGGGGGCTGTAGATCTAGCAAAGTTTGTTACGATTTGCTACACCACAACAAAAAAATACAAAGAAAAGATATTTGCTAGGGTTTGTGTAATTTGCAAGACTAAAACCCATAGCATATCTACCCTTGTAGCTCTTGCAAATTCTGCAAGTATAGAACAACTCTTTGATCCGTGTGGCTAATTTAGCTTTTAAGCAAAAAACGTTTTTTCATCCCATTTTGGCGTGTTTTTTACTCTAGAGTTAACAACTTTACCCGACAAATAAAATTTGCAATCAACTGTGAGAAGCATAATCGTAGTAAATTCTGCAAGGGTTGCAGAATATGCTACCAAGAGTGAAAACACTAATTATATCGTTACGTACGTATACCATAAGACCTCTCACAAGAGCAAAAACATCAGGGAAGGGGACAACGCACACACTATGGAGCGGACATAAAATGTGCGGTCAGCGATGTGTGCCTGCTGTGGAGCCTGCTGTAATGTTGTTGTAACCCCTGGGATTTGTATCTACAAGGTAGAGATAAAAGAGAAAGAAAGATAATAAAGAGTGAGAAAATTAAAGATGACTTCTAAGCACCCATATCCAGTTCGAGGAATCTGGCTGCCTCGATTGGATCTTGCAGGGCAAGGGATGAGGTGCCTTGTGATGTGCGGTGAGGAGCCACATCTGGGGCATTCGTCCGCTATGGTTGGGTTTAGGATCGAGAGGTAACTATTTAGGTATCTAGAGATACCAGATCGGAGCTGAGATAGAGTCGATCTGGTCTCTCTAGGTAACAGCCTTTCCTCACTGTGTATGGGAGGTGGTCTACCACCGAGCACTATGCTGTTCGGTGCCGAGGGCATGGCCGCCTGGACTGCCTCAGTACGTGCCCGTCCCAGAGCGTACCTGATCCCCTCATGACTGTTGTCCTACATTAGATGTTGCACGTTTCCTATGTATCTCCTAAAATCGTGCCTGATGAATCTGTGCCGTTCTGTTTGTTCCCTGACTATAGAGTTGTGGTTTGGGTGTTCTATATTTCCACATTTAATCAGGTGCTGCTTAGTAAGTAGGGAGCAGTGATCCCTTACTGGTAGCATCTGTGACTCAATATGGAGGTGTCATTCGGGGGTTTTTGAGTGACATCCCGTGGCAATCCTTAATGCAGTGTTCTGCACTGTTTGGAGGTTCCGCCATTGGGTGTCACTGATGCTAGGAGCCCAGGCTGGGGCAGCGTAGTCCATGAGGGGGCGACCTATGGCCTTGTAAGTCATTAGGATTGTCTCCTTGTCTTTTCCCCATATAAAGAGTGATTTTTTTGAGGTTAGGATTTTCATGCATTAGTTTTTGACAGATCACGTGGGATTTCAGACATGGTGTCAAAGAGAAAGATGCTCAGTATGCTTTGACATTTCATCATGAATAGACTTACTAACGAGCAATGCTTGCAAATCATTGAATTTTATTATCAAAATGCGTGCTCTGTTAAGAAAGTTCAGAAAGAAAGAAATTGTGTTCAGGGACGAAGCTCATTTTTGGCTCAATGGGTACGTAAATAGGCAGAATTGTCGATTTTGGAGTGAATATCAGCCAGAAGCATTGCAAGAGCTACCAATGCATCCAGAAAAAGTCACAGTTTGGTGCGGTTTATGGGCTGGTGGCATCATTGGACCGTACTTCTTCAAAGATGATGCGAATCGTAACGTAACTGTGAATGGTGAGCGCTACCGTGAGATGATATCCAACTTTTTTTTGCCCAAAATGGAAGAACTGAACTTGGTTGACATGTGGTTTCAACAAGATGGCGCTACATGCCACACAGCTCGCGATTCTATGGCCATTTTGAGGGAAAACTTCGGAGAATGTAATGGCCGTTTTTGAAAAATTTTCTTTTTCTTTTGTGCATATAGAAACTTTCGATTTCTTCTAGTAGGAGCTTACCTCCCTATTCATTGCAAATATTACGAATTGGTATGTCATAGGAAAAATTGATGGTTCAAGTAAGAGAGAAAATTTTTCTCTGTGTATGTTATGTAGTAAAAGTACTGTACAGTCATGTTATTGTTGCTGAATTTCAGTTATGACAACTCACAGATTTTATCATATGTCATTTCTGGCTGATTAAGGGGAGCTTACGTGGTCACGTTGTCGATCATAAACTTCCTTTTTGATTTATCTTTCGAACAAGGTGCACAAAAAAAATCTCACACAAAAATCTTTGTAAAATCAACCAATCGAAACAGCGTTTACGAAAATAATTGGATTGACAAAGTCTAAGTAAGTCCCAAAGTGCTTCATAAAACTATTGTGAATAATTATTCATTAATTGTATTATCCAGATATTATTTATATCCCTGGATTGCTTTTTCCTTGAATTAATATCAGTGTTCCGAAAAGGCCAGTACATAATTGTTTAATTCTCTCTGGTAGTGGACTCAATGGAAAATTCCATTGAGTTCCAAGTCGTATACAGGAGTTTAAAAAAACATACAGGTAAACGATTTCATGCTTCTTTCAGAAATTATCCATTTGTAACCCAAACATTTTTAAACAGGCCTATTTTTATATCCCCCAACCGAAAAAGAAAAACAACATTATTCCTCTCCATATTGGAACACCCTCTACTGCAAAAAGTAAATTGATATTAGAAGGAAGACTAAACCTGGTTTTTTTGTCTCGTAGTCTCTCCCCCAGTTTGATCAGTTTATTTCGTCGATCACTAAATATCACTCGAACAAAACAGAAAACGTGTATCAGCCAAGCCAAGCCTACGTACATATCGTAAGTAAGCAAGAAGGTACAGCATCACGAGCATTGCCCTCAAAAATTAAAACGAGCTATGGCTGAAGTGTAGAAAAACCAATTGATAAGGACAACATTTTAATCTGTGGAAGAAGTACCATTCATCAGTAAAAGGGTCCATCAAGAAATGTGGAAAAAACATCATATAATAATTGTAGTAGTATCCAGAAGAGTGGTAAAATTATAGTTTAAAGTTTTTTTAAAATGTCCAAAAAATTAAGTGAATGTTTATATATTGATTACTTCAACATGATTTAACTAAAACTAAAAAAAAAATTATATATATGAAAACAACATGAAAATAGGTCAGATATGTGAAGTTTAAAAAAATAGTGAATTAGTTACAAAAAGTGAACAAAAATTAGTGATTAAGAAATGGAAGTGAATCCGACGTACTTTTTCAGAAGTGATCCCATAACATAAAAAACAAACAAAAAAAAATATTGCTAAAAGACTCATTACGAGATATTAAAGGTCTGAAAAAGTTCGATCATTCGTTCCACTAGAGTATAAGTAGAATCCAACAACCACACATCATTTCATTTATTTCAACATTTAAGACAAAAATTAATCGAGCTACCTAATATCCATGTACGAGTTCATCGAGTGAGAAAGGGGCCCTCTTCATCATACATCGATGGATACAATGAGTGAGTACTAAAACATTTTTTTGTGATTCTGCATAAGTGTGTTGACATGTAAAGCAGATTTAGAAATAGCGAGAGTAATAGAAAGACATTAAAGTAAACAACGTAATTGACGGTAATCTCTAAAAAATAGGGTTCTCAAATAAGTATGTGAATAAATATTGACTTTTAAATAATTTGTTGCTTTGCATGTCATAACAACTTATGGAATGCAATTTATATATTGCGAAATATGTGTGGTTTAATTCAATAGTCCAATAAGTTTATTTTGATAGTTTACCCTTTTGGGGTTCAATAATTTTTGCACTATGTTAAAATTTCAAAACAATAATGTAAGGCTTCCCAAGATTAGGAAATTTTCTGTTACTTGAATTCGGAATATCAATATTGGGTTTACAACCAATCTAGTATTTTTTTTGTTTATTAATTTTGGAATAAATTTCATGAACAGTATGATCATGTATTGTGAATAGAACCAATTATGTGTGTTTCTTCCTACCATGGCATTAGATATGTGATATACTAAATTTCGATTTTTCGTTATATCAGGGGTTCTACAAACTAAAGATTCGCCGCTAGAACCAAAGAAAAGAACCCACTAAAGAGGCGTGGGATACCCAGAAGATCTCGGGATCCGTTAGGCTATATTAAAGGATACCAATTGTTTTTTTCTTTCTTCTTTTTTCTGAATATTGGGGCTTTGTTTAATATATATTCAGTTTTAATCCACTTTTAGCATAAATAATAAATAAATTGGGAGTCTACAAAAAAATCCATATGTAGTACCAAAGAAAAGCCGAATCAAGGAAAGGACACGAACCCCCCTCGCGACTGCTTGCTAGCATAATTAATGGCTCCCATGGTCCTACTCCTTGATGGAAATCCCAAAAACTCTGCCACCTATCGGGACTTATTTTTTAATCAAAAAGTATTATTTTTTACTGGTATTTGTACGTTACATAATTGGAGATGGCGCCCAATGTGGGGCACGAAAGGACGTAAGTAATCCTTGATGCTCTGTCCATAGTTTTGTTAGTTTATCGTAGAGTTCATTTGAAATTTTAAATCTTAAGATTTTCGGTTGATTTTAGTTTAGGAAGTCTTTGAGAAAATATTCTTCATTACCTTCTAGGAATTTTGGACACTTGAGGTCACAAGGTTCGAGTGATCCAACCGTTGCGTTCTGTGGAGTTTCATTTTCTTGAGATAGATTTTACTTTTGATAACCAAATCCCTTATTATCACAGTTATTACGTTTTACGTTTCAGCGACTTAGGAATCAGTGCTAATGTTAGTGATGGATTATATGGATTTTGCTGTTTGCAAATTCATATCCGCTTTGATATTAGGAAATCCTAGGAAAAGTTATGATTTCGACTGGTTTGTTCTGAAATGAGTAGGCGGATAATTTTATAAGTAGCCATAGACCAAATTGTCATCCAGTATCCTTTGATCGTTAAAGCCTTTTATTCGTTATGTCACTCTTTGCCGTGGTAGAGGAAACATTACTCATGAATTTATGCAAAGTCTTTTAAAACTAAATATATTTGAATCAAAAAAAAAAAACATTTTTTCGTTGATGTAGATTTTATTTATTTGAATCTACACTTTTATATCTTTAATTACATTGATAATTATTTGTACGTTGATTGAAGATAATATTTAATTAACCATGGAAAGAACACCACCGCCATCATTGGCGTCAGATGCAGCACCGACTGTTTCAGCTCCATGTCCTTCAATTACTATCGAATCCCATGCTTGTTCCCATTGCAATGAAACCATGACCGAAGGTCAGGTTTGTCTGATTCTAAATGAATGTTCTCACGTATTTCATAGGAATTGCATTGAAAACTATTTAGCTAACACATCTGAATGTCCTGCATGTAAGATTATATGCCAACTTTCAGACCTCAAGGTAGTAACAATAGTTCCAAAAACGACAAATACAACTAAACATATCAGTAGGGGAAAAGGACGAGGTGCTATGTCAAAAATTTATAATACACGAAATTCTAAAAAGAATCTCTTTCAAGAAAACCAAAATAGTTTATTGGATTGTAGTTCCGATTTACAAGGAGCTGTCAGTTTAACCCCTAACCGTACTACACGGAATACAGATTCCGTTGTTCAAAACCCTCCACCTAATGTAAATAATAATATAGACTACAGTGAAATTCAAAAAATATTAGAAGATAGTTTATCACGAATTTTAACAAACTTAAATATATTGCCGAGTGAGCCATCGCGAGCAAATGTTGTTAATCACCCCAACCAAGAACGTGAAAATGACCAGCTATCATCTGCTGGAAATAATAGGTCCACTAATAGAGCACAAAGTTCCCCGCATAATTCAAATTCTTCTAATAGGATTTCGTTATCTAATATGCCCTTACAACCGGACAAAATAACAACTATTATTCAAAATTGGCATTTGAAATTTGATGGGTCTCCCAATGGTTTAAAAGTGGAAGAATTCTTATACCGTATACGAACTCTTACAGAAGATAATTTCAATGGAGATTTTTCTCTAATTTGTAGAAATTTAAACATACTCCTAGTCGGAAAAGCTGGAGAATGGTATTGGCGGTATCACCGACAAGCCAACCCAATTGTTTGGGAAGAATTTTGTGATGCTATTAAATACCAGTACCGCGACTTCAAAACCACATTCGATATTCGAGAAGAAATTCGAAATAGAAAACAAAAGCCCGGGGAGGCATTTGACTCCTTTTATGATTCAATATCGTCCATTCTCGACAGATTATCTACTCCCATGTCAGATATGGAATTAATAGAAATTTTGACGCGTAATCTTCGTCCTGAAATACGACAGGAACTTCTCTATATCCCTATCAATTCGATACCTCATTTGCGTAAATTGGTTCAAATGAGGGAGAATTTTTTAAATGATGAACATGTACGGAGAAATTTGACTACCCGTTCTAATAACAATTTTGTTCCACGAAGACAAATTGCAGAGATTTCTGAACTCGACGCCGATTTTCAAGAAGGCAATTCAAATAAAGACGAAGTAATTAATGCCATCGAGAGAACTTCTACCAAACTAAAATGTTGGAATTGTGACGCGCATGGTCACTTCTGGGAAGACTGTTTAGGAGAAAAGAAAGTGTTTTGTTATGGCTGCGGGGCTAAAGACACCTATAAGCCAAATTGCACAAATTGCGCCTCGAGGAAATCACAGCAGTTGAAAAATTTTCGACCTGCGAGTCTCGGAAAGGAACTGCCCTAGTTGATATTCATGTAGAGGAAAAACGACAGGATCGAGATAATACAATTTTACTCAATTCATCATCACTTGATAACAAAAATATCGAACACCCTAGAAGTTATAGTAATCCCACAAGTATTCTCAAGAAAAGTACTTCCTCCACATCTTCTGATAAACATCATAGTTCTCCTCCTAAGGGTAGTTCTACTGATTGTGCCACACGGATTATATTTCCAAGACTACCGTATCACAAAAAATGGGAGATATATATACAAAAGAGAAATGAAATATTTAACACGCCTGCAATTTCAATGTGTACAATAAACCAATCAAAACGTTCAACCAAGCGAATGAGGAAGTTTTTCAAATTCAAACGCCTTAGCAAAAAACTTCTGATTTCTGCGATTATATCCAATCCTTCTGATAGACGCTTTTATGCGAAGGTTTCATTTTTGGATTTCAACGAATATGGGTTGCTAGACACAGGAGCTAATATCAGTTGTATTGGATCAGACCTAGCTACGCAACCATTGCACAAATATGATAATTTCGTAAAAAGTAAGTCATGTGTACGGACGGCTGACGGAAAATCTCAGACTGTAGTTGGATGGCTGCAGGTTGAGGTACAGTTCAAAAATCAGATACGTGAGCTAAAATTATTTATTATACCATCCATATCAACCAGATTAATACTGGGAATAGATTTTTGGAAAGCCTTTAAGTTAGTTCCAAATATTATAAGCTCGGTAGACCTGTTCGATTTTCAGGAAAGTCCACATTGCTTGACGCAATCGCCTCTTACTAAGGAAAAATCTGTCTCCCCGTCGGAATCTGCGGATAAATCCAATTTAGGTTCAGCAGATTGTATGTTTCCTTTATCTGATGTGGAAAGGTCTCGACTCGATGTTGTCATTAGTATGTTCCCAAATTTTGAGGAAAATGGGCTAGGAAGAACGAAACTCATTTCCCACCATATAGATGTTGGTAACGCAAATCCAATCAAACAGCGATTCTATCCCGTATCCCCTGCGGTGGAGAAATTAATATATCAGGAGGTAGATCGTATGTTAGAGCTAGGTGTTATCGAGCCGTCTAATTCTCCTTGGAGCTCACCAATGAGATTGGTGGTCAAACCGGGTAAAGTGCGATTATGTTTGGATGCACGAAAACTAAACACTGTTACCAAAAAGGATGCATATCCTCTTCCAAACATAGAGGGTATTTTTGCGAGGTTACCCAAGGCAAATGTGATCTCTAAGCTCGATCTTAACGATGCATATTGGCAAATTGGCCTAGACGAGGAATCCAAAGCCTGTACTGCCTTTACAGTTCCCGGTAGGCCTCTCTACCAGTTTGTGGTGATGCCATTCGGTCTTTGTACGGCTCCCCAAACGATGTGCAGATTGATGGATCAACTCATTCCACCAGATCTTAGGTATTGTGTGTTTGGTTATTTAGATGACTTAGTTATAGTTTCGGAGAATTTCCAAACACATATTGAAGTTCTGATGAGGATAGCGTCCCAATTTCGAAATGCAAATTTGACCTTAAATATTTCCAAAAGCAAATTCTGTGTCGTAAGGGTGAATTATCTAGGTTACGTAATCGGAAATGGAGGAATATCAACGGATCCAGAAAAGATTACCGCTATCCTGAATTGGCCGGTTCCCAAAAATCTTAAACAGGTTCGGGGATTCCTTGGATTAGCGGGATGGTACCGCCGATTTATTGATAACTTTTCCACAGTGGTAAAACCTATTACTGATATTCTCTCTTCGAAGAAGACATTTTGCTGGACATCTGAATCGCAAATTGCTTTTGAAAACATCAAAAAGTTGTTGACATCAGCTCCAGTTTTGGCAAACCCTGATTTCAGCAAGAAGTTCTTTTTGCACTGTGACGCTAGCGATTACGGCATTGGTGCGGTTTTAGTTCAACTGGACGACGATGAACAGGAAAGACCTATCGCATATATGAGCCGGAAACTAAATACCGCCCAACGTAATTACAGTGTCACAGAGCGAGAATGTCTTGCTGCAATCGAGGCAATTAAAAAATTTCGCTGCTACATTGAGATGCAGGAGTTTGAAGTGATCACCGATCACTCCAGCTTGGTGTGGCTCATGAGACAACCTGACCTTAGCGGAAGATTGGCCAGGTGGGTTTTTCAGTTACAGCCCTATCAATTCACCATTTCTCATAGAAAAGGAAAAGATAATGTGGTACCGGACGCCTTATCCAGAATCCCAAGTCATGAAATATCGACTCTGGCAAATTCTGAACCGGAAATAGACCTAGATTCCCCCTACTTTAATGATCAGGATTATGAGAAGTTGAAAGCCAAAATAAATTCGGAACAGTCAAAATATCCCGATATCAAAATTGTTGACAACTATGTATACTATAGATTACAACATTATTCTGGGAATGAGCAACAAGAAAACAGTTGTTGGAAGTTGTGGATACCGTATAGATTACGAAAAGAGGTTTTGGTGAGAGCACATGATGACCCCGTTAGAGCTCATGGTGGTATGACAAAGACCTTGGAGTTATTACGGAGATATTTTTTCTGGCCAGGCATGGTAAGAGACGTTAGAAATTACGTCCGTGGTTGTGAAATATGCAGAACCACAAAAGCTCCAAATTTTGTCATGAAACCACCCATGGGTAAACAGATTGTAACTCTTCGTCCTTTTCAGCGACTTTATATCGACATACTCGGTCCTTATCCCAGAAGTAAAACAGGTTATATCGGGTTATTAATAGTTCTTGATCACTTCACCAAATTTCATTGGCTTTGCAAACTTCGAACTTTTACGTCCAGGAATATTCAAAATTTTCTTGAAAAAGACATCTTTCATGTGTATGGCGTCCCTGACACTGTATTAAGTGATAATGGTAGTCAATTCCGTTCACATGACTTTAATGCATTTTTGACCAGCTACGGTATAAAACATTCCTACACAGCCGTATACTCCCCGCAATCAAATGCATCAGAACGCGTTAATCGCTCTTTGATAGCAGGAATACGTGCTTATTTGAAAAAAGACCACCGATGTTGGGATGAAAATATAAGTGCGATTAGCTGCGCCTTGCGTAACTCCTATCACCAGGCTATAGACAATTCACCTTACCATGCCGTATTTGGCTTTAATATGATCACTCATGGCTCTGCATATGCTTTACTAAACAAAATAAGTCTATTAGATGAACCATCCGTAAAATTGTTAAGGGATGATCAGTTACAATTAAATCGATTTGATATTCGACAACGCATAAAAGAGGCCTATGAGAGTAATCAACACCAGTATAACCTGCGGTGTAAACATCAAATTTTCCACGAAGGCCAAGAAGTTTTCCGACGAAATTTCGCCCAAAGCTCGGCCGAGAAGAAATTTAACGCGAAACTCTCTCCCATATTTATAAAAGCTAGAGTTCGTGAGAAATTAGGAAGTCACTATTACATACTAGAAGATTTGCAAGGAAAACTAGATGGAACGTACCATGCCAAGGACATACGTCCATAAACGTCCTTTTTCCTGATAATTCTTTGTATCAAAGATAAAGAATAATCCGGTTTTGTAATGGCCGTTTTTGAAAAATTTTCTTTTTCTTTTGTGCATATAGAAACTTTCGATTTCTTCTAGTAGGAGCTTACCTCCCTATTCATTGCAAATATTACGAATTGGTATGTCATAGGAAAAATTGATGGTTCAAGTAAGAGAGAAAATTTTTCTCTGTGTATGTTATGTAGTAAAAGTACTGTACAGTCATGTTATTGTTGCTGAATTTCAGTTATGACAACTCACAGATTTTATCATATGTCATTTCTGGCTGATTAAGGGGAGCTTACGTGGTCACGTTGTCGATCATAAACTTCCTTTTTGATTTATCTTTCGAACAAGGTGCACAAAAAAAATCTCACACAAAAATCTTTGTAAAATCAACCAATCGAAACAGCGTTTACGAAAATAATTGGATTGACAAAGTCTAAGTAAGTCCCAAAGTGCTTCATAAAACTATTGTGAATAATTATTCATTAATTGTATTATCCAGATATTATTTATATCCCTGGATTGCTTTTTCCTTGAATTAATATCAGTGTTCCGAAAAGGCCAGTACATAATTGTTTAATTCTCTCTGGTAGTGGACTCAATGGAAAATTCCATTGAGTTCCAAGTCGTATACAGGAGTTTAAAAAAACATACAGGTAAACGATTTCATGCTTCTTTCAGAAATTATCCATTTGTAACCCAAACATTTTTAAACAGGCCTATTTTTATATCCCCCAACCGAAAAAGAAAAACAACATTATTCCTCTCCATATTGGAACACCCTCTACTGCAAAAAGTAAATTGATATTAGAAGGAAGACTAAACCTGGTTTTTTTGTCTCGTAGTCTCTCCCCCAGTTTGATCAGTTTATTTCGTCGATCACTAAATATCACTCGAACAAAACAGAAAACGTGTATCAGCCAAGCCAAGCCTACGTACATATCGTAAGTAAGCAAGAAGGTACAGCATCACGAGCATTGCCCTCAAAAATTAAAACGAGCTATGGCTGAAGTGTAGAAAAACCAATTGATAAGGACAACATTTTAATCTGTGGAAGAAGTACCATTCATCAGTAAAAGGGTCCATCAAGAAATGTGGAAAAAACATCATATAATAATTGTAGTAGTATCCAGAAGAGTGGTAAAATTATAGTTTAAAGTTTTTTTAAAATGTCCAAAAAATTAAGTGAATGTTTATATATTGATTACTTCAACATGATTTAACTAAAACTAAAAAAAAAATTATATATATGAAAACAACATGAAAATAGGTCAGATATGTGAAGTTTAAAAAAATAGTGAATTAGTTACAAAAAGTGAACAAAAATTAGTGATTAAGAAATGGAAGTGAATCCGACGTACTTTTTCAGAAGTGATCCCATAACATAAAAAACAAACAAAAAAAAATATTGCTAAAAGACTCATTACGAGATATTAAAGGTCTGAAAAAGTTCGATCATTCGTTCCACTAGAGTATAAGTAGAATCCAACAACCACACATCATTTCATTTATTTCAACATTTAAGACAAAAATTAATCGAGCTACCTAATATCCATGTACGAGTTCATCGAGTGAGAAAGGGGCCCTCTTCATCATACATCGATGGATACAATGAGTGAGTACTAAAACATTTTTTTGTGATTCTGCATAAGTGTGTTGACATGTAAAGCAGATTTAGAAATAGCGAGAGTAATAGAAAGACATTAAAGTAAACAACGTAATTGACGGTAATCTCTAAAAAATAGGGTTCTCAAATAAGTATGTGAATAAATATTGACTTTTAAATAATTTGTTGCTTTGCATGTCATAACAACTTATGGAATGCAATTTATATATTGCGAAATATGTGTGGTTTAATTCAATAGTCCAATAAGTTTATTTTGATAGTTTACCCTTTTGGGGTTCAATAATTTTTGCACTATGTTAAAATTTCAAAACAATAATGTAAGGCTTCCCAAGATTAGGAAATTTTCTGTTACTTGAATTCGGAATATCAATATTGGGTTTACAACCAATCTAGTATTTTTTTTGTTTATTAATTTTGGAATAAATTTCATGAACAGTATGATCATGTATTGTGAATAGAACCAATTATGTGTGTTTCTTCCTACCATGGCATTAGATATGTGATATACTAAATTTCGATTTTTCGTTATATCAGGGGTTCTACAAACTAAAGATTCGCCGCTAGAACCAAAGGAAGGGTGGGTAAAGAGGCGTGGGATACCCAGAAGATCTCGGGATCCGTTAGGCTATATTAAAGGATACCAATTGTTTTTTTCTTTCTTCTTTTTTCTGAATATTGGGGCTTTGTTTAATATATATTCAGTTTTAATCCACTATTAGCATAAATAATAAATAAATTGGGAGTCTACAAAAAAATCCATATGTAGTACCAAAGAAAAGCCGAATCAAGGAAAGGACACGAACCCCCCTCGCGACTGCTTGCTAGCATAATTAATGGCTCCCATGGTCCTACTCCTTGATGGAAATCCCAAAAACTCTGCCACCTATCGGGACTTATTTTTTAATCAAAAAGTATTATTTTTTACTGGTATTTATACGTTACAAGAACAATTCATCTCAAGAAATGGACCGGTAAGTTGGCCACCAAGATCATGCGATTTGACGCCTTTAGACTATTTTTTGTGGGGCTACGTCAAGTCTAAAGTCTACAGAAATAAGCCAGCAACTATTCCAGCTTTGGAAGACAACATTTCCGAAGAAATTCGGGCTATTCCGGCCGAAATGCTCGAAAAAGTTGCCCAAAATTGGACTTTCCGAATGGACCACCTAAGACGCAGCCGCGGTCAACATTTAAATGAAATTATCTTCAAAAAGTAAATGTCATGGACCAATCTAACGTTTCAAATAAAGAACCGATGAGATTTTGCAAATTTTATGCGTTTTTTTTTTAAAAAAAGTTATCAAGCTCTTAAAAAATCACCCTTTACTACCAGCGTTGTTTCTGCTCCCGACCTTAGAGGCAGTCAATTCAGCATGTCTACAGAAAACAAACAGATTGTCGAGAGTGACACTTAGGATCTTGGGGCACTTGATCGTGGGGATGCTCTGCCCCCCGATGTGGATGTCTAGGTTTATGTTTACTTCCTTGGTTATTATTTTGGGGCAGACAGCTTCAGGTTTCTTCCCTCAAAGAAATCCCTGAGCTCTGGGAAGTATTGGTTGATGCTTCTCTCTATGGTCACTAAGTCTCTCCCTGTGGACAGGATGGTACAGTCGTCCGCATACGATATCAAGCTCACATCTGGAGGGGAGAGGGGCGCATTGGACACATAGAAGTTGAACATCAGAGGCGATAGGACTCCGCCCTGGGGAACGCCCTGTTTATTCCTTCCTAAGGGCGATTTCCTACCTCTGAATTCAACGTATGATTATCTTCCAGTCATGTAGGCTACCATCCATCTATTGAGGTTGCAAGGGAGGGTGGTCTCCATGACGTCTGTGTGGCCTTCTGCTGTTTAATCCCTCCGTAAGGTGGTGGTGGAAGGTGTTCTTAGAAGCTCGGCAGAATGATTGTTTCTAGAATTTTCAGAACTGGCGACAGGAGAGTGATCGGGCGGTATGATGTGCCTTGTTCGGCAGGTTTACCGGGTTTGGAAACAGGTATGATCTTCCCAAGTTTCCACATATCGGGGACCTCGTAGGTGCTGATGCATAAGTTGAAAGTATGCGCAAGGAATCTTGCTCCGTTCTTTCCAACGTGCTTCAGCATCTTTGAGGCAAGTCCATCTGGACCTATAGCAGTGGAGCCTTTAGCAGCCTGTAGTACCTCATCTGCGGAGATAACCACATGGACACAGTCCTGCCCAAGGGCTCGGGAGACTCGCTTTAGCTTTCTGCAGGCGCGGTCAGGTGCCGGTGGGTGTTCCACCGTCAGCTTTGCTGAAGTTGACAAAGGTTCTGTTTTCCGATGTGATGAATTCAGAGCCAATGTCTAGCCTAATTGTGATCGGGAGGTGGTCGGAATTCAGCGCGAAGTCGACGTGCCACGAGGTTAGTGTTACCAGGTCGGAGCTCACAATGGTGAAATCAGGCGAACTCCTGCAGCTAGCCGTGATCCTTGTGGGGTGGTTTTCGTTTCTGACGCAGAAGTCCGAATCATCTACTTGTTCGGTTATATGCCCTCCCCTGGAGTCGTTTACGATCTCCGACGACCAGCTCTCATTGTGAGCGTTCAGGTCACCAAGCAGGATTGTGTGGTTTCCGGTTCGGTATTGTCCCAACTGGGGCTTGTATCCTGCTTGGCAGACCGAACCACGGGGAATGTACATATTTATGATTCGGACCTCTGATTCGCCATTCCTGACTACCAGTCCCTGGATCTCTAGGTGTGGGTCAGTGGTGCTGATCACTAGGGGTATGTAATTAACAGTCATGGATAAGGAAGGCTATTCCTCCACCGGCGTTCTTCTCCCTGTCCTTGCGGATGACTGTGTAGCCTGCTGCCCTGGAGAGTCGGTTTCTGTTGGACAGTTTGTCTCCTGAAGGGCAGCGATAGGGATACCCTTCCTGTCCATGAAGTCAGTGATCTCTGTTACAGTTCCACTGGAGCACCTTGAGTCCGCCTGTCCTCGGGTTGTTGTTCGAGTTCTGACTAGTGGGGGTAGGCATAGGTCTGTTTGGGTATGGGCGTTGAATTGGTTGAGTGATAGATGCATGGGGGATTCACAGGTCGTGTGAGAATAGGGACCAGGTTTGTGACATGCTCAATATCGGGAGTTATAGGGGACATTCTCCGACAGCAGGGGCCAATAAACTCAGGGGTAAACTGCGTTGAGTTTCTTAATCCAGAGCATCGTAGGTGCATTTCGGTCGTGCATATTTGTCAACGGACCGGTTTTGCCGCTCTGGTGAAATGCTTCCTACAGATCCGACATTGTTTCTGAACGCTATTTGTGTTATCCAAATTGGAGTCTATTATGTTGGTGTTAGTGTTGTTTTCTATGTCTATATCTATTTTTACGTGCATTGGTATATTTAGTGGTGGTGAGTGTTTGTGATTGGGATGAAGTAGTGGGGTATGTTATAGTATGGGGTTTGGGCGTTGCCTGCTCAGTTAGAGGAAAACCAGAGGATAGGAGTAGGGGAAGATGTAAGATGAGAAAAAAGGAAGTTTGTATATACTTGTCCTGTGTTGGGGATGTAGCAGTCCTTGGGCAAGGGTGAGGCCTTTGCGTCGACCCCGGTACTAAGAACCGACTGCTGTGAGAGTCGGTAATGTTGTTGTTGTTCCTGCTGATGCTGTTGTTGTTATTGTTAGTTAGTTGGGTAGGTTGGTAGTTTATATGTTATGGTCGGCGCGGCGCGGTTTTTGTTGTTGGTTGCTTTTAATTTTTTTCTGTAGTTCTATTTTGTTGTTTTTGATTATTTTAAGACAAAACTGAACGGCACACAACACGGACGACAGAGAAACACATAGAAATATAGGTCATTATTATGATGTGTTTTGGCCAAAACTCGAATTTTTTTCTTATGTTTTGTTAGCCGTTAGTAAGCGAAGTGACAAACGGAGAGAGCATGTAAACACAAATTTACCACGATTTTTCTCCAATTAAATAAAATATTTTTTATGGTGATCAATGATAATGGTGAGTACTTTATCTGAAAAATATGGAACATTAACAAAATGTTACAGTGCGGATCAAAATACAGCATGTTTCTTATAACCTTGCAATCATAAATTTATACTTTGTTCATAATACTTTATATGGAATAATAAAAAATGTCCGCAATATTCCGTCATGCATTTAAATGCCAAAATTCGGCACACTCTCTGGTGCATTGTATTCTGCTGATTTTTTTTTGTTTCAGGTAACTTTTTCTTCAAAAATAATGACCTTCTTTGATATGGCAGAAAGGGCGTCGAAAAAAGAAATTTTTACAGCAATATATTTTAGAAAAGATTGGATAAACAAGTGAGACGTGGGACATCTTTTGACAGTCCTGAATCATATCACTCAGATGCCGAAATTTTTTTGTTATTGGAAGAATCTGAGGCAGAGCGAAAAGGCAAATACATCAAGAAGTGGTCGTCCTCTTGTACATAGGCGTAGGAAAGGGGTGGTTGGGGTCGTCTAATACTTTTTAGCCCCCAGGAATTTCAGTAGAAATGTTTTGTTTACACAAAGATTTATTGTACGTACATACGTATGTGAATACTTTTCAGAGAAAAATATCGCTTCATTAAATATTAGTGTGAAGTAATTGAAATAAAAAACATTTTTCTTAAGTTTTTTCATTATCTACTTTCAAGTTGTACCCTTATGGGATATTTAACGATCCAACCAAAACCCGCTCGACCAGCCGTTGCGGTCGAATTCGATTACATGTATTCTTATTTTAACAAGGTAAGGATTGAAGGGCAAAACAGATCCTTTTCAGAACAAAAGTTAGAGGTGCTGTAGTGGAAAAAACTTTTTGTTTCGTATGCTGCAATTTTGGTCCCAAAGAGAATCGAGAAGAAAATGAATGAAATGAAATGATGAAATCTGGCACGTACATTTTACTAGTGCTTGCGGGTAAGATAGCGATTACCGTAGCTAGAAGTAGTATGTTGGTGTTCTTGAGCATTTTGTGAAGAGATAGCTTCCATAACGATATTATATCTTTGGATCGCAGCATCATATTTTAACGAAACTGGTATCAATTGAAAGGTTTTCAGATTCTCTTTCCGTTTTCACATCTTGATTATCCTGAATACCGCGTCAATAATATTTTATCTTATTTTATTCTCAACAAAATGTCACTTGCTAGACAGGAAAGTTTGTAGTCAATTTCGACTTCAGGGTGCTGAATACGAATATGACATCAAATCATATTGTATTTATTACATTGTTACATACATGTTAATTATATATTTTTTGCTTTAAACGATCTTTTTCGTATTCCGCTCTTCGTGTCGCTTCGATATATATGAAAAGGCACGTTGGGCCGAGCTCAACAACTTTTTCCAGCATTTCAATTGGAAGCTCTGCTTTCTAAACAACGATATAAATGCTGCAGCTGAAATGATTGAAAATATTATCTTGATTGGAATGAAGTCATTTATTCCAACTAAAGATACTTCGGATAAAGCATCTAATAGAAGTTGGTTTAACTAACCAAAGCTAACCTATTTGCTGAAATGTTTGCAAGGAATTCAATATATATCTAGTTCCATGCTTCAGATATTTTTTCGAACACGTGGAATTAAAAGGGTTCTCGCAAGTCTCGACGTAAATAAATCTCCTGGTCCGGATGGCATTTCAGCACTTGTTCTATGTAAGTGCTCTTCGACGCTTGCCCGTCCATTTCACAACCTTGCATTCCGTGCAGGGGTCTTCCCAGCGCGTTGGAAAATTGGGAATATACAACCAAAAAAAGGTGCGGCTAATAATTTCCCCCTCCCTGTTTCTTATTTTCATTGACGACCTCTTGGTTCGATCTTTGAATACAATCTATTCATTCGCGGATGACTGCAACCTCTGTCATTCATACTCATTCGATCATAGGCCAAGTCGTCAAGAAATTGAGGACAAAAGGCGATTGATGGATGAGTCACTCAGCCAGGATTAACTGACCATTTCCGAATGGGGTCAAGTTGTCCGAATGGGGCCTTGTTGTCTCACAAGTGATTCAGTGATCCAACGGTGTCGTCAATTTCAATGAACGATAGGGATGTTGAGCATTCAGTTACACTTGTTGTTCTAGGCATGAAAATACAATGCAATGTTCGATGGACAAAAAAAGTATTTTATGTGTCGAAAGAAGCATTAAAGGTTTATGGTTTTCAAAGCGGTTTGAGAAATACCTCACTTCCTCTTATCTTCTCAATATCTACACTACCTACATCAGACCAAAGATGGAATACAACTCCCATATATGGTCTGGTGCTCCGTCGATTGGACAACCGACCGCATCACACATTACAGAATGAATTCGATCTTCGCCCGCACTATCCGTATGTGGAATCGACTTCCGGCAGATATCTTCCCAGCTAATTATGGTATTCAGAAGTTTAAAATATGAGTCAACTAACACTACTCCCTCTTTCCTTCTTCCAATACCGTATCTTCCTTTCGCCAACGCAATGCGCTGCATTTATAGGGGACATCGCCTTAGTGTTGGTTCTGTGAAAAAATATTTTTTTTGTTCCTTATTTCGATTACTGTTATAAAACACGAACTTAACTTGTTCTCTTTGCACGTCCAATTTCTTTGATTATTTTGAAAAAATATCGATAAAGCACAGTTTGCGCGTACATTTTTTCATTTCTAATGATATCTCTTATTTTTTAAAAAAAATTATTTTAAACTATGTATGTCCTAAAAACCACATGAATAAAAGGTGATCACTTATTTTCAAATATTTTTATTTTAAACGTGCATATTCTTATAAATTTCCTTCAATAAAATTGAATTTAAAGAAATCTTGTTTTAAACAAAATATTGTAACATATATGTGTGTGCATAAGTATGTATATTCATGGAGCCATGCTCCTCTGATCTATCTAACCGGATTTTTATATATGAATAGATTGTGCATCTAACCGAGTTGTTATATATGCACCGATGATGCATATAACCGAATTTATATATTTCCCATTTATATGCACATAAAGTCGAACATTTTTGGGAATGCATATAAGCGATAAATACTGTAGTCTTAAAACGAAAATTACTACTTTTTTTACTACACGTGGAAATATTTGTAGGGTCTGTTTTGTCGCGTCCGTATTCCTGCTGTACCTAATTAAAAAAATCAGAGAGATAATTCTCATATTTCATAAATCTATGAACAAAATATATCCCCTGACCTTCATTTACATTTATATATGGATGAACAAAGTTCTCACAAAATCGTTGAACTTTGTATATTTCTATAAGTGCTTGAAAATACTGTTTTTGTAGCATCCGTTCCAATGTATAATTGTTTATTATTTGTACTAAATCCTGACAATATATTTTAAAAATGTTGTACTCTTTAAGCGCTTTAGAACACTAAAACTGTTGATCGTCTTTTTCTGATTCTGATGCACATTTCGTACCTTTTCTGCCTCCATCAATGCTTTATAGTCTATTCTTTTTTACAGCCAGAGTGGTATGTTTTAATTTGGCGCTCATTTAGATTTCCGATATTATTAGACTCACGTCAAATTTGGATCGAATAAGTCATGATTGAAACAAATAAAAAAATAACAAAAGCTGTCAATGGCGTCGATGTTACATATCAAGCTCGAAACGAAGCTGTTTCACATCCTGCTTGTTTTTTTTAACGTCACAAATCAATATTTTGGGAAAATCTTAACCCTGCGGTATTAAGAGGTCAGTTCAGTTTATATTCGCAGCTAGCAATTCAATTCATTTATTCATCCAAAATATCATAGTTTTACAAAGAGTATGTACAGGAATTTTATGAGATATATCGACAAGATATTACAACAAATTATGCTTAAATCTATAGAGACTTAAAAGTATTTTATGTATTACAAAATAAATATTTTTTATAGGTAAAAATGGATGAAAGGCCTTAATTTGATTGCCGAAAAAAAGTTCAAACATTATCTGAAATGTAGATGAATATAGATAGATTATTTTCTCAAATAATCAACTATATATCATTAACTTTTCGGTTTGTAAATTTCAGGTTATGTTACTAATAATTACATTAATTCTAAACAATCTCTCATTATGGCATAATGGGAGTTTCTGACTTTGTTGAAAGAATTTACATTTTGTCTTTTTATGAATTCAGTATAAAGTTCATATCCGGTCTCGTTGTGTAGAATACCTCTATGGCTTAATATTTATCATTTTTAAGCATTTGTTTTGAATTATTTGCATTTTCTTAATATGACTTTTCGCAGCTTTGTACCAAACTGGAGAAGCAAATGACATTATTGGTCTTATTACACATTTGTATAATAAATTTTTATTTTTAAAACTGGGTGTTGAACGTCTATTTAACAGAGGCCATAAAGCTCGGAAGGATTTTATAGTTTTGTCACAAGCAGTGTCAATATGTTGGCGAAATAACAGTTTGTGGTCAAATTAACACCAAGGTATTTTACTTCATTTCTTATGTCGATGATGTTTCCGTTAAAAATATGTTAACGGCTGGGTAATCTTTTTGGTGACTTATTAAGCGGGAAGATGATTGTTTGCGTTTTTCGTGATTTATCTTAATCTTCCACTTCGTAATATATTTATTACAAACTGCTAAGCTGTTCTCCATTTTCTTCAGAAGTTCACTAGTTAACTTACTAGTACCATTTAAGGCTGTGTCGTCTGCATAAAATGCTAAATCGAAATTTTGTGTGGCTTTGAAGTCAGATGTGTAGATATTATACACTATCGGTGATAATATTGATCCTTGTGGTAGACCAGCTGGGATATTTTCTGTAGACGATATGGCATTGTTCACAGCCACAGAAAAACTTCTGTTGCACAGAAAATCTGCTACGATTTTACATAAATATTTTGGAAGATTCATAGAAACCATCTTAAAATTAAGCTGTTGTGCCATACTGTGTCGAACGTTTTTTTAATGTCTAAGAGTATAATACCCGTCGATTTTCTGCGCCGTTTGTTTCGAGTAATTATGTTTTGAATTCTCTTAATTTGATAAATTGTACTAGGATTATTTTTGGGCTTATTGGATTAACTTTGGCTTTTTTAAATGCTGGTGGGAAATATTTCAAACGGATACAGAGCTGTTAAATATGGATATAAGTATTTTTATACCTTTTTCTGGAAGATATATTGGCTAAGCTCTCGGCCTTTTCTTCGTCGGAGATCAGTTTGTCGCTACCAACTTCAAAGTGGGGTATTTGGTTTTTGCGCTTCCCTCGCAAACTTTTACTTAGTTTCCAGAATCGTTTATCTCCTGGTTTCATATTTTCTAATAAATTAGACCATTTTCGATTTCTTTCTGAATTTATTCTTTTATTAATAAACTTATTCAGAAACTTTCCGCTTAAATTTGTTCCTTTCACCTATTTATTTGCGAATGTCTCTCGGCAGCGATGTGACATTAGAGTGGTTTCTCTTTGGTGTAGCAATGTCCCTGGCGGACAACATTAAATCTACAAATCTCTTTATTTCATTGTCTTTTGCTAGCTTTGAATTGTATGTATTAATGGAAATTCTTAAGATGCGATTGATTTCATCCTTATACAATCTCCAGTTGCAGTGGTTGTATATGTGCTTGCAAAGGTCAATTGTTTTCATTTAAGGTGGTGCCAGCAAGATTATTACCTTGGCAGTTCCATGTGGGGTGTTTGGCGTTTAGATCACCAAGGAGAATAAATTCCTCACTGGTTGGTGTCAGAGCTACTATGTCATTTTTGAAATTGGTGGTGTATCTTGGACTATGTGCTGTAGTTATGACAAACCGTCTTTGATTGATGGAGACTTCGACCGATAAATTTTCAATATTTGAAGTTTTTGAGAGTGGGAGCAAGATGTGTTTAAGAGTTTTGTGAATCAAGAGAGCCACACCGCCGCCTCTGGATACAGTTCTATAATTTCTGTGCAATAGGTAATTATTGAAGTATGGGTTATAGTTTGCATTGAAGAATGTTTCGTTTAATGAATCAATGTGAATTTTGTTTCTCTCCAGTAAGAGTTCAAACTGTTTCAGAATAGAGTGGTTTGAAATTCCATTTGAATTCCAGTGAAGAATATTGAGTTATGCGATGTTATTTGAAGTCATAAGCACGCTTAACCATGGGTAGTACAACATAAATCTGTTGCACTTTGGATGTGCACTTGCTAAGCTCATCAAGAGCAGAGGTGAAAATATTAAATAATTCGTCGATATAAAAGATCGCTACTATTATCGTTTCTTACTTGAGCAGCGTAAGATCGCTGGTCTTCGCTATGTTGATAGTGGTTGGTGTTGTTGTTTCTGTTAGTGGTGGATTGAGTGGGTCCGTATGTTCGAGTACTCCAGATTCTCCGTGTTGTGGGTGCTGACAGTAATTGTCTTGTTGTGGCTTTTTCTCGAACTTCAAGATAGTGTGCACAAAGGGGACAATTGATATCGTTGGCGGAGTGATCGGTTCTCTCTCTACCGAACATTTTGCAGTTAAAGCAGACCTTTTTTCATTTTTGTTGAATGGACAGTCATTCGTGTGATGTTGATTTGCACACATCATGCATGCCGGGCGTATGTTGCAATGCTTCCCACAACGCCCGTACATTAGACAGTTCCAGCATTGGGTGGGTTTGTTATTGTTTTTTTGCTTCTGTTTCCTCCATGAGACGATAACATTTCTTATTGTTTTTACATTTTGCAAGTACGAAGGGCTAATGTTTTTGCGAAGAAACTCTAGTGTTTACCTTTGTCACTGTAGTTGGAAAGGTTATAACTTTTAAGGTCATTTGTTATACCTTTGATATCCATTTTTGGTAGTCCATGGAGGAACACTATGAATAGACGATTATCTTTCGAATTGTAGGAGTGAAATTCGATTTTGTTCTCTGATAGACCTAAAACTTATTATTTGCATTACCTAGTAATGACAGCCCATTACGCCCTGCATTTTTTTGAAGTATGAAATAGTAGACTCCTTATAATGCCTTAAAAAAGTAGTTATTGGTAAAAACACATCCATGTTTTGCTACACATAGAGTTGTGTGTAGCTTTGTCATCCAGCCATTTCGATGTTGCCGCGACCGTCACTCGAAGATATTTTCGATTGATGAAGAAAATTTAGTTGCTTCTTGTCAATCGAAGTGTGCACATGTAACGCGGAATGTGAGTTATTTCTTTGCAGAATCATAAAGTTAACTGGAAGAACAATATTGGAATTTAAAAAATTTTTCATTTTATTGCTAAAATACTATCTTAACAACACAACAATAAGAAAAATCGAAAATACATTTAACATTCTTCTTATTGTTCCGTACCTTTTGTTACGACAACAAAACTGTAATTTTTGTGTATACGTTCGCTTGCCGATATATGTTGTTCAGCATACAAATTTTGAAATAAAATGAAGTTGCGAGAAATGTTTTGCTGTGTTTGTTCAAACCACCAACCACAACATACAACAACGTCAACCAACATACTTACCAACCAGTACATATATATTAACTTTTCGTAAGCGTGCGTGGAAACTTATTTCTCAACTTTTTGTATGCTTGCGTGGAAGTACTTATTTTTTACAATCCCTTTATACAAATAATTAGAAACGGATCCGAAAAATAAGTAGTGAAGGTTTCTGGTTTTGCCTTATTCCCCACATTACTTGGTAATAAAAGTTTTTGCTGGGTTCTTGCAAAACTCGTATTTCTCATTGTTTTGTGGGAAAATTTTGGTTCCCACTGATGTACGTTTGAGGATGCAATTATTTCCTAACAAGTGCTCTATCTCTCTAAGCGGAATGCTAATGTCAGCCAAGATCGGGGGAGGTTTTGGAGTTCTCTCCTCCTCCACAAAGTTCGTAGCTACATCCATATCGTCTGGAGGGGATAATATGCTGAACCTGTTACTTCCTGATGTCGATGGTCGATCAGAAACAATACCACCACCATATACCATAGACGGTTTGATGTGTTTAAAAGC
This sequence comes from Polietes domitor, assembly GCA_947397865.1. Lineage (NCBI taxonomy): Eukaryota > Metazoa > Arthropoda > Insecta > Diptera > Muscidae > Polietes > Polietes domitor. Next base: position 80,391,690 of record OX377618.1, on the reverse strand, counting down.
ATTTGCCCTGCTCAATCTTCGGAGGCCGCGGAGCTAGAGATTTCTGTAAATCGAAAATCTTTGACTTGCATGTATGAAAACCGCTGGTACAAGTTGTATACTTGGCTCTAACCCTATTCTTTTCATCAATCAATTTTTTGTCTTTAGTTACAAAACTTCCAGATGAGATAGGTTCCTGCCATTAAGATCTTGTAAAGTGACTTCAAGCAATGAATCTGCCAGATCTTCCCCTGGAGTTGCATCAAATTGAGCACAGAATGCGACTAAATCATCTGAGTCGAAAGTAAATTCTTCAACCATTTCGAGGTATTCAGAAATTATTTTTTATGAAGCACAAATATATTTTCTGGAATAATTGCCAAAATGTGATGATATTTCAGAATGTATAGAGCCTTACTACACGTACACTTGGTACAAAACCCAATTGTGCAATAGTTTGTTTGAAACCAGTTATTTTGAAGCGATTTGATTTATATGCATTTGAAATTTGTTGTGTATATTCCTCTTATTGCGTCAAAGCACCAAAAAGTAAATACACGTTTTAGCGGGCGAAATGGGACAAAAATGGATAAAAATGGTACCAATGATACGACAAAAGCTAGAAAGGTGAAATTTGGAATGTAAATCCCTTTAAATGCGTAGATACGTAAACTAGAAGGATTCTTCGAAAATCGCACTTTTAAGGGATACAATAGGAAAAGAGGGATAAAAATGGTACCACCCAAACCGCTGAAATTGAAATCATGAAATTCGGTGTATACATTCATCTGCCTGAGTAGACGCGAAACATAAATATTTTTTTTTTAAATTTGTACTTTTAGGGGGAAATGACGCGAAAGGGGATACAAATAGTACCAACTAAACGGCTGCCGTTAGAATAGTGAAATTCGGTTTGTGTATTGCTCAGACTGCGTAAAGATATTTTTCGATGTGTTGTCATTTATTTTGGTTTAAGACCAAAGGTTGTGCTGAAGTCTTCAGCAGAACCCAAAATTAGCAAAAAGGCAAAGTGAGACCTTTATTGTTGCAGCTAAAAGTTGACTGCGCAGTTTTGATGGGCGCTACCCCATCTCGCAACGAATGTATGTGTTTGACTTAAATCAGGGTTCATATTAGTACCAGCGGTCACATACGACAAATGAGAAGCGCCGATAAACAAAATATTCCACCGAACTAAGTCGACACACTAAAAATCTCACTTTGCCAATTCAATATACAATCAACAACGATATTTTTCGATATTCGGAATCATGAAATTCGGTGTTTACACTCGTCTGCAAAATTGTACTACATCTCCAAATTCGTACTTTTAAGGTCGAAATGGAAAAAGAATAAAACTGGTACAAAGCAAACGAGGGCAGCTAGAATCATGAAATTGGGCGTGTGCACTCCACTGTGGACTCGAAACATAATATATCTGCAAAACTAGTACTTTTCCTATCAAAATTGTACAGACATTTGATCTGTAGCTGGAATCAAAAAATTGCAAATGGGAAAAATCAACTCTGAGGGAAAACCTAACATTTTGGGCGCATTTTTGAAGATTGTCTCATTTGATTACACTTGAAGCATTATATTTATATTACTATTAATATTATAATAATGAAACAGTAGGCTTAAGTGTGCCTTACAGTTTGAAATAGTGAATAAATATCATAACTTGCAAACGAAATATCACAATTTTCCGAATATGGTTCTGCATATCTATTTAAAGTCGACGGCCTCTTATCTGTCGGTAATACTGTTCAATGCACTCCGTGGTGGAGGGTATATAAGATTCGGCCCGGTCAAACTTAACGCCTTTTTACTTTTTTAATTAAATTTGAAAATGTTTTCAGATTTTATTTTCGCTTCGTTCTAATATTTTATTTCTCTTTATACCTGGAAGAAACTAATCGTACTTCAGCATTGGGGGACTTTACTCGGTAGTCCCAAATAAATAATATTACGTGATAAAATAATAATCGGAATAAGATTGCAAATATACATACAATCAGAAACTAGATTTTTCAAAATATCCAACTTCTTCTTTAATTCATATTAATTTTTCCTGAGACGAGAAAACGCTCAAAATTTGAAACTCTTTTTTGAAATTATAGCTTAGCTGGTGTTTTGGAAATGTAGAAGATTAACTTATAAATCAAAGAAAATTTTCTTATTTTTTCTTTGTGAGTCTTTCTCTTATGCTCGTTCCTGAAAATATGTTTCAAATCGTCTGAGCGAAATCCAAAATAATGGGATGAAGTGAATAGACCATTTTTAAATATCAAGAAATCAAAACCAATAATTCTCCTTGTTTTGATTTTCCTGAAAAGAATTATGGATATGATGATATTATAAATAAATAATGTGAGATATGCAAATAACGAACTTTCTCTGAAAATTGCACACTTAGGGAAAGAAGCAGCGATTGTATGCTGCCTATCAGCAAGCACTTTTCTGCTATTAAAGCAGTTTTTCTGTCATAAAAGCAATTTCGCATCAGCATTCACACTAGAGATGGGCGCGACTCACGTGAATTGCGTGAATCACGCGTGATCATGAGCAAAACGAACGAAATGAGGAACGAAAAAATTTTCATCGCGTGATTTTTTCGTGAGTCGCACATATTTATTAATTATTTGATTTTCATTAGCATTCCATGCGCCAACACTAGGCACTGCATTTATATAGGAAACGCCCTTAGTGTTAGTTCAATTAAAAAAATCACATAAGTGATACCGTGGTATATGCTTTGTTTTCTACTTGTATTTTATGTCAGCGTCCGATTTTAACTTATTTTAAATTAGACGATATATAAAAATATGAAATTAATACAAACATCTCAAACGTAGAGCGATTTAAATAATATAATTTCGTATTTGAGCGGCGTTTCTCATTTCGATTTAGAATAGGAACGAAAAAATATTTATAACAATATATACAGTTGAACTTCGATTAACCGTGATGAGATGAGATGATGAGATAGTAAATTATTTCCAACTCTTTTTAAAACTTGTGGAGTTACAGAGTCCCACGAAGCTGCGGCTGCCCACAAAGCTGTCTTAATATTCAAAGATTTAACGAACTCACGTCTGTCATTAGCACCAACAAACTTTTGAACGATCAGTTTACGGTAGTGACATTTGAAGCTCCGAATTACTCCTTGATCCATAGGCTGAATCAAGGACGTGCAATTTGGTGGGAGATATTTTACTGTAACGTTTTCAGATATCATAGCATTTACATCTGGGTGTGCTGGACAGTTGTCTAATAGTAAAAGTATTTTACAGTTATTTTTGAGACCGATGCGCCGTTGATGTTCCTTTGCTTCTGGTACAAAATTTTGATTAAACCACTCCAGAAATAGCTGTTGTGTTACCCAAGCTTTCTTATTAGATTTATAAATCACAGGAAGGTGTTCAACCATTTTTTTAAGCTCTTGGATGGGCACTTTTTCCTATTATCATCAATTTACACTTGTGAGTTCCTGCAGCATTTGAACAAACTAGCACTGTGATTCTTAGAATATTCATTACCACTAGCCGAAGAACTCTGAGGCAAACACCTCCAAAATAGACTGGTTTCGTCTGCATTGTAGATCTGTTCAGTTGTAAGTTGTTCGTTTTTAATGATTTCATCCAAGTCGTCCACAAACATCGTAGCAGACTCAAAATCAGCACACTCCTTTTCTCCCGTAGATTTCAGTCGACGGATTCCATGACGTTTTTTGAATTTATCCAACCAACCAAATGAATTAGTGCACTCTGAATTCATGTTTAACTTCAAATGGAACATTTTTGCCTTTTCGACAATCATTTCGCCTGAAGTTCAGAAGCAAATTTCAGTTTAAGTTCATACAATATCTCGATTTCAGTTAACTTACCTGAAATTGGAGTTCCCTTAAATCTTTCTTGCCGAAACCATTCATATGTTGCGAAATCAACTTTTGGATTTTCGTATGTTTTTAGTGTATATCTGTGTTTAAGGCCAAGCATTAAATCAGTATCGGAGCAAAATTTTAAAATACGATCTTTGTTTTTTATTAAATCGGATACAGTTTGAATGCCAACTCCATATTTTTCAGACAATATTTTAAAAGGTACTTTACGTTTTGAGTATTCATTAATCAGCTCAATTTTTTCTTTAATTGAAAGAACCCTTCTTGCTCTTTTCGCGGATTTACTTTTTGACGGTGGCATGATGTAAGGAAAACACGTCTTGACAGATCAAATTTCACACTGATGAATGAAATTTGATATGGAAATTACACTTTCATGAAAAGGGGGAATCACCGAATTTTAATATGAGAGATGTGTGTGTATTATACGAAAAAACAAACAAGCAGTCACATGGACATGTGCATCACGGATAATAGAGGTATATCACGGTTAATAGAGGTAAAAAATCAACCACTCAAAGATGTGTGTGTATTATACGAAAAAAAAAACAAGCAGTCACATGGACATGTGCATCACGGATAATAGAGGTAAATCACGGTTAATAGAGGTAAAAAATCAACCACTCAGCTTCACGGTTAATAGATAATCACGGTTAATAGAGTCACGGTTAATCTAAGTTCAACTGTATATAATACCAATTTATATTAATACCATATAGTGTACATGTATTATGAAAATTTAAATATGTTGATAAGCTTTGAATTTGAAACCTTGTAAACTTAACAATGTGTAGATTCCCCAACAGGCCTTATAGAATAAACCATTCTTCTGTTCGAAACTGCGGAGGAAATTGTGGGAATTATCGAATTACATTTGTTTCTAGTTTGTTATTGTGCTGATGTATACATTTCTCCTTATAACAGATATTCTTTGCTTTATCTTCGTGATCATGTAATACAAAAAACTTATGTGAACCGTATTTTGTCCTATCTTTATTCTCAAAGTTCTCTTTAAAGGAGATTCTCAAGTTTTGTTTTGTTTTCATTTGCTTGTTATATGAAAGAGATTATTCCGTTTTTGTTTTGCTCACCTGTTCATGTTGTTGTAAAGAAATAGATTTGTTTTCTTCAAAATATTTTTGATGATGATGTGGCAAGAACATTCGTAAGATGCGAATACAGTGTAAATATGTAGCTAATAAGATTAAACTATTCCTCTGTACTTTCGGTCTACTATTCCCCCGATTCAAATTATTTATAATGGTGAAATGATTACGTGCCTCTGGCATTGAAAGAATTTGAATGCGACTTACAGTTTTATCTTCCTCTTTGAGTTTTGACGAGAACATTAATGGGTTTCGTGTAATGCCCTAATTCTGCTTTTCGAGAAGTTTGTCTGAGATTCTACTTGATGGTTCTTGCAGAATTAATCATATGGCGAATATAGTTTTCCGTGGACGGGGCCGCACCGCTGTGGTTTCTTGTTGTTTTGTTACCATGCAAGGCCTTGTTGTAGCGATGTAGGAGATGTTTATTCCGATGTGATGCTTTAACACAGGCTGTGTTTGGTTCGGTATTTGTTTTTGGTGTATCTGTAGCCTTAACGCTTACAACTAAATACCGCTGTAATCTTCTCAAAGGGAAGATGTAGAGTTGTTGACTAATTTGTAAAAAGTGCTGAAATTGTAAAAGCTATCAACCTTGTATTTGATAAGTGTTGGATAAAAATAATACATAACCAGTTTGAACACTTTCCTATAGGTCAATCGTCCCTTTGATATATAAGGGATTGTTATAATAAAGATTATTTCATGTTATGTTATGTTATATATATATGTTATTCATGTTATATATCTCTTTTTATTTTGTTTTGGCAATTGGGATTTCAATCCGATATGGTGTATTGATTCTCAGGAGTCTAGCCTCTGTATGAAATATAATCATACAAAAGGGTATGTTCGTTGAACGATGGAGTGAATATAATTATACTTTGGATCAAAAATAATTCAAAGGACCATGTATTTTCTATTAACCTTTTTCACTATGTGACTCAAATTGGCTTTAAATATCACAACTCCCTTTGACCCGTCCGTTTGTATTTGTCAATAAGAAAATTCCTCTTTCCAAGAAGACCAATTCTTCCTTTATTGGGTGGAATCAAAAAAGGGATTTTGTATTTTTGGAAAACAAACTTACATTTTATTTACGAGATCATTCGAGTTATGTCTGCTTACAATGTAGTGTAAGAGAAGAAGAACGATATCTCATCGTTTTGTTCCACTAAACCTCTGTTAAAGTTGTTGCCACATTATTAAAAGGAGAAATTGTTTGTTTTAATTCATAGTTGTATAAAATACTTTTAAATACATATCTAATTCATTAAATTCAATTTCAATTTGTTTCTTAGCCTAAATACTAAATACAATTGAGTAAAGAAAATGTTAAACAGTATGGCTTCAATCCATCTGACAGTTTGGTGAGAGTAAAGTCGTTGCTCTAGATATCTCCTTTGATAGAGAAATCGCACTATACGCGTTGTTGCAGAGGGGTTCTTTTCAGACCAGCATAGGTTGACCGCAGGAGTCCTTTGCCCTCCATTTTTCTAATTTTCATCGATGACCTCTTGGATCGATCTTCGAATTCAACCTACTCATTCGCAGATGACAGTAAACTCTATCATTTATACTCATTCAATCGTAGACCAAATCGTCAAGAAGTTGAGGATAAAAGGAGAATGATAGATGAGTCACTTAGCCAGGATTTACTGGCAATTTTTGAATGTGGTCGGGTGAATAGAGAAGAGTTCAATGATGTCGTCGATATCAATGAACGACCCCTTTTCGTCCCAACGTATTAAGCCGATAGCTTTAATTGCTGGTGTTTTTTCTAGTGTATTATAATTTTAATTTTAAATTGTAATAAATAAATAAATGTACCCGTTTTATCCCTTTTTGCCCCATTTCACAAAGTCTGTTATTAACAGCAGCGATTGACTGCTGCTAATAATGGCGGCTGATAATTAAATTATTAAAATAGATAAAAATAAGCGTTTAAAATTTAAAAGCCTTTCAGATTGACGGCGAAAACGAATTTAGCTTGAATTTCGTTTTATATTAGCTTGGCGCAATATGCGTATCATTAAAAAGACAATCACAACATCTCTCATTGGTAATAAATTCCCTTATATTAACATTTATGCTAAAAATTTATTCTATTGTTCTGTACATATGCTTAAAAGTTCTAGAAAACGTTTCTTCTTTATTGCTAAAAACAGCAAACAGCTGTTTGCTATTTCAGCAGATACAAATCTGCTATCTCTCAGCAGAATATCTGCTCTTACAGCTGACTTTTTGCTTTCTTTTACTGACAAATTTCTTTGAGTGTAGTTTTTTTTGTTACAACATCCAAAAATAATTGATTTTTGTTAATTAATCACATTCAATCGCTGTTATACCGATGTTGCTTGAAAACTATTTCTACTCTCAGTATGCTTAAGATTTCTGGTTCTATTATTCGTTGAGAACAACATTTCTGTTACGTGATGTTGGAAAACTTCAAATTCGGTACACAATACGGACCTTTGTGGTCTTTCTTTCAATTAACCAATTGGGAATTCCATGTAAAAACAACGGGAATATTTTCGTCTTGCGATTCTGATGAAATTTAGTTTGTGAGCGTATCGGTAACTAGCTACAATGGTCTGAGTCACCCAGCTCAATCCTTGGAAAATTAAATTAGAATATAGATTTACTTTGTATTGTAATTCATAATAAATACATAAATAAAGTTTGGTTTTGCAAGACATTATGTTAGATGCTTTTTATGTTGAAATTTATTGTTTTATTTATTTTAGCCCTGTTCGATTGGGCTTACTAGCTTAAGAGACTTGATAAGGTGGCCACATTTTTTTCCATTGGTTTTATTTAAATAAATCAGAGATTAAAATCTGGCACCACCTTACTCGGTAACTAAGAGAGTAGTAAGCTATTTTCTTATTAAGCGAATAAATTCCATACAAATATTAAGCTAGTAAGCCCAATCGAATAGGCCTTTTATTACAGGCCCAAACATTCTTTTTTATTTTTAACAGAATCACAAAAATGTATCTATTTTTATTTCCAGGATTCATAGTTTTGATCACATTAGTAATTTTGCTCATATACATATCGTAACCAGAAATGCAAAAAGGCCGAACAACACAAAAATCAGACTTTGAGTTTTTGATTGACAACAGTGAATTTCAACAAAATACACATCCTCACCAAATGTTAGCCTTCTTTTGCCAAAAATGGCGACTTTATGAGCGAAATTCAAACAGTCAGAAAAATAAATTTTTTTTTGAAAAACATAACTATTTTTTACTGTGTAGTCCCAATTTATTGTGTGTTGATGGAACGCGATCTACCGTGTAATGTAATTGTTTTTTTTTGTGTGTTTGAAAATATCCAGAAAATCGCTATTGTAACCACAATGGTTTTCAAGCATATTATTCAGTTTTTTTGCTTCTCCTGTAAAGTTATCAAAAGTGATAATAGACCCTTTTGCATTTCTGGTGACAATATATGTTTTCATTGGGTGGGGTATACTAAGTTTATCATTCCGTTTGTAACACCTTGAAATATTTACTGTCATAAAGTTCTAAAGTCTCTTATATCTAAACGATAGTCCATCTGTAGCTTGATAATGGTTGGGTTTGGGTTGGGATTGATAATGGGCGAAATCGGCCCAGTGGAAAATTTGTTTTATTAAAAAGAAAAGAAAATACCACCAATAACTCCTAATATTTCGAGTATTTAAGGACATTTTATGAAAATTCCTGACGTGTGCGCGTGAACGCGCACCATAACTTGATCCATACTTTCAAGTGAGAAATAGGACAAAAAGGGATAAAACGGCAACAGTGCACATACCTCAACGAATTTCCGGTTGCTACTAATCGCGTATACACGTAAAATAAAAAGTACTTTTAAGGGGAAAGGTGTGTGTGTACAATACTTTTAGGAGAAAAACTGGTACCAATAAAACGGCTGCAGCAGAAATATTGAAAATCGGCATAAACTTCGCTCTGGCTGCGTAGACTCAAAAAACTCTCCTGCGACTCCCGCAATATAAAGGATTTTTTGAAATTTGTATTTTTAAAGGGTAAAGCGGCTGCAGCAAGAATCATGAAATGCTATTCAAACTGGTACCAAGCAAATGACTGTAGATATAATCGTAAAACTATGTGTGTATGAGAATACGAAAGATGGATCTTCGATATTTGTACCTTTTTTATAAAATTGGGGTAGGAATGGAATGTAGTTCGAACAAAATTCGATATGCATGCTCCTCTCACTACGTGGAAGGTTCGAATTAAAAATGGGCGAAATCTGGCCAAAGGAAAATTTTCTTCGATAAGAATGTTTGAACATACTGATTGAACTAATTCTTTAAGACTTTCTAATTAGTCTAATATCACACAAATGGTATGGTTTGGCGTGTAATCATTGTTTCACATTCGAAGTGACCCTCTTCGGGCCGTGTAGCGTTACGCATATTGAGGCTAGTGAGCCAAAAATCTTCAATTAAAGTCGAGAGCATTATTTCCAAAATAAATACGGTGCGGTAAATAAATTCGAAAATGAAATGAAAATGGTGCCATCATTCTGCTGATGTTTGGACAATTAATTAATTGTTGTTATCGTGTGTATGTGTGTGTGATATTGATATCATACACAACGTAAGCCAAATTTAAGCATTTGTGCGCTGTCGAGTATTTATATGGTGCACTGTCGAGTAATCATTTCGTTTTGTATAAAAAGACGGCTTTTGTTTCGAGATGTACTCAGTTGATTTCCAGATCTGTTGCATTACAGACAAAGCTTTGGATTTACTTAACTTTCGCAAATATTAAGGAGACAGAAACAAAATGGTAATTTAATATATTAATTGAAATAATTCATTATAAGGAATTTCAACAACGACCTATTGAAGTTTAAAAGAATATCCATGTGTGATTTAGCACAAGCGGATTTTCCTGCTTAACTGTATTTGTTAAAAATTTGTCAGGATTGCAGAATTTTAAACATATCGTTTTCAGGACGGAGATAATTTTGACACCAGAAACTATTAATTTTGAAAATTTTAAATTACAAGAAAAAAATTAATTTCACTAAACCTAAAGCGGTTTCGCTTTGTGTTTCGGCTGGATATTTTTTCTAAACATTTTTACGTAACAAAACTTGTTATCACTTGTCTACTATCAAAATCACTTTTAAAAGGGGAAATCTATTTGTGGGTAAATAAAAAAATTGAATATAATAAGTCGAACAAATATGTCAAATATTGCTTAAAATTGCTGTTAAGATACACGCGCACCAACGCTATTTTATTTTCGCTTTACATTCTCTTGAACCTTCGAAAAAATGGTGAATTGAAAAAAGACCGTCGAATAAAAATGTCGCTCAGTAAACAAATTTGTAGTAAGGGGAAGACAGACAAAGAAAGGAAGAAGACAAATTATATATCGTTGTTGGAGAAAAGAACACGAGAAGTGATAAATGTTATTTGAAATTATTTTTACGCTTAATCTACGGTTTTCGTCTATCTTATATAAATAAATATTATCTCATATAAATATTATTTTAAATTTAATCGCGACTAAAGTTAACACCCAAATGTTATTTCATCATTCACTTCCACTTACAGAGGGAATGTATTTCAGTACACATTGGTCAAGCTGGTGTCCAAATTGGAAATGCCTGTTGGGAGCTATACTGCTTGGAGCATGGCATTCAGCCAGATGGACAGATGCCATCTGATAAAACTGTCGGCGGTGGTGACGACTCATTCAATACCTTCTTCAGTGAGACTGGTTCGGGAAAACATGTACCTCGTGCAGTTTTCGTTGACTTGGAACCAACAGTTGTCGGTAAGTGCTCGTAATGTTGCTAATTGGTAACAAAATTATTAACTGTCTAAATTGTTACATTATTATAAATTGTTATAATATAATTTATTGTCTAATTATTATAGATGAGGTGCGTACTGGAACATACAGACAATTATTCCATCCCGAGCAGCTGATTACCGGCAAGGAAGATGCTGCAAATAATTATGCTCGTGGCCACTACACCATTGGCAAAGAAATTGTAGATGTAGTTTTGGATCGTATACGTAAACTAGCTGATCAATGTACAGGTCTACAAGGATTTCTTGTATTCCACTCTTTCGGCGGAGGTACTGGAAGCGGTTTTACGTCCCTACTAATGGAACGTCTGTCTGTGGATTATGGCAAAAAATCTAAGTTAGAATTTTCCATATATCCAGCTCCTCAGGTATGTAAGCATTTGTTATCTGCTTAACTTATTCCAAGGTCGAACAAGGATTCCTTCATTCATCTGCGCAAACTCAATCTAGGACATTTCAAATTTGTGTTAAGGATACATTGAGCAAAATGTGAGGTAATTGTAGACATGATTTTAGAAAAATAGCATATATAGTTTTGTTAATGACTTATGCGTAGGATTTTTTTGAATAGAATTTTAGAATAGTCTGGAGAATCTGACACTGTCCTCTTCTATCGTTAATAGAATAACTTTTAGAGCTTTTAATGGCTCAAGACATTTCAAATCTATGTTCTACAGAATGTGTTTCTTGTCTGTGAAAGAACTTTCCTTCATATATTCACATTTATAAAGCGATTTCATAAGAGTTTTTTCATAAATTTAGTGAATTTTTTTCTTAATATCTATGAAAAATTCATAAATAACATGAAATGTTTCATACAATTTTTTCATAAACATTTCATAAAACAAAATTGTTAAATTAGTGAAACTTAGTTTCATAAGATCAAAGAAAATCAAATAAAATAATCAATTCTTATATATTATGAAATATATCATAACCAATAAAATATTTGTGTTATGAAATGACTTCATAAATATAATTAAGGATTTCATAGTTTTTATGAAATGTTTCATAACTTACCACTACATTTTTAGTGTGTCGACTTTTTTCGTTGAATGCTAGCAATTCTAATTTGTGCTCTGTTAACTCTGACATAAGTATGAACCCTGATTTAGGCGAAAGACATATTCATTGCAAAGACTCTCTCAATGGTGGTGTGTGTTGATTGGTTAGTCAACGAGTCAGATCATTTTTTGGTTTTTTGTTTATATTGGAAACTTCAGTATAAATTATTACTATTTATGAAAATCTTTCATAAAATTAATGAAGTTTCTTCATAAAATCTATGAAAGTTTTCATAAATCATATTATGAAAAACAATGAATTTTTATGACAAAATTTCTTCGAATGAAGAACTGCATTTCATAGTTTCTAAGAAATGTTTCATAAATTCTATGACACTTTTCATTGATTTTTGCTTTATGAAAGATGTTTCATACATTTTATGAAATTTTTCTTTGACGACTTTTTAATGAAAATTTTCACTGAGGTTAAGGCAAAATCATAAATATTATCAAGATAATTCTTTCTGTGTAGGCTTTGAAACTCAACTCAATTTTCGGATATCAATCAAAAACAATGGCGGCGGGTAAGTAAACACTAAGTCGTCACCTTACAAGCATCCCATCGAGAGACATATGTAAATGTGTGTTTATGATTCAATGCGCGTGCTTTATTTGATTTGTTTCGTTTTTAGGCGTTTGATACAATTCCCCAGAAAGTCAAGAATAATTAACAAGAATTAAAAACATGTTTTATTTTGGAAAAGATATCCCAATTTGTTCTTACCCGTTTGCAAAAACCAAATTCGCGGAAGCCAATGTGAATTCGAAATGAATTTAGAATTTTAATTCCGCATATCTTAATACCATAGGCAATATGACGAACAGTAGCAATATAATTGAAGAGAAGTACTAGTGTACGCGCTTAACAATGTTGTATTTTTCGAAACAGAATTTTAAACTTTGCTCAATAATTTCATTATTGTAGTGAAGTTCAAAGGAAATAGAAATTTTAATGAAGTGTTTTGCAGAGAATGTAACATATATGTAGATGCAAACTGACCATTAGCAAGTCGAATATCCGTGTTAAAATCAAAATAAAATAAGAAGATATAACTTGATCGAAATAGCTGGAATATACATTTGAATATTATATTCAAAACAGATAATGATCATCACAAAAAAACTAAAAAATACGCTCCATTTGAAGAAAATACTCGTACACATGACAATTTATTGTGTATATCACAGCAAATGCAAATTTTCTACCATGTTCAAACTCTTTATTGACCTTAAAAATATCAACACTATCTGAGATGTAGACAATATCCACAAATGCATTTTACAGGTGAACATCTAAAGTAGTATCAGGATTGGCATGAAATCGAACTTTGTTATTCAAAAACATTCTGCAATACAATAGCATGACTTGACATGAAATATGTTTATTTTTATATATGAATATGTAAGAGAGTTTTGTTAATTTAGTAATTCCGTATATGCTCAATACAAATGTTGTTCAACGAGATTAAAATCATTTGTTCTTCGTTGCTAATAAATGTATTTCTCTGTCTCTAACATTATTTTTAATCATCCACAACTGTTGCTCTGCGACAATTTCCGTTGACAATTTTGTCTCATTTCCGTTATCAATTAAATTAAACTTCGATAACTACTATTTACTTGTAGGTATCCACGGCAGTTGTTGAGCCATACAATTCCATTTTGACTACCCACACAACACTTGAACACTCAGACTGTGCTTTTATGGTCGACAATGAAGCCATCTATGACATTTGCCGCCGCAATTTGGATATTGAGCGCCCAACCTACACTAATTTAAATCGATTAATTGGACAAATTGTTTCATCGATCACGGCGTCTTTACGCTTCGATGGTGCCCTCAATGTTGACTTGACCGAATTCCAGACCAATTTGGTGCCATATCCACGTATTCATTTCCCCCTGGCAACTTACGCTCCAGTCATTTCATCAGAGAAGGCGTATCACGAACAATTAACTGTTGCTGAGATTACAAATGCATGCTTTGAACCAGCCAATCAAATGGTGAAATGTGACCCTCGTCATGGAAAATATATGGCCTGCTGTATGTTATACCGCGGTGATGTTGTACCTAAGGACGTTAACGCTGCAATTGCTACAATAAAGACGAAGCGTTCGATTCAGTTTGTTGACTGGTGTCCAACAGGGTTTAAAGTTGGGATAAACTATCAGCCACCAACCGTTGTGCCAGGTGGTGATTTGGCTAAGGTTCAACGTGCCGTTTGTATGTTGTCCAACACCACCGCCATTGCTGAGGCCTGGGCCCGATTGGATCATAAATTCGACTTGATGTATGCAAAGCGTGCCTTCGTTCATTGGTATGTCGGTGAAGGTATGGAGGAAGGAGAATTCTCTGAAGCCCGTGAAGATTTGGCAGCACTAGAAAAGGATTATGAGGAAGTTGGCATTGATTCTGCAGAAGGTGACTCTGGCGAATGCGATGAATACTAATACAAATCATTGCTAAATCAAAACTCCGTTTGCGCAATATCCCCACTACTGTAATTAACACATAAATTTGTCTTATAATATTTAATTTATTATGAGAATAAAATGACTTATTTACACTGCATTTCTAATATAAATTAATCCGCTGATATCATTTCTTAACAGGCTATATAATGTACCGTATATTAGGGTACATTATTTATATATATATATTTATATATATATATATATATATATATATATATATATATATATATATATATATATATATATATATATATATATATATATACTAGCTGAACCCCCGCCCGCTTCGCTAGGCAAAAAAAAACATCAAACGGTAAAATTAAAATCTGCTTTCATATTGATTTTTGTCCTGATCGGTAATATATGTACCAATTATAATCAAGGTTCTTCCCTGAGATACTAAATAAATGGATATGTTCCATGGATAACGTTAGTTTACGGCGAATAATTGAAAAAAAAATTCAAAATCAAATTGATTTTTTGTTAAGTGTGATTCTCCTCCTTTCCATTACCTAATCAAAACACATCATTCGTAAGATGAAATTACATTACATTCAAAACACATAGAAAATCAATCAAATTGTTCACTAATCAAACAACACAAAAACTAAAAAATTAATATAATTTCCGTTTTCTTGACTTAAATCGGCTGTTGGCGAATGAATATTTCTCTTTTTATAACCTTTCTTTACTATTGTGCTAAGAAAATCCACGGAAAACGTGTAATTTTACAAAATTCAAATCAAAAATGCGCCATCTTTCAAATCCCGCCCATTTGTATATTGTCTAAGCAGGTTACAACTAAATTAACTCACACAACAATATAGGAATATCGTTGTAGAATATACTCAAAAAACTGGTTTTAATTTCGTATGGGAAGGGTCACGGCCACTTTCCGCCCATCTTTGCACAACTATTTACACTGGATCAACTCACACAAAATTTCAGCACTCTAGGTCTATGACACCTACTGACCATATTCGATAATATGTTTTAACTTCGTATGTGAGGTACCACGCCCACTTTCCCAATACCGTCCATTTCTGGCACAACTACGCAGGTTTATGCTAGATGCACTGAATACAACTGAATATATTCGATAATAGGCTTTAACTTCGTATGGAAGGTACCACGCCCTTTTTTCCAATATCGCCCATTTTTTGGGCACAGTTACGCACATTGATGCTAGATGCATTTACACAAAATTTCAGTTTTTTATCTGCCATAGAACGGCATATATTCGAAAATGGGCTTTAACTTCGTATGGGAGGTGCCACGCCCAAATTTCCATTACCGCCCATTTTTGTCACAACTACGCACATTGATGCTAGATGCACTTACACAAAATTACAGCACAATAGGTGTAATTTTGGTTTTAACTTAATATGGGGGGTGCCACGCCCACTTTTGCATTACCGCCCATTTTAGACGCAACAACGCACATTGATGCTAGATGCACTTACACAAAATTTGAGCACTATACGTGTCATAGAACTGACACTATTCGATAATATGTTTTAACTTCGTATGGGAGGTGGTACGCCCACCATTCCAATACCGCCCATTTTTGGCAGAACTACGCACATTGATGCTGGATGCACTGACACAAAATTACAGCACTCT
The DNA here is from genome assembly GCA_947397865.1 of Polietes domitor. Classification (NCBI taxonomy): domain Eukaryota; kingdom Metazoa; phylum Arthropoda; class Insecta; order Diptera; family Muscidae; genus Polietes; species Polietes domitor. Next base: position 80,375,700 of record OX377618.1, on the reverse strand, counting down.
AGGTGTCATAGAACTGACAATATTCAATAATAGGTTTTAACTTCGTATGGGAGGTGCCACGTCCACTTTTCCAATACCGCCCATTTTTGGCACAACTATGCACATTGATGCTAGATGCACTTACACAAAATTTCAGCACTCTAGGTGTCATAGAACTGACAATATTCAATAATAGGTTTTAACTTCGTATGGGAGGGGCCACGCCTACTTTTCCAATACCGCCCATTTTTGGCACAACTATGCACATTGATGCTAGATGCGCTTACACAAAATTACAGCACTCTAAGTGTCATAGAACTGACTATATTCAATAATAGGTTTTAACTTCGTATGGGAGGTGCCACGCCCACTTTTCCAATACCGCCCATTTTTGGCACAACTATGCGAATTGATGCTAGATGCACTTACACAAAATTTCAGCACTCTAGGTGTCATAGAACTGACAATATTCAATAATAGGTTTTAACTTCGTATGTGAGGTGCCACGCCCACTTTTCCAATTCCGCCCATTTTTGGTACAACTATGCACATTGATGCTAGATGCGCTTACACAAAATTACAGCACTCTAGGTGTCATAGAACTGACAATATTCAATAATAGGTTTTAACTTCGTATGGGAGGTGCCACGCCCACTTTTCCAATTCCGCCCATTTTTGGCACAACTATGCACATTGATGCTAGATGCACTTACACAAAATTTCAGCACTCTAGGTGTCATAGAACTGACAATATTCAATAATAGGTTTTAACTTCGTATGGGAGGTGCCACGCCCACTTTTCCAATTCCGCCCATTTTTTGTACAACTATGTACATTGATGCTAGATGCGCTTACACAAAATTACAGCACTCTAGGTGTCATAGAACTGACAATATTCAATAATAGGTTTTAACTTCGTATGGGAGGTGCCACGCCCACTTTTCCAATTCCGCCCATTTTTGGCACAACTATGCACATTGATGCTAGATGCACTTACACAAAATTTCAGCACTCTAGGTGTCGTAGAACTGACAATATTCAATAATAGGTTTTAACTTCGTATGTGAGGTGCCACGCCCACTTTTCCAATTCCGCCCATTTTTGGTACAACTATGCACATTGATGCTAGATGCGCTTACACAAAATTACAGCACTCTAAGTGTCATAGAACTGACAATATTCAATAATAGGTTTTAACTTCGTATGGGAGGTGCCACGCCCACTTTTCCAATTCCGCCCATTTTTGGCACAACTATGCACATTGATGCTAGATGCACTTACACAAAATTTCAGCACTCTAGGTGTCATAGAACTGACAATATTCAATAATAGGTTTTAACTTCGTATGGGAGGTGCCACGCCCACTTTTCCAATACCGCCCATTTTTGGCACAACTATGCACATTGATGCTAGATGCACTTACACAAAATTTCAGCACTCTAGGTGTCGTAGAACTGACAATATTCAATAATAGGTTTTAACTTCGTATGTGAGGTGCCACGCCCACTTTTCCAATACCGCCCATTTTTTATACAACTATGCACATTGATGCTAGATGCGCTTACACAAAATTACAGCACTCTAGGTGTCATAGAACTGACAATATTCAATAATAGGTTTTAACTTCGTATGGGAGGTGCCACGCCCACTTTTCCAATTCCGCCCATTTTTGGCACAACTATGCACATTGATGCTAGATGCACTTACACAAAATTTCAGCACTCTAGGTGTCATAGAACTGACAATATTCAATAATAGGTTTAAACTTCGTATGGGAGGTGCCACGCCCACTTTTCCAATACCGCCCATTTTTGGCACAACTATGCACATTGATGCTAGATGCACTTACACAAAATTTCAGCACTCTAGGTGTCATAGAACTGACAATATTCAATAATAGGTTTTAACTTCGTATGGGAGGTGCCACGCCCACTTTTCCAATACCGCCCATTTTTGGCACAACTATGCGAATTGATGCTAGAAGCACTTACACAAAATTTCAGCACTCTAGGTGTCATAGAACTGACAATATTCAATAATAGGTTTTAACTTTGTATGGGAGGTGCCACGCCCACTTTTCCAATAGCGCCCATTTTTGGTACAACTGTGCAGACTAACAATTAGTGAACCTTCACAAAAATTCAAGACTCTAGCTGCAACAGTATTCTGAATATGCTAATTTATAAAAAACGAATAAATGCCCAAATTGTGTAGGAGGTGCCACGCCCACTGAAAATATCAAAAATTTATATAGCCTATTTTCACCACCGGTTCAGCATGAACATACTGTGAAAATTTCAAGAAGATCGGTTTAGTAGTTTAGACTGCTATAAAGAACAAACAAACAAACATACAAACACAGATTCATTTTTATATATATAGATTAGGGTACATTATATATCTATATCTATATATATAAAAATGAATCTGTGTCTGTATGTTTGTTTGTTTGTTCTTTATAGCAGTCTAAACTACTAAACCGATCTTCTTGAAATTTTCACAGTATGTTCATGCTGAACCGGTGGTGAAAATAGGCTATATAAATTTTTGATATTTTCAGTGGGCGTGGCACCTCCTACACAATTTGGGCATTTATTCGTTTTTTATAAATTAGCATATTCAGAATACTGTTGCAGCTAGAGTCTTGAATTTTTGTGAAGGTTCACTAATTGTTAGTCTGCACAGTTGTACCAAAAATGGGCGGTATTGGAAAAGTGGGCGTGGCACCTCCCATACGAAGATAAAACCTATTATTGAATATTGTCAGTTCTATGACACCTAGAGTGCTGAAATTTTGTGTAAGTGCATCTAGAATCAATGTGCATAGTTGTGCCAAAAATGGGCGGTATTGGAAAAGTGGGCGTGGCACCTCCCATACGAAGTTAAAACCTATTATTGAATATTGTCAGTTCTATGACACCTAGAGTGCTCTAATTTTGTGTAAGTGCATCTAGCATCAATGTGCATAGTTGTGCCAAAAATGGGCGGTATTGGAAAAGTGGGTGTGGCACCTCCCATATGAAGTTAAAACCTATTATTGAATATTGTCAGTTCTATGACACCTAGAGTGCTGAAATTTTGTGTAAGTGCATCTAGCACTAATGTGCATAGTGGTGCCAAAAATGGGCGGTATTGGAAACCTATTATTGAATATTGTCAGTTCTATGACATCTAGAGTGCTGAAATTTTGTGTAAGTGCATCTAGCATTAATGTGCATAGTTGTGCCAAAAATGGGCGGTATTGGAAAAGTGGGCGTGGCACTTCCCATACGAAGTTAAAACCTATTATTGAATATTTTCAGTTCTATGACACATAGAGTGCTGTAATTTTGTGTAAGTGCATCTAGCATCAATGTGCATAGTTGTGCCAAAAATGGGCGGTATTGGAAAAGTGGGCGTGGCACATCCCATACGAAGTTAAAACCTATTATTGAATATTGTCAGTTCTATGACACCTAGAGTGCTCCAATTTTGTGGCGTGGTACCTCCCATACGAAGTTAAAACTTATTATCGAATATTGTCAGTTCTATTACAAGTAGAGAGCTGAAATTTTGTGTAAGTGATCCAGCATCAATGTGCGTAGTTGCGCTAAAAATGGGCGGTATTGGAAAAGTGGGCGTGGCACCTCCCATACGAAGTTAAAATCTATTATTGAATATTGTCTGTTCTATGACACCTAGAGTGCTGAAATTTTGTGTAAGTGCATCTAGCATCAATGTGGGTAGTTGTGCTAAAAATGGGCGGTATTGGAAAAGTGGGCGTGGCACCTCCCATACGAAGTTAAAATCTATTATTAAATATTGTCTGTTCTATGACACCTAGAGTGCTGAAATTTTGTGTAAGTGCATCTAGCATCAATATGGGTAGTTGTGCCAAAAATGGGCGCTTTTGGAAAAATGGGCGTGATACCTCCCATACGAAGTTAAAACTTATTATCGAATATTGTCATTTCTATTACAAGTAGAGTGCTGAAATTTTGTGTAAGTGCATCCAGCATCAATGTGCGTAGTTGCGCCAAAAATGGGCGGTATTGGAAAAGTGGGCGTGGCACCACCCATACGAAGTTAAAACCTATTATTGAGTATTGTCCGTTCTATTACAAGTAGAGTGGTGAAATTTAGTTCAAGTCCATCTAGCATCAATGTGCGTTGTTGTGCCGAAAATGGGCGGTATTGGAAAGTTAAGTTACGAAGTTAAAACTTATTATCGAATATTGTCAGTTCTATGGCAGATAAAAACTGAAATTTTGTGTAAGTGCATCCAGCATCAATGTGGGTAGTTGTGCCAAAAATGTGCGGTATTGGAAAAGTGGGCGTGGCACCTCCCATACGAAGTTAAAACCTATTATTGAATATTGTCTGTTCTATTACAAGTAGAGTGCTGACATTTTGTCCAAGTCCATCTAGCATCAATATGCGTAGTTGCGCCAAAAATGGGCGGTATTGGAAAAGTGGGCGTGGCACCTCCCATACGAAGTTAAAACCTATTATTGAATATTGTCTGTTCTATGACACCTAGAGTGCTGAAATTTTGTGTAAGTGGATCAAGTGTAAATAGTTGTGCAAAGAAGGGCGAAAAATGGATGTGTCCCTTCCCATACGAAATAAAATGTTTTAGAGTATATTTGACACCGATACTCCTAAATTTTTGTATGAGTTAATTTAGTTGTAACCTTCTTAGACAATATACAAATGGGCGGGATTTGAAAGATGTGAACATTTTGATTTGAATTTTGTAAAATTACACGTTTTATTTGGAATTTCTTAGCACAGTTACAATAAAAGAAATATCCATTTGTCAAATAATATATATATTATTGTTTATTTTTTATATATTATTTGTTTATTTTTTATGTTGTTTGATTTGAACGATTTGATTGATTTTCTATGTGTTTTGAATGTAGTACATTCGAATTTCTGATTAAGTAATTTCTACTTACGAATGAAGTTTTTTGGTAATGGGGGGAATCACACTCAACCAAAAATCAAATTGATTAACGTTATGTTCTTCAATGCTCTCCATGGAACATATCCAATTCTTTAGAATCTCAGGAAAGTACCTTGATTGTAATTGGCACATATATTACCGATCACGAGATATATATATCTCGTGATATATATATATATATATATATATATATATATATATATATATATATATATATATATATAAATTAACTAAATTTAAAATGAATTTAGTTTTTAAAAAAGGTTGCGTGTTGATAACTCAACACGTCTTACTTTTATTGCTTACAAATCCAAACTAAAGTTAAAAAGAATTTAAAATTTAGAAGTTAAAAGAATTTAGCATGAAATAACTTAACTAAAATGCTGACGTGGTCCACGCGCGTTGTGTTGACTGTGGGAACGTTGAGCAATAGCCGTTCTCGTGGAGTAGCGTAATAGTACACCGCTACAGTGCAACTGCTGACACCATGTCTGGCTGTGACAAGCATGTGTGGACACTTGCAACATATTATCTGTTAACTCCTCCCCCTCTAAGTTCCATACGTCCTCGAATGGAACATTAAAAAAATGGTAAGCTGTGAATGCTTTTATTCGTAGCATTACTCGACATCCTAGGACACACATTTGTACGTTGATTATCCTGGGGAGACTCTGCGGTAGCTGTTTCAACAATCTCTGGTGCAGTGGTCTTGCATTTCTTCAAGTATTTGATAACACAGTGCAACACGAAAAAAAATAACCATATACGGGCACCGCTACATGATAAAAGACAAAAAAAAAAAAAGACCCGTGTTTTTTTGTTTCCCCCAAAGTCATGCACTTTTTTTTTATGGGCCCCCAGAGATTTGAGGCCTCGGTGTAATTTTTGGAAAAAAGTGATCATATTCTCAGGCTCATATCTTGCAAACCGTTCGGAATTTTGATTTACTCTCTGAGGCAAAGTTCTAGCTCTTGTCATAAAGAACAAAAATTGTGAACATATAAAATCAAAAAAACTTCATCTTCAAGGTCAAAATCGCAAAAAACTTAAAAAAATTCGATTTTTTTTAACCTTTTTTCCCCTGTTCAGGTCCATAGGTAGCAAACCGCTGAAAATTCAGGGAAACAATCAACTACAAAAATGTACCTAAGATCTCAATAAACAACTTTCTAGAACATATGAACTTCCTAGGAATTATTCTTAACACCGTTTAGGTAGCGCTTTATGACAAGAGCTAGAACTTTGCCTCAGAGAGTAAATCAAAATTCCGAACGGTTTGCAAGATATGAGCCTGAGAATATGATCACTTTTTTCCAAAAATTACACCGAGGCCTCAAATCTCTGGGGGCCCATAAAAAAAAAGTGCATGACTTTGGGGGAAACAAAAAAACACGGGTCTTTTTTTTTGGTCTTTTATCATGTAGCGGTGTCCGTATATGGTTATTTTGAAATGACTTCAAAAATGTTGCACAGTGTAAGTATGAACAAGCAGATTACTAGAAATGTCGTTATTATGCCCAAATTTAGTGACAGGCTTAACTGGTTTATTGATTTCAACTTGTGGATTGACAAAGAATTTCTGACATTTATTTATGAGTTCCAAAGATAATGTTCTTTCTTCGGCGTTTGAGTTCATAGGTTGGATTAGGGCAGGGAGGGGTTTTGTTGCAGTGATTTGTCTCGACATGTAGGTCCTATTGTTCACTCGTAGAGTAGAGTTGTAGTGGTGAATGACATAAGATCCATTGAGCCACATAGTTGAGTTATCTACTTCTATTTGTCCACTGTATTGATTAAGGAATAATATCCCATCTTCTATTACTTCTATAGTGTAGATGTGTTCATTATTCGTGGTGATATACTTTGATGTCTGACTCGCTAAAAGTTTAGGGATGCACGGTGATTCGGTTATGTCTTCATAGGCTGCGGGACCACATATTGATAAACTATTATAAAAATTACATTTTTCCTTAAGTCCAAAAATTTTATTCTTACAATCTAAAACATATTCATAATCTAGTTTCATTACAATGTTGTCTTTTTTTATAGCTTTGATATGCAATTTATTACAATTTTCAGAATCTGTAGTAGGAACACTTAAAATATAAATTATATTGTAACCATCTATAGCAATTTTAACTTCGGCAAAATGTAATAATTCATCGGTACTAGAAAATGGTATGTTGTCTTTATCAAAAATATTATTCAAAATGTTTATTTCAAATGATGAAAGGATAAAAGAGTTAACTATGTTCACTTTTGCTAAATGTATTGCGAATTCAATGTTCGCGATGTCTTCTTTTAAAAGATCGAGTTTATATTTCCATTCCAATATCCTTTCATTATTAAGATTTTGTTCTGTTTTTATTATTTTTATTATCTCATTTGTGGCATTTGTAAGCTTATCGATTCTATCCAGTGACAAACGATTTATTATAATCTGATTCTCATTGTTTTCCAAAATATCGTTCGTCTTTTTTTGAATTATCTCGAAGTCGTGATGGTCTGGGCTTCCAGCAACCCATTTCCATGCGCTACCGAGGAAATCCAATGAACGTTTAGATTTTAAATTTGGTTTGAGTCTAGATATGTAGGATTTTATTTGGGATATGGTGTAGTTAAGGTAGGGAGCTAGTGGATGATTTAGGGTGATATTCCGAACAATATTAATTTCTAATTCGTTGATGAGGCTATCGTATCTCTGTATGTCAATGGTGTGGACTATCTTGAATGTTCCGGTTTGAACCTTAGCAAGTCCGGAGTGCATTGCAACCAATTTTGAATTTGAATAATCCAGTATTTGTACTTCCCCAGCACAAAGTGCTATTATTATGATCAGCAATCTGTAAAATGAATATGTCAAATTAATTTCTGATATGCTTCTTGTGGACAATTCGTCCGCTTTCTGTGACTATGGTAGAATTTCTATTTTCCTTTACTATTTCTTCCTTAAATCTCTCTGACAATTTTGTACCTAATCTTTTATTAACTTTAACAAAAACTGCCTGACCGGGAATATATTGTTTGCAATCATGTTTTTTCTTATTATGGTATTCTAAATGACGTTGTTGTTTTTCCTGTATTTTTTCCATATTTGATTGTCTAGTTCTGTCGTAGCTACCTGGAAAAAAATCGACAGTTCGTCCAAAAAACAAGTCAACAGGTCTTCTCTCTACAGTCGAATGTATTGAATGATTGTACTCATTTACTGCTTTCTCAAGCAGTTCCTCAAAGTTTCTGCATATTTTTTCATCCTTCAGGCATCTGAGCAATTCTGCAAGGGTTGAATGAAACCTCTCAACCTGCCCATTCGATTCGCTTCTGTAAGGTGGAGTGGTGAATACCTCGATACTCAATTCGTCTTTCATCATAAATAAAATTGAAGCAGAATTCAAGGACTTCTCGTTATCAATGACGACTGTTTTCGGCACCCCATAGAAAAATAAGAGATCCCTTAAAGGTTTTCTAACGTCTTCAATAGATTTTCCTGTCAAAATCCTAACTTGGGCATATTTGGAGAATTTGTCCAAGGCCGTCATTACTAATTTCTTATCTGTCGAAAATATGTCAATATGAATTACCTGTCCGGGGTATGAAGGTATTGGAGTTTCCTTTAGCTTTGGGTCATTAGGGTGCCTATCATACTTGTTCCTTTTGCATGTTGAGCAAAGCTTTACTATCCTTTTGATCTTGGAAAACATACTAGGAAAATACCATTTCTCCAAGATTTGTATTTTGTTTTCCGCTGCATTTCTATGAGCCCTGTTATGGGTGTCAATAATAACGTTTTCCTGATCATTTTCCGAGGTCACGTCTTCCACAAATTTTTGCGTGAAACGAACCTTATAATTTCTAAAGTGCACCGGAAAAATTTCTTGTATTTTTCCCATTTTGTGCATTATATTCTTTCTCCACAATTATATGCCTATGATAACCTGGAAATATAATTTTAAATTGGTAAGATGGTACCTCCCCTATAGTTAGAAATATCTGGTTTTTGAACGCGTTTATAGGAGCTTCTACGCTGGGTATTAAGTCTTCAGCGGAACTCTCGTGACTGTGAACAGTCCCAGTTAAAGAGTTAACATTTGTCATTGATGTTCTAGAAAGAGCATCGGCTACAACGTTAGATTTCCCTGGTTTGTATTTGATCTCATAGTTATATTCCTCAAGGATCGCCTTCCACCTTTTCATTTTAACATTGCTATTTTTATTGCTTAGCGCATATGTGAGCGGTTGGTGGTCAGTGAAAATTATGACTTTCCCAGTTCCGTACAAGTAATTTCTGAAAGTATGCAGAGCCCAAACAATTGCCAACATTTCTCTTTCATTTGTTGCGTAATTTTCTTCTGTTTTTGACAATACTCTAGAAATAAACGCTATTGGCCTGTCGTCTTGACTAAGTACAGCTCCGAGAGCTACATTAGAGGCATCGGTCGTCAGGTGGAATTCCTTATCATAATTCGGGTAAAAAAGCATAACTTCTCGGGATAATAAGGAATTTTTCAAGGAATCCATCGCCTTCATTTCCTCACAACCAAGTTTTATTTTAATTTTGCTTGACTCGGACCTGGGAATTGACCCGTTTGGACCCCTCAACAGAACGGTTAAGGGTTTAGCAATGTCTGCGAACCCTCTAATAAATCTCCTGTAATAATTACAAAGACCTAAAAACGATCTTAGTTGTCTCAGAGTTGTGGGGTATGGAATTTTAATCATTGCATCCACTCTTTCCTGTATAGTCGTTATTCCCTTATCGGATACTACAAATCCCAGGAACTCAACCTCCTGTTTGAAGAATTCGCATTTGTCCAGCTGCACCTTCATATTCGCCGCTGCCAATGTGCTAAATATTTCTTGTAAATGCCGAAAGTGTGATTCTTCGTCCTTGCTGAAAATAATTATGTCATCGATATAGACATAGCAAGTTCTTCCGATGAAGTTTCTGAGGATATCATCCAGTGCTCTCTGGAATATTGATGGAGCATTCTTCAACCCAAAGGGAAGCCTTGTGAACTCATATTTCCCGTTGTTCACCGAGAAGGCTGTCTTCTCTATGTCCTCTTCCCTGAGTGAAATTTGGTGAAATCCACTTTTCAGATCAAGAACTGTAAAGAATTTATTCCCGCCAAGTTGAGCTAATACTTCTCCGATTTCCGGTATTGGGTATTTGTCAGCTATGGTGATTGAATTAAGCTTTCTAAAGTCTACCACGACTCTATATTTCTTTTTTCCAGATGCATCTACTTTTTTTGGAACTATCCATATAGGTGAGTTGTAGGGAGAACGAGATGGTCGTATTATGCCATCTCTTAATAACTTGCCTATTTCATCTTCGACAATGTTTTTCAATGCCATGGGGTAGGGGTAGTTTCTTGTATAGGTCGGTTCGTCTGTGGTTGTGCGTATTTCACCTAGAACGTTTGTGGTGTAAGTCAATTTTTCATCGGGATCTGCGAAAAGGTTTTTATGACAATTTATTATTTTCATCATAGATGTCGCCTGGAGTTCAGAAAGATGTCCGATTCTAATTTCTATATTATGCACGTCTTGTGACAAGTATTGGTAAATTGGTATTTTCATGCTATTTTTGATTGTAAAGTAGTTATCAGCAGTATGGATAACAGCAGAAAGTTCCTTCAGGGTGTCATTACCCAATATTGCATCAAACGTTCGCAATCCTGGTAGAATGTAAAGTTTAGTGGGTTCAACTGCAGTACCAAATAGTTCTAATAAGGTATGGTGCGAAACCTGTACATCCCCCGATATCGATTTTGCGTAAAAATAGTCATTATTTTGTATAGGATTTTTCACCAAATTTTCCTTAATATAATTCTTATTACTACCTGTGTCCAAAAGAATTTTCATTATTCCGCCGTCCCTCGTTGTAATTTTAAAGTATGGCAACGAGGAACTGTTTAACCAAAAAAATTTAGATCAGCATTAAGATCTTCAGTAGAATATTCATCCAAAATGTAGTCTGACGTTTTAAGTTCCTCACCGAAGTTGTGTGTTGACTCATCCACGTATTCATTATTGACAGTGTCAACATATTCGTTAAGGTCCGAAGTAGCTCCAACGGCTCCTTCGAGTGGTTCATTTCCGTCGTCGTATCGAGAATCCCCTTCTAGGCTTATTTGTTGGCTTCCGCTACCTCCCGTTTTCAGATGGAAGTTCCGCTGTGCCTTGTTGGATGGTCCTTGAAAGGAACCTCCGTAAGGTCTCTTGTTGCCTTGGTTGCCTTGATTAAATGCTGCTCTGTTGGCAAAGTGTACTTGTCTGGATTGAATGGATCGATCAACATCCATTGGTTCAGATTTAGGGGTAAACTGTTGATGGTGTTGCTGATATCCCTGAGGTCTATGGTTCATGTTGGTACTAAAAGGTGGACGGGACTGAACATGAAAATTCGTTGGCCTTGGTGCGGCCCGTGGTGGTAGTGGTGGTCTTGTAGGACCCCCAACATGGGCAAGTTCTGGATAAAATATATTTCCGTTGAATATCCGAGGATTCTGGTTAAATCCGCTGGCATTTACCCTAGGTATTTGTCCATGCGCATGATGCATTCTATACGTCATATTGTCTAATTTCAAGCAAATATGCAATGCTTGTGGAAGAGAAGAGGGTTCCCTGACACTAAGCAGTCTAGGCAGATCTCCTTTCAACCCTCTAACGAAGGTATCAAGTGCCCTATCCCTATACGAGTTCGTCATTGAGGAAAGGCTACTATCGTCCAATTCTAGACAGGCTATCTTATCTAATATTAAGGATAGGTGTTGATACACTGCCTGGTAAAATTCCGTTATCGATCTTTGACCCTGACACATAGTAGTCATTTGATACTCAAGTGTCCCAATATCCCTTCTGTCGGAATAATGCATCATTAGACACTTTTTTATCCTCGCCCAGTCCAGGGGTGTTCTATAGGAGTCAAGGGCAGTATCTGCCTCTCCCACGATTTTAGTCCGTATGGTGTGAAGGATTGCATAGTATCTGCCCGTTCCCTTTATGCTATCAAAAAGAGTCAACACCCTTTCCACTGATTTTCGCCAAGAGCTAAACTCTCCTGGCTTTCCTGAGAATTCACGCAAGGATTTAACTAGGTCGGGAATCTTATCTAGTTCCGCGATACTGAGTGTACCTATCGGTTGATCACCGCCTTCTTCAACAACGTTTTTCTCAAAAAAGTTTTGCATCATCGCTCTAATCTCGTCTTTTTGAGCCTGTGACAGCCCACTAGTACCAAGGTTTGAGCTGCCTGCACTACTCATCTTTAGAGATTTACTTAATCTTTCAGTAATCTCATCGATACTATCTCCTGGCATTATACTATTCTTTTTTTTTTAAATTGTTCGGAATTAACAGATGGGATTTATGATCGGGAGGGATTTTTTTTTTGGAAAACTAACGTTTGCACTTTAAATATTATGAAAGAAAGCTTATAATGCCACTCACCTGACAAACATATCGATGATTATTACTTATTTCTTTTGCAATTTTAATTTTAATAAAATGTCACAGAATTTAATTTTTTTGCCTTTAAACACTATTTTATAAAATTTTTCTGATTAGATACTTTTTTCTCATAAATATATTATTTCTTTTTCTTCCTTTTTTATAGAGATTTAATCATTTTATCTTTCTAATGGAATGTTTTCATTATTTTCTTTTACTCTTAATTTTTATGCACAGATTTATTTAACATTTTTAAGATATTTTCTTAATTCTTAATTCTTAGTTATTTTAACTTTTCTTTTCTTAATTCTTTAATTCACAAATGGTTTAGTTATTTTTTCTTTTTCCTTAAATTCACTATCTTAGACTACAGTGAAGCCGCTGATGATCCCGTGATCATCTCCTGTTTGCACGTTTTGCTACTAAGGCGCGTCGTTTCTTCACTTTTTGATTCGGTCTGATTACAGTGAAGCCGCTGATGATCCCGTGATCATCTCCTGTTTGCACTTTTTGCTACTAAGGCGCGTCGTTTCTTCACTTTTTGAGTCGGTCTGCGTTCCTTTTTTATTTTGTTTGGGAAAACCCCTTCGTCCTTTAAAGGGGTCCCTGCTCGGGCGCCAATTAACTAAATTTAAAATGAATTTAGTTTTTAAAAAAGGTTGCGTGTTGATAACTCAACACGTCTTACTTTTATTGCTTACAAATCCAAACTAAAGTTAAAAAGAATTTAAAATTTAGAAGTTAAAAGAATTTAGCATGAAATAACTTAACTAAAATGCTGACGTGGTCCACGCGCGTTGTGTTGACTGTGGGAACGTTGAGCAATAGCCGTTCTCGTGGAGTAGCGTAATAGTACACCGCTACAGTGCAACTGCTGACACCATGTCTGGCTGTGACAAGCATGTGTGGACACTTGCAACATTTTATCTGTTAACTTATATATTGTATTTAAGGAAAATCATATATTGTATATAAAAGCAAATGTCAGATCCCAAAATGGGTTCATTAGATGTATTCATGAATTGTATTTCATGTCTGTGGTCCCTTTTAAATATCTCACAACGCGTTGGAGATGTTGTCAGAAGGGTTTTCTTGATAACGGCCCAGATATCCGACATGATAACATATGTCAGGCCTGTAACATAGCATAATATACATTGAACTTCCCAAGAGTTGTCATAAATCTGTTTAACACTCGAATTTAATATACATATATCTTTCTAATTGTAAACCTTTTGACATTGGAGACTTTAACAACTAATCTTGATTTGTACTTTGTTGGATTTCCGTTACCTTTTTTCGACTTCAACAACTTTACAATAGGTGGAACTTTCACTAAATCCGAAACGTGATTCTTCATCATTGACCTCAGTGGCCTTCTTCTATTTACCAGCGCCGTCTCTATTAAACATTTCATTGCAATTTTCTGGAATATTGTTCTGCATGACTTCAGTCTCTTTACCAGTTATATAGGCCATAAATTTACTTGGGAATCGGCTTAATCTTTGGCTTTGTCTTCTTTGTAAATTATTATGGTTATCATTTTTAATTACGTTCTCAATGACATTATGTTTTGTCAACAGTCGAACAGTACTTCGCTGATTGACATGTCCACAGGCGCCGCTTTATCTTCATCCGCGGCAGCATTTACAGAAGACACATCAATATCTTCCTCTTCTCACTCTGGCTCGTGGCTGCTTTGAATTACTTTTGTTTTATTTGTTTGGTCAACCATATTTTTGTACGAAAGTTACTTTCGTCAAATTATATCCGATAAAAAAATTTCTCTTTTTAATACTAATAATACTCTTTTTAAATACAACTTTAGAACCAAAAACCTTTAATTTTTCTAGATTTGGCTTTGTTCCAAACCACATCTCAGCTGGTGTCATCATATCATCAATATCTTTCGTTGGTATTCTATTTATTATATATACCGCCGCAAGTGCTGCTTCGTTCCATAACTTTTTGGGGACTCCACTTTGCAATGACATGGCTCTTAACTTCTCTGTTGCCGTCCTATTAAATTTCTCGGACTCACCATTATGTTGTGGTGTATAAGCAATCGTTGTCTCCTTTATTTTTACACCACATGTGTTGCTGTTTCGACAAATATTCAGTGCCTTGATCTATTGTAAGTGTTGATATATTTTCATAAGGAAACATTGCCGAAACTAAGGCTTCACATTCTTTGAACTTTTCGAAGACTTCTGATTTCTTTATACAGTAAATCATACCAAAGTGGCTGTGGTCATCGATGACGGAACGGAATATTTCGATCCGTCCCAAGCAATTGGTGTTATCGACCCACAAACGTCGGAATGAATTCTTTGAAGTAAACGAGATGCTCTAGGTCTGGATCCATCGAAAGTTTCTCGACACTGCTTAGGTTCAGTACAAAAGTTACAGAATCCAAATTGATCTGTCTTCACATCGTCTTTAATTAATGTTTATTTCAATACCTTATCCAATCATGCCTTCTATGCCAGTTTACAATATAATTTTTACTACATGATAGAACATCTAATTCAAAGTCATCTCGTAAAGATTGCCATGAAGGTATGCCACTGCTATTATTTCTCAAAATAATTGCCTGATCATTGATAAAATTGACTTTTAGTCCATAGCCTTAGTTAACTTTCTCACGGATAAAAAGTTGTCTCTCAAAAAAGAAGCATAAATTACATCTTTCATTATTACCTACACACCTTTGTTAGTAACACGTTTCATTTCTCCCACATGTTCAGCTGCTGTAGATTCACTGTCCCTTGCAACGTGGATTTCAACCGGCGTTTCTAAAGGGTGGGCCATTTAAAATTTTAAATTAGAAAAAGACATAAAGTACTAATTATTTTTTCAAATTTCTGCTTTTAACGGAAAGGTTGATTTTTGTCATTTAATAATGGAACACGATATCCGAGCAACCGAATTTGTGTCTCGTTGTGGATGTATTGGCTTCTCAATAGTCACGTGTAGGTTCGCCATATGCGGCAAGTTTGCTTATTGACATAGCCACTGAGATGAAAATGAGCTTCATGAAGACTGAACTGAAGGCCAATCTCTTCTCGAAAAATTTACACAAATTTCTTACAGTTTGCGTTAAAGACTCACTACTTTGGAAGTAAGTTTTTAACATTCCCCAATTTTGTTCGAGCGTACAGCGTCCTATTTTGCAAATATCAAACCTGAAAATAAAAATGAATGTTATTGTACCTTTCAAAGTCAAAGAAATCAATAGTTCAAATTTAAAGTTTTAAATGATCCACCCTATATAAGGAAAATTATGCGGAGTGTCACAGCAATTCGTCGTTTTCTGCCTCCTATTTCTTTGAGTTTTAAATTTGGTGTGTCACTTATCAAATATTCGTGCAAAAAGTAGTCCACACTGTCTGTGGAGATATCAGCTACAGGGCCGTGCGCAGAATTTTCCGCTTGGGGGGGTTTCATCTAGTTTTACAAAAAATAAAGTCGCAATGATAAATGACGTTAATTTGATTATGTGTGATTACGTGAGCATTTGGCAACCATTCATATTTTATTACCAGGATCTTCGAGAAATATTTTAATACATTCATCGGCAAAATTGCATTTCAGTAATCCATCTATCAGCACACTCAAAGGAATTTGTCAGTAAAAGAAAACAGAAAGTCTACTGAAAGTGCAGATTTTCTACTGAAAAAGAGACAGCAGATTTGCTGCTCTGCTGAGATGGCAAACAGCTGTTTGCTGTTTTTAGCAATATAGAAAAAAATGTAAGCATATGTACAGAACAGTATGAGCACTTAAATATACATATTAACAAAACTTTTTTGAATAGAAGTTATTATAAAGCCACTTATTACCCCGGAAAGATATTGCGATTGTCTTTTTAATGATATTGTCCAAAGCTAATATAAAAGGAACGCTTATCTATTTTTATATTTTAATTAACAACAGTCAATTTTAGCAGACTGCAAACTCTTTAGCAGTGTGAATGATGATGCAAGTTTGCGAATAACTGCTGTTATGCCAAAAAAAACTGCTGTAATAGCAGAAAAGTGTATGCTGCTAGGCAGCTGCTTTCATAAACCGACTTGTTCTCTAAGTGTAAAACTTCTTTTTTTCAAATAGTTGCTTGAAAGTACATGCATACATATATATTTTGAAGAAATATTACACAAAAAACGTTCGAGTTCCTCACTTCACGACCGCATTTTTCTATGATAAATGCAGAAAATTGGATATGCTTGTATATGCAAAGAATGGGTCTAAATATAATGTCTAACGAGTTTTGGGGTTTTTAATTTATACAGGAGTTACATGAGTACATTCAGACAAATAGCATTACTAAATCTGAGTAAAATCCATACTACAATTTAGTTCAACAATTTTACTCCAGTCAGTAAAAATTTCCTTTAAAGTTGGAAAATTAACTAAGTATTAGTAAAGTTTCCTTATTTCAAAGCCATAGTAAATAGTTAATTTACTAGAAATAGGGTAGTAAATTTTAAGTAAAATTATTCATTTTTAAGTAAAATCATTTTAAGTAAAATCATTCTAATAAATGGTTCGTACCGTTGTCATCACTTTCTGATAATTATCCCAACATCGCACTATGGTCCCAAATCCATTTTTTGTGCAGAAATTCAAAAAAATTAAAATTGGAAAGTGGTAAATGTGTATATATTTTCTTTGTGGCAACACTCCAAGCAATCAAGAAAATATACTGGAGAAAATTAGGTGGCAACACAACAAGCCTGAATGGTAGTTAAACATTGCGGTTCAAAAAAAGTGGGATTAATTTTGATATAAAGTAGTTTTACAAATTAATTAAAATCAAGACTTAAAAAGAAAATAATAAAGTGAAAGTTATGAAAAAATGAAGTTATGAAAAAATGAAGTTATGAAAATTGACGGCAAGAGTTAGTAGTTGAAAAATTATATTTAACATTTTATGATTATTGTGGTCTTGTAAGTATTCAAAGGTATTGTAATTTTGTGATTTGTAGAGAACATCTATATCTATATATATAAAAATGAATCTGTGTTTGTATGTTTGTTTGTTTATTTGTTCCTTATAGCAGCCTAAACTACTGAACCGATCTTCTTGAAATTTTCACAGTATGTTCATGCTGAACCGGTGGTGAAAATAGGCTATATAATTTTTTGATATTTTCAGTGGGCGTGGCACCTCCCACACAATTTGGGGATTTATTCGTTTTTTATAAATTAGCATATTCAGAATTCTGTTGCAGCTAGAGTCTTGAATTTTTGTGAAGGTTCACTAATTATTAGTCTGCACAGTTGTGTCAAAAAGGGGCGGTATTGGAAAAGTGGGCGTGGCACCTCCCATACAAAGTTAAAACCTATTATTGAATATTGTCAGTTCTATGACACCTAGAGTGCTGAAATTTTGTGTAAGTGCATCTAGCATCAATTCGCATAGTTGTGCCAAAAATGGGCGGTATTGGAAAAGTGGGCGTGGCACCTCCCATACGAAGTTAAAACCTATTATTGAATATAGTCAGTTCTATGACACTTAGAGTGCTGTAATTTTGTGTAAGCGCATCTAGCATCAATGTGCATAGTTGTGCCAAAAATGGGCGGTATTGGAAAAGTAGGCGTGGCCCCTCCCATACGAAGTTAAAACCTATTATTGAATATTGTCAGTTCTATGACACCTAGAGTGCTGAAATTTTGTGTAAGTGCATCTAGCATCAATGTGCATAGTTGTGCCAAAAATGGGCGGTATTGGAAAAGTGGGCGTGGCACCTCCCATACGAAGTTAAAACCTATTATTGAATATTGTCAGTTCTATGACACCTAGAGTGCTGTAATTTTGTGTCAGTGCATCCAGCATCAATGTGCGTAGTTCTGCCAAAAATGGACGGTATTGGAATAGTGGGCGTACCACCTCCCATACGAAGTTAAAACATATTATCGAATAGTGTCAGTTCTATGACACGTATAGTGCTCAAATTTTGTGTAAGTGCATCTAGCATCAATGTGCGTAGTTGCGTCTAAAATGGGCGGTAATGCAAAAGTGGGCGTGGCACCCCCCATATTAAGTTAAAACCAAAATTACACCTATTGTGCTGTAATTTTGTGTAAGTGCATCTAGCATCAATGTGCGTAGTTGTGACAAAAATGGGCGGTAATGGAAATTTGGGCGTGGCACCTCCCATACGAAGTTAAAGCCCATTTTCGAATATATGCCGTTCTATGGCAGATAAAAAACTGAAATTTTGTGTAAATGCATCTAGCATCAATGTGCGTAACTGTGCCCAAAAAATGGGCGATATTGGAAAAAAGGGCGTGGTACCTTCCATACGAAGTTAAAGCCTATTATCGACTATATTCAGTTCAATGACAGCTACAATACTTATCTTTTGTGTGAGTGCATCTAGCATAAACCTGCGTAGTTGTGCCAGAAATGGACGGTATTGGGAAAGTGGGCGTGGTACCTCACATACGAAGTTAAAACATATTATCGAATATGGTCAGTAGGTGTCATAGACCTAGAGTGCTGAAATTTTGTGTGAGTTGATCCAGTGTAAATAGTTGTGCAAAGATGGGCGGAAAGTGGCCGTGACCCTTCCCATACGAAATTAAAACCAGTTTTTTGAGTATATTCTACAACGATATTCCTATATTGTTGTGTGAGTTAATTTAGTTGTAACCTGCTTAGACAATATACAAATGGGCGGGATTTGAAAGATGGCGCATTTTTGATTTGAATTTTGTAAAATTACACGTTTTCAGTGGATTTTCTTAGCACAATAGTAAAGAAAGGTTATAAAAAGAGAAATATTCATTCGCCAACAGCCGATTTAAGTCAAGAAAACGGAAATTATATTAATTTTTTAGTTTTTGTGTTGTTTGATTAGTGAACAATTTGATTGATTTTCTATGTGTTTTGAATGTAATGTAATTTCATCTTACGAATGATGTTTTTTGATTAGGTAATGGAAAGGAGGAGAATCACACTTAACAAAAAATCAATTTGATTTTGAATTTTTTTTTTCAATTATTCGCCGTAAACTAACGTTATCCATGGAACATATCCATTTATTTAGTATCTCAGGGAAGAACCTTGATTATAATTGGTACATATATTACCGATCAGGACAAAAATCAATATGAAAGCAGATTTTAATTTTACCGTTTGATGTTTTTTTTTGCCTAGCGAAGCGGGCGGGGGTTCAGCTAGTAATCTATAAATGTCGTGGACCAAAAGTTATATGTATGACTCAACTTGACTCAAAGTGTAAATGTGAAAGTGTTGGTCTGAGGTTGTAGTTTATCGTGGAATTATATCTCGTCAGCATTTTTCGGCAAACTCCAAAAATTGTCATTTTATTTTAGCACAGTTTTTGATTAGCCATAGACATATGTATGATTATTTTATAATAATAATCAATATTTTATTTAAAAGGTATTGAAAGTACCTTAAAAATGGTGTACAACATCATTCACCTTTTTGTACACATGTACACATTTTACTTTATATCTTGAAATAATTATTTAAATTGCAGTTTAATGTATACTATTTGTATGCTATATTTTGCTTTTGTAATAATGTTTAGAAAAACACATTTCGTCAAAATAAACAACTCTTCATTCTTTTAAGCTTTCATAACATTTCATACAGGGTGATAATTATGTTGGTTATATATTGAGTTTATATGTGAGGTGGTATTGGGCGTGGTCCGATCGGCCCAATTTTATTTTTTGCGTATGATATGTTTAGCAAATGTGCAAAATTACAAGACTGCATGTTTATTTTTCGACTTTATGCCATAAAAAATGGATTTGGTACCAGTGTGCATCGGAAGGTATTGAGCTATAATAATATTGTTGGTCGTAGTAATCATTTTCATAAATATACAAAATATTAAATGAATTTGGATAACCCTACCAAAAATTTGAATTCACAAACAATAATTAGTTGTTACAATAAACGAATACAAAAATTTCACTCGGCTGTCAAACACAAGCCCAAAAAGAAAACAATCGTAATGAAAAACAAGTAAGGAAAGGCTAAAGTCGGGCGGGGCTGACTATATGATACCCTACACCACTCCCTGCGCATATGCCTCGTTTTGATTACTAAACCCAGGTTGTTTAACGGGCGATTTTACACAAACAAAATCGCTGTGATCCAGTTTCATTGTAGCTGCACCTAGTGAAAAATATTAAATTATACTTATATGGAAGAATATTTCTAAAGTTTTAAGTAAGAAAAATATTCAGAATTTTTTTATATGGAAAAAATTTCATTTAGGAAATTGTAACTTAAAATGTGCTTTTTCCGAAAACTATGTAAGTTAATATGTTTTCTGAAATTTATGCCGAGTTCTTCATACATTTAAGTATTAATGAACTTATAAAAAATTACTTGAAATTGATTAGAAAATTCTTGATATAATCTAAGAAGCAATTCTCGTTCATTTGCAGAGACTTATTTCTTAAATACTTCAAGTATTTTTCTAAACAACCACTGCAAAGGCGCCTATCTTACCTTCGCAGCAATCATTGAGTAAGAGCTCAGCTCTTTATGACAGAGCTATCAACAAACTTTTGAGAAATATTTCATGTTGTATTTTTTTGTATCATTTTTGCATACTCTGAAATTGAACATATTTTAAGTTCACTATTCAATTATATTATTATAGTTTAAGTAAAAAAATACTTGTTTTCAGGGAAAATCAGCAAAATTTTCCTCAGCTAAAGTAAATATTTACTTGATTTGAGTAAAAATGTACTTACTTTTAGGAAATTTTGCATACACTGAAGCAAAACCAATTGTTTGCATTTTTTAGTTAAAATTAACTTATATTAAGTTCACTTTTCTCTTTGTATCAAGCAAAATTTTCCTCAGTTTAAGTAAATATTTTTTTGATTTGAGTAAAAATGTATTTAGTTTTAGGATAGTTTCAGCAAAATTTTACTTAGATTTAGTAAAAATGTACATGGTTTAAGTAAAAATTTACTTAGTTTTAGGAAAAGTTTACTTAGATTTAGGAAAATTTCAACAACATTTTACTTAGATACAGTAAAAAGTACGGTTTTAGGAAAGACTTACTGGAATTTTCCTCAGTTTGCGTAAATATCAACTTTGTTTGAGGAAATAAATATGTGCAAATTCGAATAACAAATACAGCATTTTTTTGTACTCGATGAAATGCAAGAAGAAACCCCTACAAATTTTAATTCCAAAAAACCAAATAATTGGTATTTGAGAGTTTCGTCTTCCTACACTCAGAAAAAAAGTGATTCCTAAATTTGAGTAAAATCCATACTCCAGTTTAGTTCAACTTTTTTACTACGAATTAGTTAAAATTTCCTAAAAAGTAAGAAAATTAACTAAGAATGTAAATTTTTTCCTAATTTTAATGACGTTGAAAATTTTTCATATACTTGGAGAGGAGTAATATTCTTTAAAAAATTTTCTTCCAATAAAGTAAAAATTTCCTTCAAATGGGTAAATTCATACTAAATTTGACAAAAATAATAATAACTTTTAGGACGGAAATATTGGAAAAAATTTTGTACGAAAAAAATGATTTAAATAAAAATATTCGTAGAATTATTAAATTTAGTTCATTAACAACTTGACATTTTTGCCCATTTCTTCTATAAATTTGATAACTTATTTCGAGTTTATTTTTACTCAAAGCTAATTCAAAAATTATCTTTATTTAATATATGATGAACTTAGTTTAGATAATTGTGAACAATTTTGTGCTCTATTTTTGAATACTTCTGGTAATGTAATATTTACTTATTTGAAAAATGTTTTATCCTTCATTTTAACAAAAACTATCATAAAATGAAGTTCAAGCATTAACACACAAAATAAAGAGTGATTTTTTTGAGGTTAGGATTTTCATGCATTAGTATTTGACAGATCACGTGGGATTTCAGACATGGTGTCAAAGAGAAAGATGCTCAGTATGCTTTGACATTTCATCGTGAATCGTCTTACAAACGAACAACGCTTGCAAATTATTGAATTTTATTATCAAAATGCGTGCTCTGTTAAGAAAGTTCAGAAAGAAAGAAATTGTGTTCAGCGACGAAGCTCATTTTTGGCTCAATGGGTACGTAAATAGGCAGAATTGTCGATTTTGGAGTGAATATCAGCCAGAAGCATTGCAAGAGCTACCAATGCATCCAGAAAAAGTCACAGTTTGGTGCGGTTTATGGGCTGGTGGCATCATTGGACCGTACTTCTTCAAAGATGATGCGAATCGTAACGTAACTGTGAATGGTGAGCGCTACCGTGAGATGATATCCAACTTTTTTTTGCCCAAAATGGAAGAACTGAACTTGGTTGACATGTGGTTTCAACAAGATGGCGCTACATGCCACACAGCTCGCGATTCTATGGCCATTTTGAGGGAAAACTTCGGAGAACAATTCATCTCAAGAAATGGACCGGTAAGTTGGCCACCAAGATCATGCGATTTGACGCCTTTAGACTATTTTTTGTGGGGCTACGTCAAGTCTAAAGTCTACAGAAATAAGCCAGCAACTATTCCAGCTTTGGAAGACAACATTTCCGAAGAAATTCGGGCTATTCCGGCCGAAATGCTCGAAAAAGTTGCCCAAAATTGGACTTTCCGAATGGACCACCTAAGACGCAGCCGCGGTCAACATTTAAATGAAATTATCTTCAAAAAGTAAATGTCATGGACCAATCTAACGTTCCAAATAAAGAACCGATGAGATTTTGCAAATTTTATGCGTTTTTTTTTTAAAAAAAGTTATCAAGCTCTTAAAAAATCACCCTTTAGTTATGTATATGGGCATTTCCGCAGAAAGGTCCACCAAGACCAAAAAATTAAAAGTTCTTGTAAACGCTTTGTTTTATTATATTTGCATAGAGCAATAATCAAATTTAACTTATGTAAACAAATTTTACTTTAATTCATATCCTATCTTGAGATATTTGAATGCAAAGTCGCGCGAGTCCAACTTTACTCCTCTGAATATTTCTCTTGCATATTTTGTTTCGATAAAAGTTCTTAAATAGAGGCATTACGCATTGACTTTTGGTGTCTAAAATCTTTCAAGGAGTACAAAGAGTCAAAAAGAAAGGATACGGAGTTATACGACTGCTATAAACTGTAACTTTTTGCTTTGCATTATCACATATTTCGATGTCACGTTCGACATGGAAAAACAAAATTTGTTGCTACTGTGTCCAAAGTACATGCAGAAAGATCATAAAATGTTGTATACAAACAGAGATTTTTATACAATTTAAATAAAAATAAAGATTACTGGAAAATGAGAAAATTTGTGACCTTGGTACTTCATTAAAGTTGGTCACGTGCGACATCTTAAGTGGGAAAATTAAAAATTAAAAAAAAAATCTTACTTCAATAATTTATTTTTGTAAAAAAATACTTTTGTAATTTATTTATTAGCAAAAACGGAGGCGAACAAAGTAAAGAGAGCTGAAAACAGCGGTTAGAAAGTTGAAAGAAGATCAGCTAAAATTTCAAAATAATAAATTGAAAACCAAAATATTCTTTTTTGCTGTTATTAATTGAAAATGAATACATTGAATACTTCTGTGGATTACAAAAAATATATATTATCTATAATTTCGTAAAAATTCTAACTGAAACAACATAAATACCATGATGGAAAAAACTATCACGTGCGACCGGGCTTAAAATTAAATTACAAAAAAAGTATTAATAATTTTCGGATAAAATCAAAGCCATTTTTAAGAGACATCGGTACACAACGTTCTAAAATTGGTCACATTGAAATATTGCCACAGGTTTCGCTGAAATCGGTGTTTGAATTGTTGGTCGCGAAAACGATTTTTTTAGATTATCTTGAAAACGAAAAATTACCCAAAATCCACATTAGCACCAATTATACAGTTAATTAAGAGCTATAAGTTAAGCATATAAAATAAAAAACCGTTATATTTTGACTTTTTTGTCACTTTAAATGTGTACGATGGTCACGTTCGACATCATGGAAATGCCCATATGTATATTCACATCTAGTTAAAAAATATTCAAGCTATAATATATTGAACTTAGATAAAAGAAAATGTTTTTTATTTTGAGTAAAATTTCTAAATTTATATAGAAGTAAAATTTACATATTTGAAAAAAAAAATATTCTTTGAAAATATCCAAATTAATAGTAATTAATTTTCGATTTACAGAGCATCGCATAATTGGACGAATTGGAGGATGGTCAAGTCCTCATCTGGCTGGACAAAATTATATATATATGGTGTACAATAGAAATTTGGACGTTTGTTTCACGATCACGATTGTTTCGCGACTGGATTTCCAATCGTCACAACGATTGTCGGAGCAGAATTATATTTTTCTCTGCTCTCTGAACTCGTGTTTTGCAAAGAGAATTTAATTATGTCTCTCTGAAATTCTAACGGGTTTTCCAATATCTGCTCAGCAGAAAAAGAAAAGAAAAAACGTTTTTGCTTGTTTTCATTTGAGTATTTAACAAGCAAACAAGCGTCAGAGGTCAAGTGCAGCACAAGTGTTTTTTGTAAGAAAAAAAATTTAAGAAATAAAATAAACAGTTGGTTTTTAGGTGGTGAAATAAAATAAATAAATCAGTAAGTATTACTAATCACGTGTTCTTACATGATTTTAATTTTCTTTTTCTTTAGAGCAATCCAGCAACACTTTGTTCATGCTGCAGATCGGCTTAGGAAAGTAGATCGAACAAAAACTATTAAATAAGTAAATTTTAATTTAAAATACTATATTTTTATTTATGAAATTAAATTTTTAATAAAAAGCGTGTTCTGTGAAAGAAACAAATAATTATAAGCATTTTTGTATAAATTTACAATCGTCTTGGCAATCGCCTGCGATTGGATTTTGCTCATCGTCGACGATTGGATTTTGCTCATCGTCGACGATTGGAAAGTAAGAGTCGCCGTCTTGACACAGTTACTTCAGTTGCTCTGAACGTGCGCGATTGGAATACGACATCGCGCACGATTACTTTAATCGTCGGCTCCGATCGTGAAAGAGTCGTGCACGATTGAAAATGCTAGCTGGGAAGGTATGTATATGTGCAATTTATAAAAGTGTTAGTGAATATGAAAGAGTGTATACATTAAAAATTCAAGCATACGTACATTAGGCTGGGTCACTGTCCATACAAATGGAAAAAGAATTTCCACTCACACCACGAAAATAAAGTTTGGATTGTTTAATGATGATTTGCAAAAAATTCGTTCCTAGATCAAGCAAAGCTAAACGCTCCTGAAAATACCCCTAAAAGTCATGATTTTCTCGTGTAATTTTTTTGCTGAATTTTTGTCGAAAGTTTTTCTGAAATAATAGACCCCTGAAAGCACTATAAATATAAATTTTTATGTTTATCATAGACTAACTTATTGGTCGAATTATTGGACATTTATAGTAGTAATTGGTGTTTTTTCATAGTGACAAATGAATTTTTATTTCGTACTTGTTGTTAGTATTTTATAAAAACTAAATAGCGGCAGTCAATACCTTTCGAATGATTTTTTTTTCACTGAACCAACACTCAGGGGATGTCCCCTATAAATGCAGTGCATTGCGTTGGTGGAAGGAAGATAAGGTATTGGAAGGAGGAAAGAGGGAGTAGTGTCTGTTGACATCTGTTTTGAATCTCTGAATACCATAATTAGCTGGGAAGATATCTGCCGGAAGTCGATTCCACATACGGATAGTGCGGGCAAAGAACGAATTCATTCTGTAATGTGTGGTGCGGTCGGTTTCCAATCGACAACAAATGGGTGAGCGTTCCTGGAGAGTCGCGTATCTCTACCGAACGTATAAGATCACGAATTTCCGAAGAACAAACACCATGAAAGTATCGATAGAACAATGACACACAACCAACATTACGACGGTGTTCAAGGGAGACAATAGAATTGGATATCCTACCGTCACCTATCAACACCATCGCCCTCCTCTGGACACGGTCAAGTAGCTTCAGAGATGAAGCTGGAGCACCCGACCATATATGGGAGTTGTATTCCATCTTTGGTCTGATGTAAGTAGTATTGATATATTGTACAGATTTCCATGGACATGGGCTATTTATTTCGGTGAAACTGAATGTTGAGTCGTGTTGTGATAAGCAACGTGTATTTGCTTATTCATCCGCCACTGGCTCGTAAAGCCTTATTGCACGTAGTGCCAAATAATGGTGTAATGGCGGAGAATTTAATTGGCTCGGAGAACTATGCCACGGAGTCACATTTTGTATATGTCTTTGGATTGATATTTCGACACTTTTGGACGCGCACAACAAATTTTTACTAGCTTCCTGGATCAAGCTTGGTTTCGAAGGACCATGAACAGATTTCCATCAGGATGATGACACTGTTGGTATCCCCTAGACGTAACCTAGAGGAGACAATTTATTAAAACCACACAAATTTGGTTTTTTAATATTTTATTTTGAGCAAGTGTGTTGCTGCGTTCGGTGTACACAAAAAAGTACTGATTTGACAGCCATAAAATAACCGCTAACGCCATCTGTATTTGGATGTTACTACATTGCCATACGCACATCAGCTGATGTAGATCATATGGTCGATCTTCAACAGATATTGAGAAGATCAGAAGGTGTGAAATATTTCATACATCGTTTTAAAAAGCCTAAACATTTGAATGCTTCTTTCGACACGTCAAATACATGTTTTGTCCAACGAACATCACGTTGTATTTTCATGCCAAGAACATGGAGAGTATCTAATTGCTCAATATCTATACCGTTCATTAAAATCGACGACACCGTTGAATCAGTGAATCACTTGTGAGACAACAAGGAGCACTGAGTCTTACGTACATTAAAATCTGCTCTATTCACTCGACCCCATTCAGAAATGGCCAGCAAATCCTGGCTAAGTGACTCATCCATCGATCTCCTTTTGTTCTCAATTTCTTGGCGACTAGGTCTATGATCGAATGAGAATGAATGACAGAGGTTGCTGTCATCCGCAAATGAGTATATTGGATTCGATGTTCGATCCAAGAGGTCGTCGATGAAAATAAGAAAAAGGGAGGGGGAAAGGACAGAGCCCTGTGGTACTCCTGCGGTTAACCTATGCTCGTCGGATGAGAACCCATCTACAACAACACGTATAGTGCGATATAAATCGAGAGAAGTCACTACCAACACCAAAAGCGATAATCTTTGATATGAGTGCGCCGTGCCAAACTCTATCAAAGGCCTTGGAGATATCTGGAGCAACGACCTTACTTTCTCCACCTGGTGGATGGATCGATTCCACTTTTCGGATAGCAGTGTCATCAGGTCTCCAGTAGATCGATTCCTACGGAAGCCATACTGTCGATCATTAAGTAAGTCATGGTTTTCTAAATACCTCACTAGATGATAGTTGACCATACTCTCCGTAACATTCGAGAGCGCTGAGCAAATCGCGATCGATACTTAGCAGGATTATTAGCCACACCTTTTTTAGGGATGGGCTGGATGTTCGCAATCTTCCAACGTGCTGGGAAAACTCCTACACGGTATGCAAGGTTGAAAAGATTACGAAGGGGGCAGGCAAGCGTCGAAGAGCACTTACATAGGACAAGTGCTGAAATGCCATCAGGTCCTGGAGATTTATTTACGTCGAGATTTGCGAGAACCCTTTTTAACTCCACGTGTTCGAAAAAATATTTGAGGCATCGTACTAGATACATTTTCGATCACGGGGAGTTGTTGATTGCTTTCCGGCAAGGATGAATTCCTTACAAACATTTCAGCCAATAGGTTAGCTTTGTCAACCGGGTTAGTGAATATCTGGTCATCTTCATCATCCTTTACTCTTCACACAAATGACCAAAAGCTCTTACTTCCCCTGGGAGAAACAAGAACTTTGTATATATATATTGTTCGCTTTGGGGCTGGGGTCGAAGCGACACGAAGAGCGGAATATGAAAAGGTTGCTGAAACAATACAGTGATCCGAATTACCAAGAGGTGCTAGAACGTTAACTTCATACTTTTCAGGGTATGATGTTAAGAAAAGATCAAGAATAATTGAGTGTTGCCCTTCGACTAGGGTTTGGGGTTTCCCGGACATTTTTCATTTCCCGGGAAAACGGGAATGAAAAATTTCATTCCCGGGAATCCCGGGAATTCCCGGGAAAAAGTAATTTATTTATAGGTATGTTCAATATGGTTTAAAATATCAACATTTAATAACTGGTGTGTTTTTTTCAATACTGTCATATTACAAATTAAAAACGAATGTTATTGTCAAAATATTTTACAAATTATTTTTCATTTTACAAATATTTTACTCTACACCTTTTCAAGAATATATTCGGAACATACAAATTTATATTGAGAAATGTAAATTCATATTAGGAACATATAAATTCATAATGGGTAATGTAAAATTATAATAGGAACATGTTAATTCATAATGAGAAATATAAATTCATAATGAGAATTGTTAATTTATATTGAGAACAATTAATTCATAATAGGAACATACCATTTCATAATGAAATATACAAGTTTGTAATCAGAAAATCCAAATTCATAATCAGAAAATATGAATTCATAATGAGAAAATATAAAATCATATTGAGAAAATGTAAATTTATAATGAGAACATTGATAAAATATGTGTTTCTACGAAAATATCCATAGAAAAACGTACATACATAGCTTCGATTATAAATTTTAGAGTTCGTGATTATGAATTTATATTTTATGAATATATATTCCTGAATAAGAATTTATATTTTCTCATTATCAATTTGGATTTTCTCATTTTGTATTTATATATCTCATTATCAATTTGTATATTCTTATTATGATTTTATATTTCTCAATATGAATTTACATTTCACATTACGAATTTACAGTGCTGTTTATGAATTATCATGCTCCTATAATGAATTTACATCTCATCGTGAACTTACATATTCCGTAGTTAGTTGTAGACTAATCGTCAGAATTGGACATTTATATCGCAGGTAGAAGTGACTGACACCTACACTAGATTAAAAATTGAAAACGATTAAGGAAACAAATAACTCATATGACGGAGAATGTTATCACGCATTTAATTTAGAATATTCATTCGTCTGGAGACAAAAATATTTTATAGATACAGGGGGAATATTCTAAACTGTAAAAACAATAGAAACCTAAAAAAATAATATTAATTTAATAAATTCATAAAAAATAAAATTATTGAAATAGTCCAGTCATTAATTCTTACAAAGAGCCATTTAAATACATCGTAGCATATATTTATATTCCTATTAGATTTCTCTTGAAAGTTTCCAGGCGAACAATTTTTATTGTATTCCTATTTTTAGACCATTTCTTTCTGGCTAAATATGTAAAGTAAATTGTTCTTGAAGAAGATATTCACCTCGATTCTTCTAGGAAAACAAGAAAATTTACATTATATAAGCCATAGTATTGTCGGCATGATATTTTTATTTCACCATAAAGATCCTGTAAATAGCCTCACAGAAAGTTTTTATTTCCCTAGCTGGGTTTCGCATAAAATGGCTATTTAGCGAATTTAAAAAGTTTTGTTTGTAGTAATATAATATAAACAAATATTTAACAAATACTTATTATTGTCAGTAATGTAAATCCATATATGAATTTGAAATACATCTAAAAATTCCAATTTATATAGTAACAATAAATTATTGATCAACATAATAAATAAATTATTTTTTTAATATTTCCCGTATTCCCGGGAAATTGAAAATTTTTTCCCGGGAATTCCCGTCCAAATTTTTCCGGGAATTCCCGGGAA
Source organism: Polietes domitor (assembly GCA_947397865.1). Taxonomy (NCBI): domain Eukaryota; kingdom Metazoa; phylum Arthropoda; class Insecta; order Diptera; family Muscidae; genus Polietes; species Polietes domitor. The sequence goes on along the minus strand of OX377618.1, from coordinate 80,345,534 downwards.
AAACGATTCGGGAATTCCCGGACCCCAAACCCTACCTTCGACACACGGAATGTGAGTCGGTTCATTCGCTAGTTGCGTCAAATCATTATGCCAGCAACCACAATTTCACTGTCAGAACAATCTTCTAAAATTTTTGTAATTGAATCGGAAAGGGCGTCAAAGCTATTTAGGTATACCTCCCTTTCCGCGTTTGGACTTCTATACACAAATCCGAAATGTAGTACGTGTGTTCCAATCTTGAATTTAACCCAAAGGGAGTTAAATTCTGGATTTTCTGAGTTTAAGTCTTGCTGGTTCTGGAACACTATGTCGTTGCGTACGTAAACCACAAGACCTCTGTGGGGAATAAAGAGGGACAGGGTGTGATACCCAGGTACGTGAAAATCTTGTGGATCAGAACCCTCACACACCTGAGTCTCACAAAGAGCAAAAACATCAGGCCGATGGAAATGTACATGAGCGTGTACACGGCAAAAAAATCGCTCTCAGCACCACCATTAGAACAGACAAAAAGAGAAAAACAAAGTCAATATGCAGCTACAGTTGTCAAACTCCCCTCCATACCGCTGCTGTATTCACCCAGTGCTCAGTGTTATGCCTTAAGCATTGGGCGAACAACAACAAGAAGAAAAGAGTGACAACTGCACTGCACGAATGGGATGAGGGAAGGGGACAACGCACACACTATTCAGCGGACATAAAATGTGTGGTCAGTGGTGTGCGGCTGCTGTAATGTTGTTGTTGTTATTGTTAGGTAGTTGTTTTGGTCGGCGCGATTTTTGTTGTTGGTTGTTTTTCATTTTTTCTTTAGTTCTATTTTGTTGTTTATGATTTGTGAAATTTTGTTTTTTTTTTTATTATTTTAACACAGAACTGAACGGCACACAACACTGACGACAGAGAAACACATGTGCATCGAACGACGGACTGACAAACACTCAGTCAGTCGGTGACGTCATTTTTCGCCCGATATTCCTCATTCGAAAGGTATTGATTCCTTCTATTTATTTTTCCTAACACCTCTTACAAAATGTTTCCAAGAAATACTAGTTTTTTGCTGTCGCCTGGAAAACCCACAAAAAATTAATATAAACGTACAATAATAATGCCAATGAGTTATTCTAAGACAAGAATAAAAAAATTTATTTATAGTTCTTCCAAGGCTCTATTAATTGAGAAAATTTTTTTGGACAAAAATGTAACATTACACAGGAACATGAATTTTAGAGGTGTTTTCAGGAGTGTTTAGCTCACAGATGACCCAGTGACGAAATATTTTGCAGATCATCATTAATCAATCCAATTTTTATTTCTGGAGGGTGACCGCTGCAATTTATTTTCGTGGCCCATCCTAATGTACATAAAGCTGGCTTGAAAAAAATTGCGTTTGTTTACAGCTAAAAGCTGTTATAATAACTTATCAAAGATTTAAATTGTAACTTTAGATAAAAAAAACTCGTTTTATAATTCATTGATAAATGGTTATGAATATGACTTTATATTTCTTGAAAAATGGTTGTGTTTGAGTAATTGAAGCAATATATAGAGAAATAAAGTATGAGTAATACCACATACAGCGGTATATATTATTTTAAAAATTAAATTCGGAACTAAAATGTGTACATAAGTTATTTTATGAAACAATCAAAATTACCATAAACATCTCAAACACATTTGCTAATATCAGATATAAAACACTATTTGGATACAGGTATCTCTAACATAGAACTCTCAAAAAGAACGTGATTCTAGTCTTTATGTAAAATCGTTCAGGCTGGGAATCGACAAAAGATGAAAACTCAATATTCTGGGTAAAACAAGGTCTACTTTTAGCATTCGACAACCTCAACCTTTTCTTCTTCAATAAAAGCCGACCCGGCTTAATGTTCATTCATATTAGGTTGGGTTGCACAACGTATATGTAAGTGATAGTCGTCACCAAACATGTTTGTCCTAACTAAGCAAATGTTTGAATTTGAAAAATTACACTAAAATGGCAATACTACAAAACGTAAGAATTTGTTGATAATATACGTTTTAATATTCTATTATAATTGTTATTCAATTCGATCGAATTTACTGATGTTTATATTACGAGTATTTATTTATTTGTTTCTATACGACCTGATCTAACGTATTGAAAATTTGGAAATTTGATCGGTTTGCATGTGTATGAGATATGTATACATAGCTGGGCACAAGGAAATTTTCAAAAAAATGTGAGAAACAAAAAAGGAAAGGACCTAACTCTGGATAAGGATGAAATTATTGTCTCATTTGACGTGGTATCTTTATTTACCAACATAAGAACATCATGGTCAGATGGGAAATACTCAAAGACCATACGACAATTCCAAAAAGCAAATTCCTAAAGATATTGCAATTTTGTTTAACAGATAACAATTACTTCACGTATGCTGATAAATTTTACCATCAAACGTATGGTATGCCAATGGGTAACCCCCTATCACCCACAATCGCCGATATAATACTAGATGAACTCCTAAACGACGTAACAAGAGAACTGAAGACGATGAACATCGAAATGAAATTTATATCCAAATATGTAGATGACTTGTTTGCGGTAATAAAGAAAAATGACGAAGAAATAATTATGAAATTACTTAATTCATACCATAAAAAAATCAAATTTACCTTGGAAAAAGAAAAAAACGGAGAAATTCCATAGTTGGACATGAAGATAATAAGTGACGATAAGAAATTAAACGCGAAATGGTGTGCAAAGCCGACGGCATCTGGACGGATGATTAATTATAACTCCAATCATCCAGAAAACACTAAAATAAACACGGCTATAAACTTTATCCAAAAAGTTTTATGTCTCAGCGAAGACAAATTTAAGATAGACAGTATAAACATAATAAAACACATTTTAAAAATAAACAATTACCCAACAACCATCACAAACAAACTTATCAACAAAGCACAACATTTCACCAAAACCAATGACAAAGAAACAACGAAGAAGAAAAATTTTTACAGTGTACCGTACATTCCAAAACTGACGGACAGCAGAACTTTAAAAAACATCATAAACGACGAAAACTCAACAACAGCATACAAACCACATGAGACACTTAAGAATATATTCTCAATAAGAACAACGAAAACAACAGATAGACTCAAAATAAACAACGTCGTATATGAGATCACATGCGATGGAAACCAACAAGAAAAGTTTAATAAAGTATATGTTAATGACAAAGACATTAAAACATTCACCCCACAAATGTGCAACGCTTGAAAATACAGAGCATTGACACACGTAACCCAATTTAACCGAAAGTAACTGACTGCAGACGCTGACGACTCAATTCCGTGGAATTATTTAAGTCAATACTTTGAAATAGCTTAAGTTAGCATAAATCAAAATTGTAAAGTATCAATAAGAAAATAATGTAAAACAAAATTCAGTTGTATTCTCATTATCAACAAATAAAGTTTATATTTTTTTAAGTCTCCGGACTAGTGAAATTATAATTGGCGCCCAACATTAAAAATATCCCATAGGATATCAACAGCAAATATCCCATAGGATATCAGTTCCCAACACCCGAGAGGACATCAACACCCAACATCCCACAGGATATCACCACTGCTAGCTGTGTAATCAACAGGTTATCAGGCGAGGATAAGTGTAAACTTGCTGACACCCTAGTACACGAAATACGGAAAAGGACCAGGTCGGAGTTTCAAATCGTCATGTTAGCAGCTGTAGTTCTGTAAGTTAAACTAAGTAGTAAGTAAGTAAAACGAAAGTGTACCACAAAAGTGAGAATTATTTAAGGAAAAATTGCGATTCCTACGGGAATTTACATTAAGCACACATCTAGTTGCAAGTGAAAAAGAAAATTATTAGAATTCCTAAAAACAAAAATAATATCTAGAAAATAAGTGGAAAAAATATAAATAACAGTGGAAAATAACATAAATAAATTGAGAATCTGTAAGAAAAATTAACGAACACCTAAATAGTATTGAAAATGGCTAATCCAAACAACCTCATTAGACCTCCTATCCTCAACATCCCTAATCCTGACAATAATAATGGACAAAACAATAATGACGGACATACTGCAATTACGGAAGAGACGATTGCGAGAATTTGCGCACAACAGTGTCAAATCGCCATTAGGCAGCACATGCGACCAAGCGCTGACATAGCTGGTGTCGACCAAATTATTGAGGATAGATTTAGGAATAACCTAACGGACTTAGATAAGGTTCCCGATGTCGTAAAAAGCTTACGCGAATTTGCAGGAAATGCATCGGAATATAGTTCGTGGAAGAAGAGCGTAGATAGAATTCTCAAATTGTACGACTCATGCAAAGGCACGCCAAAGTACTTTGCAATTCTGAATACAATAAGGAATAAGATTGTCGGTAACGCCGACGCGGCTTTAGAATCGTACAATACACCCCTCAACTGGGATTGTATTTCGAAATGTTTGACCCTCCATTACGCGGATAAGCGTGACCTGACCACATTAGAATATCAGATGACAACACTGGTTCAGGGAAACAATAAAATCCAGGACTTTTACCAAGAAGTATATGCCCATCTGTCACTTATAATGAATAAACTGTCATGCTTAGACATAAATAGAGAATCACTCGATATTCTCGCGCAAACTTACAGAGACAAGGCTCTCGATATATTTATAAGAGGCTTAAAAGGTCAGATGTCAATACATCTCGGCATGAAAGAACCGACAGACCTTCCACAGGCACTTCAATTATGTCTGAAAATGGAAAACCAATTTGCAAGGGCTCAATTTGCAAACTCCCATAACAATATAGGTAGAAATAACAAACAGAACTCTCGACCAACTCCACCATTATACCCAAAAGCTCAATACCAAAACCAAACATCGTTTCACCCACAGTTGGCATTCATGCCGCAACCTTCCCCTAATTTTCAACAATATAATGCAACCACACCTGTGTATCCTCGTAATAATACTGACCGATTGGCTTATCAACAATCGTATCCAAATCAGAATTTCCAACCACCTAGACCAAATGCACCGAAACCCCAACCTAGACCTGAACCAATGGAGATAGATCCATCCATGCGATCACGAGCTGTAAATTATATGAATCGGCCAGCTCCGAATAATAACTACATCGGCAAAAGACCTACAGATCAGTCTGATCAATTGAGAAAGCCCGATAAGATACAAAGAAATTTTCATTTGAACACAGAGGAAAACTTTGGTCCAAATGCTGAAGAGTACAGGTCGGATTTAGAAAATTACGAAAATGAGCAGCAACTGCCGCCTTTTGATGATTATATTACGGACCAATACGATGTTCTTGATGAGGGAGACCAGACAGAAACACAAGAATTCGTTGACATTCATTTTTTAGATTAACTAACTCGTCGCTACCTTTCTTTAAGTGTAGGACGAATACCGGACAGATTCTTGAAATTTTAATTGACACCGGATCAAACAAAAATTATATCCGACCCAGCCTTGTTAGAAATCCGTTAAAAAACGAAAATGCCTTCTTCGCGAACTCAGTGGGCGGAAAGACTGCCATAACACAGCACACCTTCATTAATCTTTTCAACAAAAACAACGACCCGCTCAAATTTTTTTTATTACCAACACTTAAATCCTTTGACGGAATACTGGGAAATGACAGTCTAAAGGAATTATCAGCAGTTATCTACGCAGCAAAAGATTACATGCTGATAAATAAAGAAATGAAAGTCAAAATACAACAGAAAATATCCAGGTCTGTGAATACTATCGACATTAGGACAGAACATTTGAATGACGAAAGAAAGCATAAATTAGATCTTACAATTGAGAATCACAGATCCTTATTTAATGAGCCGAACGAGAAACTTACATACACATCAGCAGTAGTTGCAGATATTCAGACCACTAATGATGAACCGGTATATTCCAGGTATTATCCATACCCCATGCATTTGAAAGGGGAAGTGGAAAAACAAATACAGGAGTTATTAGATCAGGGAATTATTCGACCTTCACGATCCCCGTACAATTCACCCATCTGGATTGTACCGAAAAAATTGGACGCATCTGGTCAGAGAAAATTTAGAATGGTTATAGATTATCGTAAACTGAACGCAGAAACTATCCCAGATAGATATCCAATTCCAGAGATAAATGATATTCTTCCTCAATTGGGGAAAAACAAATTGTTCTCAGTCTTGGACTTGAAAAGTGGATTTCATCAAATACCACTTAAGGAAAGTGACAGACAGAAAACCGCATTTTCTGTTAACAATGGTAAATACGAATTTACCAGACTTCCCTTTGGGCTAAGGAATGCGCCGTCCATCTTTCAACGGACTCTGGACGATATTCTCAGAGACCATATCGGAAAAATTTGTTTCGTCTATATGGACGATATAATCGTATTTGCTGAAGATGAAGATTCACATCTTGAGAACCTGTCGACTATATTCGGAACATTGGAAAACGCAAATATGAAGGTCCAATTGGACAAATGCGAATTCCTTAGGCAGGAAGTCGAATTTTTAGGATTCATCGTCTCAGATGCGGGTATAAAGACCAATCCCAAGAGGGTCGAAGCAATAATGAACTTTCCTCTTCCAAAAACGCTAAAAGACCTAAGATCGTTCCTGGGTCTTTCTAATTTTTACAGACGTTTCATCAGGGATTATGCTAAAATAGCTAAACCCCTGACGGCACTTCTAAAAGGGGAGGCAGGACGTGCGTCTAAACATACCTCTAGCAAAATGGCTATACAACTTGACCAGGATGGAATAGATGCATTCAACAAACTGAAAATAACACTCTCTTCGGAGGACGTAATACTAGCGTACCCGGACTTTAATAAAGAATTTGAATTGACAACTGACGCCTCTAACTACGCCATGGGAGCAGTACTGTCCCAGGACAATAAACCAATTGTGTTCTTATCAAAAACATTCAGTAAGGCTGAAGAGCATTACGCAACGAATGAAAAAGAGATGCTCGCGATTATTTGGGCTCTTAAAGCTCTCAGAAATTACTTATATGGTTCCGCAAAGATTAAGATCTATACGGACCATCTTCCATTGACATACGCCTTAAATAACAAGAATGCAAACTTCAAACTCAAGAGGTGGAAAGCATTCCTTGAAGATTTTAATTACGAACTGAGATACAAACCAGGCAATACTAATATAGTTGCGGACGCTTTATCTAGACCACCCAAGAACACAAATCAAATAAATTCCATGACTTCCACCCAACATAGTGACGATAGTTCATCTCAAAATCTAATACAGTACACTGATGCTCCAATAAACGTATTTAAAAATCAGATTCTTATATCATCAGAAGAGGACCAACCGTCTTATAAATTCGAGATAGTTTTTCCTACTTATCATAGACACATAATAAATGAACCTAATATTACGGAAGTGACTCTCACCGACATCTTGAAAAAATGTCTGAATCCATCTGTTGTAAACTGTTTAAAGACCACTTATGAAATTTTCGGGAAAATACAGGAAGTGTTTCGCGATAACTTTTCCCAGTACAAGGCAAAATACACTAGATTCATGGTTGTCGATCTGAAGAATGATGAAGAGCAGGAAGCAGAGATAATAAAAGAACATGATAGGGCTCATCGGAACAGTACGGAAAATAAGGCGCAAATTTTGACGAAATTTTATTTTCCCAGAATGCATGCGAAAATTAAAAAGATTACAAAGCAGTGTAAGGTATGCAAAGAAAACAAATATGAAAGGCACCCGAATAAAGTCGCTATACAGGAAACACCAATACCACAATTTCCTGGGCAGATTGTCCATATAGATCTATACATTACGGAGAAGAAGCCAATATTAACGGCCATAGACAAATTTTCGAAATACGCTCAGGCGAAAATTCTTAAATCCAGAGCAGTAGAGGATGTTAAGGAACCCCTAAGAGAAATCATCATCTCTTTCGGAATGCCGGAAATAATAGTAATCGATAATGAAAAGTCATTTAGTTCCAAATCTATAATTTTCATGCTAGAAAATCAGTACAATGTGAAAGTTTTCAAGATTCCTCCTTACAGCAGCACCGTGAACGGACAAATCGAACGTTTTCATTCGACTCTGTCAGAGATAATGCGTTGTCTGAAGTCAGACAACGTTCACAAATCGTTTTCAGAACTTCTACATAGATCAATCTATGAGTATAACAATTCGATACATTCGACTATTCGGAGAAAACCAGTCGAAGCATTTTTCGGAAAGAAAGTTAGTACAGACCCCCAGGACCTGGAGAAGGAAAGAACCGAAATATCTCAAAAACTTAAAGAAAAACAATTAGGTGATATTGACTATCATAATAAATCTAGATCCCAACCTAAAACTTATGAGCAAGGACAGGAGATTTTTGTGAAAGAAAACAAAAGACTAGGGACGAAACTTAGCAAAACTTACAGACCAGAAATAGTTAAGGAAAATAAAAACACAACTATCATTACAGAATCCGGAAAAATCATACACAAAAACAATATTAGAAATTAATTAAATATATTTCAGATTACTTTCTACCATGACAATGGCGGAGATTAAAATTCTCGACTACTCGAACTCTCAAATTGTAACCCTTGATTCTGGACCGGCAAAACTCGAGACTGGAACGTTCAAAATCATCCACGTCATAGAAATTGACAAATATCAAGACCTAATTGACACCATGCAGAAAACATTATCTCAAAATATTAGTGACTACCACTTCCTTCATCCCTTCCTCAGCCACGAAATGACACAGATACAAGGATACTTGGATAGGTTAAAACCAAGGATGAAAAGATCCTTAAACTTCATAGGATCAGCATGGAAATGGATCGCAGGGAATCCTGACCATGATGATTTTGAGATAGTAACGCAAAAAACCAATCAAATATTGGTCAATAACAATAAACAGGTCGTCATCAATAAACTTTCGTTAGAAAAAATCAACGAGTTAACGAGAACAACAAATGAGATAATTAGAACTATAAATTATAACGATGTTGCTAGAGAAAAGCTAATAGCAAAATTAAAATTCAAAATCGATATACTTAAACAAGAAATAATTAATATTCAGTATGCCATTCATTGGGCAAAATTAGGAGTCGTAAACTCATTTATACTGTCTCCAGAAGAAATAGATATTGTAAAAATTATTATAGTTAAAGATTCTATACCATTTGTTAATATTGAACAAACGTTTGAATTTGCAGAGATAAAAATCGCGTCAAATACCAACTCACTTGTTTACATCATAAGTATACCAATAACAAATGACTCATTTTGTAACAAACTCTTAATAAAACCTGTAAAAATCGATAAATTTGTAAACAAACTAGCATTCGAAAATGTATTAACATGTAACAAAACAATATATGGTATAAGAAAACAATGCAAAAATTATAATAATATTACTATATGTAAGAAGACAAATTTACAAGAAATAGAAACTAATACTTGTTTAAATAACCTAATAAACAGCAGGACATCAAACTGCAGTGTAATTGATAATCGCCATATTCCAGCAGTTGAAGAAATATCTCCTGGTACAATTCTGCTAAATCAGTTCAGGGGAACAGTCAACATAAATGGAGAGCCTCAAAATCTTACCGGTACATATGTCCTACAATTTCATAACGCAACGGTTAAAATATTTGATAAATCATACGAATTTTTCGAAGTAACAAATATTCAACCTCTACCAGCTATATTACAACCAAAACACACTACGTTTAATGTGGAAGAAACGGTATCTTTAGAAATAATTAAAGAACTTCAAAACAATAACACCCAAGCTATAAGCCTGTTGGGAAACAAACATGTATGGAGCCTAACCACAAACTCTGGACTCTCCTCACTGGCACTCCTACTATCCATTATTTTACTTGTAAAATCTGGAATCTGCAGAAGAAAAAGGGAATTGGTTATCAACCCACCCACTATCAATCCATGTAATCATACACATATCTCCATGCCAGAATTATCAGAAAACCAGCAGACAGAACCACAAGGAATAACACGCATTTCTCACATACCATATTTTTAACCGATCGAGGACGCTCGGAATTAAGAGGGGAGGTGTTAATGACAAAGACATTAAAACATTCACCCCACAAATGTGCAACGCTTGAAAATACAGAGCATTGACACACGTAACCCAATTTAACCGAAAGTAACTGACTGCAGACGCTGACGACTCAATTCCGTGGAATTACTTAAGTCAATACTTTGAAATAGCTTAAGTTAGCATAAATCAAAATTGTAAAGTATCAATAAGAAAATAATGTAAAACAAAATTCAGTTGTATTCTCATTATCAACAAATAAAGTTTATATTTTTTTAAGTCTCCGGACTAGTGAAATTATAATTTATATGTAGGAACAACGAAGCGAATGCTTGGCATAAGAATCTCGGAACACGAAGCTGACATAAGAAAAGGCAAAGAGACAACAGCACAAGCGCAACACATAAAAGAGAGCGGCCACAAAGCGAATTTTAAAAACGTAAGAGTGCTCGATAAAGAGAAAATAGAGAACAAACGTTACACACTAGAGAGCTTAAGAATCCAGCAAAGAATTAACAACTCAATAAACACTATGGAAGATAAAGACAATACAAAGCTGCAATTTTCCATCGCAATCAATTGAAAAAGAAAGTTCTGTGATACTAGTATTTAAGTTTAGACTGATTTTTATCTATGAGTAATTATTTATAAAATTATTAATAAATTGTGTCGTGATGTCCAGTTTTTATAATAGTATATAAGTGATTACCTATGATGTAAAAGTAATCGTAAGTCTAAACGCAATACTAGTTAATAAGATAATTCAAATAACATAAACATTTTTGTCGACAGGAATTTGATTAAATAAAAATCTCCTGATGAAGTTGGAAAAAACAACCAACGAAACGTTGAGAAGTAAAATGAAACGAAATAGTTTTATTTAAATCATAAGGATAACACTGACAAACATTAGCCCAACAACAATCAATAATTAAACATAATCAACAAATTGGTCGTAAACAAACATAAAAAAATAGTTTCGTTTATTTTCCGAAGGCGACTATGTGATTTTTGGGCGATTAAATGTTTAAAGTTTATAATTTAAACAAAAGGGTACACGCCAAGGAAGAGTTCTTATAATGAAAAATTAAAGTAACTTCCTAGTAATATTCGAGTAGTCCGTTAAAGGAAAATTATAGAATATTGAATAATTATAAATGGCTACTACTTACATCTGACTCCGTTTTCAAGTAGCTCCATCAACATAAGATAGATGTAACCGACAGCTAAAGATGTTAGTTTGTGTAGAATATTGTTCAACATTAATTGGACCACCTAAAATCGGGCGCTATTAATTTAGTTTTTGCAAACTTAATTAGTAAATATTTATTCAGTTGCTAACATTTTGGTATCTTATTTATAAAAGTCTATTCCTACCTACCATAAAATTATTTAATGTGGTTCGCATTTGCAAAACTTACAAGAAACAAAAGATTTATTAAGGAAATGTATATTCATTATAACTTTTCTTCCAAAAATTCTCCTCTTTTTGATAGCTTGATTTCGAATATTAAATCCAATATTTATTTAAATTTTTTTATAAAAAATTAAGCTTTATATATAAATATAAATTTGGTTATCCTATGAGAAATCTAATCTAAGCATTGCACTCAAAAACTAATAAGTTGCAAATTTTAAAAAATTTTATTAAAAACAAAACATTCAGCTTTTTCTGTCAAATTTGAAAAATGAGAACAGATTTTCAAAGTAGTGAAAAACTTTGTCATTTGAAAGTACCCGAACTTCTACATTGAGGTCATTACTTCATTTAACTTTACGTTACTTAGTCCTTTAATATTGGTTAAACTTTCTGTAAGATCGAAATCGGTATTTGGTTATCACATCTGTTCTGTCCTAATAGCATGGGTCTCCTGGCTTTGCTTTTGTCGCACCAAGTTGATGATATTCCAAGGTTACTGCAGTGGCATACATAAGAATATGACTGACCAAATGAAAGGATATCCGCTGTAGATGCATGGTGACTTTCAGATAAGTCAAACTGATTTTTAATCGCATAGTCATAAAAAACTTTAGATGATATAATTGGAAATACCGTACCATACAAACTCTCTGATGTTGTTGGTGTTCTTCAATAACACCATTCAATTATGATAAGTTCTATGGAGTAGTATTTAGTCTTTTTTCACCACCTGGAGTTCTCATTATGACAATGTTCTTAAGTAATCAATTGTACGTGATGAAAAATTTTCAATTTATTTATATGTATATTGACAATGATTCCAAACATGAAGGTTACTTTTAATTACAAGTTTTTATGTTGATTATTTCCTAGCATTGTCTATAAAAGACTTGAATTTTTTTCATTACATTCAAATATTCGTTTTAATTTTGGTCGAATATTAATTTTTTGTTGAGGCATTAGGTTCCATCTAGTTATACATAATTTAATCTATATGTTTACCGTCAGATGTGAATAGTTCGGTATATATAAAAAACTTTCTTTCGAATCAAACCACCATTACCATTAATTGTACAATACAAAAGAAAAAGTAAGTATGAAAGAGTATACAATTCATACATAAAGAAATGACGAACAAAATGTGAATAGTATATGAACTATTAAATGATAAAAAGTGTATGCATAATTAAGAGAATGTTAGTGTTATTCATTATAGTGGACCCGGAGAACTTCGTCTCACAGGCATTGTCCTACGTCATTTCAAATTGCAGAAAATCTGTGGTCAATTGTCCATTGCAAATGATTTTTTTTAATATTTGCGGGATGATGTCGATTTTAAATTGTTTTTTTCCCTCATTGAATCACTCTGTGATAAACAATATTTCTTTTTGTTGTCAGGTGCGAAAACGATCAAACCGGGAACATTGATTGTCATGGCGAATGCGAGACGAATTGGAAATTGGATTCGCTTAAACTCGAATGACATATTGGTTTGAATCATTGGAATTCTCGGAATGAGAACTTTTCTTTTAGTATTCTTGCGCGAATCACATTGCTCATGAGTTTTGTGAACGCTAAACGCGTTCCGTTGCATAATTTTGGTTGATTGATATTGCAAAGCCTTAAATTGTAATAATTGTAACATCCAATGAATTCTAAATCTCATTTGGATAGATGCTTGCCTCGTCTTCGTTTGTTAAACAGTCGATAGATTTGAAGGAATGCAGTGAACCAACGATTTGATTTTGAATTGTTCAGTTCAGCAATGGCATTCCTAACCTGACTAACAAACTGCTGCACATGAGGTTACACATGCCTTCTATCAAAACCAAAGCCTGGTTGTGCATCTCTTTATTCATCTCAATATGGGGATTCTCTGAATGGACACGAACTCGATGCAAAATGTCTTCTGACATATCGTCCTTGTACTTGTCCCACAATTCACGTGGATTTGATGGAAAACATGTGACAATAATGATCAGAAATAGTAAAATACGATAGTAGAATACGCATTTACTTGGGAATGCAGAAACAGTTGCTTCAGCGATTGTCGTATCCCACTGCGTATAGTTTTGAAGCAAATTGAGCTCCTGACACGCAGCACGAAATGTTGGCAACACTACACCATGGATATTTCGAAGTGACTCAAATTATGAGTCGCCAGTAAAAGCATTCATCATTCTTCGGAATGAATGCCAGGAACTACATCGCCTTGCTTTCGACGTTGACATTTTCGAGAAGAAACTGGACAATGTTGTCGGTAGTGGGTATTGAGCACGTTGAGCAGCATTTGCTGCTGTGAAATAAACTCGTTGACCGTTCTCCAGATGCACTGCCAAATGAGTAACAGTCGGAAAGCGTTCGTAAATGGGAAATGAGAATGTACGCCAAATCAGCGCTCCGTTTCTTGGAATCATCAAACGGTACGCGTAAAAATTCATTGCGCCGACCTTCTTGGATTGAATTTGCGTACATCAATAATATCTGCTCCAAATGAAGTCATTTGAAAGCATCCGTTATATTTCCGAGTGTTCGATAGAAAATGAAGTGATTCTGGTCTTTCGCCATGAAGCAAAGAATGTAATGGCTCTGGTGGTAATGACAGTGGTGGTAATTTAACCTTGCCACTGAGACAGCACAATCCAGGCGTTTCTACAGTGAACTTCAACGCACCGTAAACATAAACGTCATCTATCATAAAGATGGCGTCGTAAAATCACTCCATAAAAATCGGGGATATTTCGTGAATTTTCTTGGGTATTCTTCTTGTTTGGTCGGCGACCAATCCGAATTGCGAATTATCGAAATCGATTCATGCGTCCTAGAGTTATAAGCGTTTGTTACTACGCTCTCTCCGCCACTCTCTTTTATATATATAGATAGATGTATAAAAATTACTTTTTATATTATTTAATTAATTTAAACAGCATAGTTGTATATATTCAATGCATTATCTTAAATGTATATAATTGTTTCGTAGTCCTAAATTAGAAAATTCTCCTCTACACTTTACATTATACCGGGTAGCAAAAAAGTTGTTGCTGTTATGAATACGCTCAAACTATTTCGGCAATATCTTTTATCTTCGCGTCAGGTAATGTTTATATTTGTTCAATATTTATACTATAATCAGTAAAAGAAAACACAATTTGAGTACAATTTAGTGGAAAAAATGGTTTTCCTGGAAAATAAATTAATAATCCGTCCGTGTATATAATCTTGTTTTCGATGTACAAGTCGCAATTATTATCCAATCCCAATCCCGAACTTGGTACAGATAATTTTTTCGCATCAATGATGGGGGCTATTAAATTTGAAGCAAATCAGTTCAGATTTAGATATAGCCCCCATACTAATGTCGCTCCCTATTTGACTTTTTTCGCTCTAGATACCACATATTTTAACCGATATTGTTCAAATTTGGCACAACACGTTATATTCCACCTAGAAACATTTATGGTGAAAGTGGGTCACATCGGTTTAGATAGAGGTATAGCTCCCATACAAATGTCGTTCCAGATTTGACTTTTCCGCTCTAGCAACAAAATTGTTTACCCAATTTTGTTCGCATTTGGCACATAACGTTATATTGTACCTAGAAACTGCTGTAGTTAAATTCGGTGACATAGGTCCATTGTTCGATAAAGCCCCCATACAAATGTCCCACCAGATTTGGTGACATTTGCTCATTAAGGACAATGTTTCGAATGTGTTCGGCATTAAACTGTTACGGAAATTTTAATTCATATAGAATTAAATTACTTGAAATAGGGTAGAAGATGCAGGGTATCATATAGCCGCCATTACCCGACTGGATATTGTGACTATTTTCACAATTTATTTAATAAAATAAATTGGCGCAAAAACGCGCAACATGTAATTGCGGAATATTGAAGTTAATACATTGTAATTTAATTAGAAATTCACCATCTTACGGTATACTAAAGAATTCACATTTAAAACTCCACATATATTTTAAAAATACCTTCAATTTAGACATATTTTCGACAATTTTTTAAAAATTTGTTTGAAATACTTTCGTAAAATCACTCTAAAATACCTAACTTGAAGATTCTATAATCAAAGTGCCACTTTTTACAATGGATAAAAAGATATTAACCTTTGAAGTATGTAAATTTGCAATTTTCAGAACTGTTCGCGTAAAACTCAAAACATGCATGAATTTAAGGCAGTGTAACTGTAAAGGTAAACAACACATGTCATTGATATTTTCGGTAATGATGTAGAATTTTATATTCTTTAATCGTATAATAAAAAAATTTCAAAAAATAAATTTAGATTTTTGAATCAATCCCCATTTTTGGCGACGGTGAACGCTTCATTATAAACCACAACTTTTTTCTCCCATACAAACCGACCGGTTTACTGTACACATTTGAATAATAAATAAAATGTATTTTAAGAGAGATCAAATATTTAGCATTTGAAAATAAATACCAATAAGAAATTTACTGGAATGTAATACGTGTAAACGGGTCTTCAATAAGATTTTACTTTCTGTTAAGAACGAATGAACTGAACTTGAGTAAAATCTACTTGGCACAGATTGGGAATTTACTCAAATTTAGTACATCTAAACTAATTTGCAATAGGATTTTACTCCCGATAATGTAACGATGAACTAAATATGAGTAAATTTTGCTAAACAGCGGCAGGGAATTTACTTGAATTTAGTACGTCTGGTTACTCGTTTGTTATATTTTTTATTTAGTTCAATCAAGATAACGATGAACTATTATCGAGTATAGTTGACAAGGAAAAATGAACTTGGTTTAGGAAAAATTAATCTTCAGTCTGTGTTCAATTGAACTAATAGAAAGGTTCACTTTTCCTCAAATTTACCACAAATTTTACTCATTTTAAGAAAAAAATAATGTTAATATAACGAAATATATTGTTGTATGTAGTAAATTGATCTAATATCAAGTTCAAATGCTTTCTATTTTTTAGTAAAAGTATCAACTAGAAATGATTTTTTAGCGCTGTATAGTTCAATTTTCCTAAATTTTAGTTCATTTTAACTCTTTTAGGTATCACTTTCTACTTAAATTTAGTAAAATGTTTACCGACTTTCTGAAAAAACCAGTTCATAATTCCAAGTAAAGATGTGAATTGAATTTTAGGAAAAAAATCTTTAGTGCCTTACGGTGTTCAATTTTCCTCAGTTTTAGTTCAATTTGACTTATTTTAGGGTTCACTTTTTTTGAGTGTACGTAGATCCAAGTTACTTAATTTGTTGTTTCTCTTTTGAATAATACTTGTTACATATGCACACAAAAATAAAAAATATTAACCCTGCAAAATATTTCACAGTGAAGTGAGTAATATGACAAACAAAATCAGTAAGTTAAAACTCATTTCTTATTGTTTCGCAACTTTAAAGTAGATTTTAAAATAGAGACCTACACGCAGAGAAAAAATGCATTACGAAGAAACGAATTTTAGACACGTGAACATCGTTTTTGAGTTTCTTTTTGTGGAAAAATTAATTTCTTTGCGGTAAACATGTCATCACTTGTTGTAAATGAATAAAGAGAAATATGTTTACATATATCAAACGGTTCGTTTGTCGAAATGGATTCGTGTTATCATTACAAACTCCCAAAACATTTAGAAGTAACTGAAACCCTTGTTTTTGCGCCTGTGATGAAAATAGGTCACATCGGTTCAGATTTAGATACAGCCCCATAAATATGTCGCATTACAAATGTTACAAACCACGCATTGCAAACGGAATATA
Organism: Polietes domitor; assembly: GCA_947397865.1. Classification (NCBI taxonomy): domain Eukaryota; kingdom Metazoa; phylum Arthropoda; class Insecta; order Diptera; family Muscidae; genus Polietes; species Polietes domitor. The sequence goes on along the minus strand of OX377618.1, from coordinate 80,328,271 downwards.
CGAATAGCCACACCATATTATATTTGACCAGTGAAAATCTGTTGTGGAAATGGAATGGTCAATGTTTTGATATAGCCCTTATACAAATGTCCCACCCGATTTCTATAATCAGAGAGGGGTATATCATTCGTTTGAATTGAAAGAAATTTAATAATACAAATTCTATTTTATTTAAAAATTAAAGTATTGTACTTTCTTTTGTATAATTACAAAATGTCTACATAAAAAATCTTAAGTTACTCCAATACTTTTTAGTAGAAACGAAGAATTTCATCTCACCAAAAGATTTTTACATAATTATTAATTTAGAGGTAAATTACTTTTCAATGATTTCATTCCAATTGTATATCTAATCTACAAATTTGTCCAAAGTTTGGCACTCATAGTTAAGCTACGGGTTAGCATCCAACAAATTATTTGCTTTTATTCAAAATGTTTTTAGATTTCATTATGATATCATAGTGATTCTTACCTACAATTTTTAAAAATTATTAAAAGATTTTTTATTAAATTTCCAAACTTTTATTGTAGTACACAATTAAAAGTTCATAAGATATTGCTCTAGTCAAATGTCCAGAAGTGGCAAATTAGCATTACCCAATCTTGAAATTGTAACAATTCGTTTAGTTTGTTTGTATTGTTCATAACCTTTGTCCGAAATTCAAGAAAGTGTCCACGATTTTTTATGTTATTCTCGTGTTTTCATGATTTTACTGCAAAATTACCATTTCAGACGAGTTATTTTAAAAAGAACTTAAAAATTTTATATTTTATTGCTCCAGAAAGTCTAGAAGGTTTTAAAAAAGTATAAAGTTCGAAACCTCTCTGGGGGTTTCAATCAACCCAACCCCTCCCCCCCACCTTGCGTACGGCCCTGGTCACTCTGTCATTCCGTTTGTAACACCTTGAAATATTCATCGGAGACTACATAAAGTATATATATTCTGGTCGTGGTAAAATTCTAAGACGATCTATCCATGTCCGTCTGTCTGTTGAAAGCACGCTAGCTGCCGAACGAAATGAGTCAAAGTGTCCCTGTGTGTCTTATTTTTGCAGATCGGTTGGGATTGAAAATGGGAAAAATCGGCTCAGAGGGAAAAAATTTTCCCTAACAAGGATTAAAAGCACCCCTAATATTTATACTATTTAAGCAATTTTTTGAAAATTTTTGCTTTATATGCTCTTGAAATTTGTTGCGTATATTTCTCTTGTAGCTTGAAAGCACCAAAAAATAAATAACCTTTTCAGCGGGCCAAATGTGTCGAAAAAGGGGTAAAAATGGTACCTATAATACGATAACAGCTAGAAACATGAATGTATTTGTACTTTTAAGGGGAAACATGACGCGAAAGGAGATAAAAATAGTACCAAACCATCGGCTGTCGTTAGACTAGTGAAATTCGGTGTGTGTTTTGCTCTGACTGAGGGAAACTGTGGAGGGGAAACATATGGTACAGGCATTTGATCTGTAGCTGTAGGCACATTTTTGAAGTTTGCTGCTTCATGTCCACTTCCTAATTACACTTGAAGGACTTTTTTGGGTTATTAACAAAACCAATGGGATATATTTCAGAAATTAGCCCAAAGATGACTACTTTTCGTATTTCTCGATTTTAAAGAAACGTAAACATTATATTTTTTCTTTTTATGTTTTTTAACATATATTTACTTATTTGTTCATAATGCGCAGAATTCTTTTTTCGTATTACAGATTTTCACCTTCTTCCGATTTTGAAAATTGAAAAAATATTTTTATTTTTTCGACGTTGTAGCTTTATTTACAACTTTGGTTCTTCGGTGACCCCCACTGAAATTTTCCGTCAAATTTTTTAGAATACAGTTGAGCATCAATTATCCGGGATCGATAGCGAAAGGAAAATATTTTTATGTCATTTGATTAACCGTGATTACCTCAATTATCCGGGAACAAAGGGAACAGAACAAGATAAAATTCAAATCTACCGTGTCCAAGAGAAGCTTTTGGCAGAAAATATTCAGGTTAAGAAGAAAAAAAACAAACCACATTAAAAGATTTTTTTAAGTAATTACGTAAGTAATAATTAAAAATGTATAAGTATTATATCTTGTAAGTGTGCATATTGAATAAATAAAAATAAATAATTATGTAAAAACGAGTAAAAAAATTTTACCTCAATTAACCGGTAAAATCGATTTTCCGGAACGTTTCCGGTCCCGACCATCCCGGATAATCGATGCTCAACTGTATGTTAATCCTTTTTCGATTTTTTTGAAAAAAGGGCCAAATTGGCCCATCAAGAGAGGAGCTAGAGGGTTTAGATTTGTACAAAAATTATCCTCATAAAATTCCAGCTTAAAAATGTTAAATAAATGTATTATTCTGGAATTATAAATGAAATATTATTTTATTAGAAGAACAAGATATTAATAAATTATTAGTGCGCAGTGAAAAAAAGCAAGAAGAAGAGTAGAAAAGTTTTTGTTTTGGAAGTAAAGCTTAATAAATATTAATTAATTCTCGATAGGGGGCATTTTTTCGAACAAGGGAATTATTCAGGGAACATTTATTAGCGATAGGGGTGAATAAGAACTCTCTCTTACAACATTTTCAACAACATTTTTTTAGTATTGTATCCTCCGAAAGGATAATTGGCCCATATTTTTTGAAAATGGAAGTGGTGTCTCAATAACAGAGGGACATCACTTACAGGATATTATAAGTTATTTGCAAAAAATCCCCAAATAAAATAAATAAAAAAGTTATAAACCATTCTGCGCCACCCTGTATACCCTCGTCTGACTGCGTACACACGCAAAAAGGAGTACTTCTCCACCAAGCAAACAGCTGTATGGCCCTATGCTCCACATTGGAACGATATATATATATAGCTAGAGTCATGAAGGGGGAAACATATGGTACAGGCTTTTGATCTGTAGCTGGAATCCTAATATTTTAGGTACATTTTTGAAGTTTGCTGCTTCATGTCCACTTCTTAATTACACTTGAAGGACTTTTTTGGGTTATTAACAAAACCAATGGGATATATTTCAGAAATTAGCCCAAAGATGACTACTTTTCGTATTTCTCGATTTTAAAGAAACGTAAACATTATATTTTTCGTTTTTATGTTTTTAACATATATTTACTTATTTGTTCATAATGCGCAGAATTTTTTTTCGTATTACAGATTTTCACCTTCTTCCGATTTTGAAAATTGAAGAAAAAAAATATATTTTTTCGACGTTGTAGCTTTTTTTACAACTTTGGTTCTTCGGTGACCCCCACTGAAATTTTCCGTCAATTTTTTAGAATACAGTTGAGCATCAATTATCCGGGATCGATAGCGAAAGGAAAATATTTTTATGTCAATTGATTAACCGTGATTACCTCAATTATCCGGGAACAAAGGGAACAGAACAAGATAAAATTCAAATCTACCGTGTCCAAGAGAAGCTTTTGGCAGAAAATATTCAGGTTAAGAAGAAAAAACAAACCACATTAAATGCTTTTTTTAAGTAATTACGTAAGTAATAATTAAAAATGTGTAAGTATTATATCTTGTAAGTGTGCATATTGAATAAATAAACAAACATTTATGTAAAAACGAGTAAAAAATTTTACCTCAAATTACCGGTAAAATCGATTATCCGGAACGTTTCCGGTCCCGACCATCCCGGATAATCGATGCTCAACTGTATTTTAATCCTTTTTTGATTTTTTCGAAAAAAGGGCAATGTTGACGATCGATCAGTTCCTGTCGATGATGACATCGATTTGGACTTGATCGATCTCAACGACTAAGTGTCATCCCTGACACTGGAAGGCGAGGAGTGCGGCCAACTTCAGATGTTTGTGTTGTTTACTTTACTTTTCTGTTCCTCAAAAAGTGCAAGTGTTTTCTCCAAAGACCGCCGTGTCAACTATAAATAAATAATAATTCCCTCACATCGAAACCGTCAGTGTTTTATTTCAAGGAACCATCACGTAAGTAAACGACATTTACTTACGTTATATTTGTTGCTTGCATTTTCGTGCAACAACAACTACACAGGCTTCTCACAAGATTCCGTCTTTGAGAACCTAACGAGTCCACCATCCTGGCAGGATCTCGTTCAGGCAAAATTGACCCATCAAGAGAGGAGCTAGAGGGTTTAGATTTGTACAAAAATTATCCTCATAAAAATGTTAATTAAATGTATTATTCTGGAATTATACATGGAAATATTCTTTTATTAGAAGAACCAGAAATTAATAAATTATTAGTGCGCAGTGAAAAAAGCAAGAAGAAGAGTAGAAAAGTTTTTGTTTTGGAAGTAAAGCTTAAAAAATATTAATTAAATGTATTATTCTCGATAGGGGGCATTTTTTCGAACCAGGGAATTATTCAGGGAACATTTATTAGCGATAGGGGTGAATAAGAATTCTCTCTTACAACACTTTTTTCGCTTAGTATTGTATCCTCCGAAAGGATAATTGGCCCAAATTTTTTGAAAATGAAAGTGGTGTCTCAATTACAGAGGGACATCACTTACAGGATATTATAAGTTATTTGCAAAAAAATCCCCAAATAAAATAAATAAAAAAGTTATAAACCATTCTGCGCCACCCTGTATAATGCTCCCTTCGACCAAAAAATGAAAACTTTGACCCACTGTAAAAAGAAACTCAGACCAGCTGGACTATAAGTATATTCTACAAAAATGGTTTACTCAACATGCCCTTTCAGAATTATAGGGTCGCTACTATGTTCCAAAAATGCTGTGGGACAGTCTTATTAATTATTAGAAAATAATTTCTTATAGGAGTAAAAACGAATAATTGAACAATTTATTAAGAAAGGTATCCAATGTATGCAGAAAAATATATAATAATAACGAAAAGAAAAAAATGTCAATCTACACACATTGAGGGCTCATGGAAATATAGATTTGCATTAATTTTAGCGAAAATAGTTATTTCATTTTTGACAAGTGATTTATTATGGTGAAATATATTAAAGTGCTTCCAATGGTCTATTAATTCAGAAAAAAATCCAACATAAAAAAATTACACATGATTTTTAGAGGTGTTTTCAGAAGCGTTTAGCTCACAGATGGCTTGACCCATTGACGAAATATTTTGCAGATCATCATTAAACAATCTACTTTATTTTCGTGATGTGACTGGAAATTGTTTTTCCATTTGTATGGCCCACGACCCAGCCTACTGTACATATGCTTAAAGCTTTTCTATATTGCTAAAAACAGCAAACAGCTGTTTACCATCTCAACACATCTGCTGTCTCTTTTTCAGCAGAAAATCTGCTCTTTCAGTAGACTTTCTGCTTTCTGTTACTGACAAATTCCTTAGAGTATACTGATAAATGGATTACTGAAATGCAATGTTGCCGATGAATGTATCAAAATATTTCTCAAAGATCCTGGTAATAAAATATGTATGGTTACCAAACTCACACATAATCAATTTAACGTCATTTATCATTGCACCATAGACTGACTAGACTTCACGAGAAAAATTGAACATTGATTGAAAATTGTCTAAAATAATTAATATTTTTTGTAAAACTAGATGAACCCTCCCAGGGGAAAATCCTTCGCACGGCCCTGAGCAGGGGTTATGCTATGTAGAGGTAATATTCCATTGTCCACAGGGACTACAGGATATGGGTGTCGTGCAATTTGGTGTTGTGGTCAGCAACCGATAGGCAGCACCGACTGTCGTCTTGGCAAATAAGAATCTGCGAAAAAACGAAATAGACAGCTATGGAATAAACTTACCAATATCTAGTGGTAGCGGAAAAGGTTATGAGTCGAGAAAAGACAATTTGTGCAAATTTATCTACAAATGTGATGTTTTCCGTCTATCCATCCACCAGGAAATGTGCGCAGCAGTGCTTTCTAAACTAAATGTCAGATCGCAGCAGTGCTTTCAAAACTAAATGTCAATCTCCACGGTGTAATTACGCCCAGTGTTGTTGATGTGGCCAAAAGGATTACAATTTATTAATGAATTTTTGATTTTTGCGTTAAATATCATTCGTTCGAAATTGTTTGGGTTTGTACTAAGTTGGGAAAGATGAAATAGGAGATACGATGAAAAGGAATGGTTTTATAGTTGATCTCTAATTAGGAAGGGAATAATGAGAAGTTTCTGGAGGGAAAACGCGATATAAAAGGTGAAATAAATGTGACAATTCTCAGTCTTATATTGGTGGTTCAGTGCCGGTTTCAGAGTGTCGATCGAAAATAAATTTAAGTGAGTTTCGGGGTTATGTGACATCGATTTGGTGGATAATGTGAATCCTTTATTTTAGAGGCAGATTTGAACGTAAGAGCAAAAGCTTATCATCACGCGAGTGTAAAAGTGAAATATATAGAAAAGATCTAGATTTCACAATAAAAGTAAGTTTGCGAAGACATCAAATCCTCTTTTTTGTTAGTGGGAGATCAACAAACTTTTTTTACTTTGTAAGCTCGACATCACCATCAACAGGATCCAGCTCATCCAACTATTGGCGTTTACTGGACAGACTGAGAGAGTCCTGCACAAAAAGCAAGGTATCCACTAGGCTTGCGGAAGATAATATAAACTAGGCCTAGAAAGTAGCAATTAATAAGGACCGCGGCCAACACACATACACGGTGAAGTTTGCAAATAATAAGAAACATAAAAAGCGTCAAGCAACACATGTCGAATGACTTTCCTTACGAACAGTATGAGAGCTCCATCTGAATCCATAATCGCCATTCTGTAGCAGTCGGTAACGATGATTTTCACGCCGAACCATTAGATGTCGCGGGAGCGATTTGATCCAACTATAACACAACCTCTCAAACTGTAAACCAAGAACAGAACCCTGTGGGTTGATGACTGTGGTATCTCCGCACAGAACCACCAACGAAAACTGTCATAAAGACTAAAATAACACGATCCGTCCTCCCCATCAAAAGTTTACGAATTTGCGATCCTTGTCTTCTGATGATATAAAGGGTGATTTTTTAGCTATTATCTTTTTGGCAAACAGCTGACGCACGTTTCGTGTTTTGTTTCACTGTCAAACATCTTCAGTTTGGTCTATAATTTAACCGTCTTACAAACGAGACGATTCATGGTTTGCAAATTATTGAATTTTAATATCAAAATGCGTGTTCTGTTAAGAAAGTTCATCGCGCGCTTCCATTTTATGGTGTTTGTCAGTCCGTCGTCCGATGCACTTGTGTTTCTCTGTCGTCCGTGTTGTGTGCCGTTCAGTTTGGTGTTAAAATAAAAAAGAAAAAACTCAACAAAATACAGAAATCAAAACAACAAAATATAACTAATGAAAAAAAAATGAAAAACAACCAACAACAATAGCCGCGCCAACCAAAATCAACAAAACAATCCAACAACCTAACAACAATAACATCGCAGCAGCATCCACAACAGCCGCGCATCACTGAGCACACATTTTATGTCCGCTTCGTAGTGTGTGCGTTGTCCCCTTCCCTTCCCCCCCCTTCACATTCGTGCAGTGCAGTTGACGCTCTTTTCTTTCTGTCGTTGTTCGCCCAATGCTTAAGGCATAACACTGAGCATTGGGGGAATACAGCAACGGCAGGGAGAGGAGTTTGGCAACTGTAGCTGCATACTGACTCTGTTTTGTTTTTTTCTTGTTTGTCTGTTCTAATGGTGGGTAAGTTTAAAGTACAATTTGCCAATGTACGAGGGCTGAGAGCGAATTTTTTTGCCGTGTACGCTCATGTACAATTCCATCGGCCTGATGTTTTTGCTCTTTGTGAGACCCAGGTGTGTGAGGATTCTGATCCACAGGATTTTCACATTCCTGGGTATCACACCCTATCCCTCTTTATCCCCCACAGACGTCTTTTGGTATACGTACGTAATGATATAGTGTTTCAGAGCCGGCATAACTTAAACTCTGAAAATCCAGAATTTAACTCCCTTTGGGTTAAATTCAAGATTGGAACACACGTACTACATTTCGGATTTGTGTATAGAAGTCCAAACGCGGAAAGGGAGGTATCCCTAAATGGCCCTTTCCGAATCAATTACAAAAATTTTAGAGGATTGTCCTGACAGTGAAATTGTGGTTGCTGGCGATTTCAATGTCCATAATTCCTCTTGACTTGCCCATTCGAGTCACTCAACACCGGAGGGTCAATACGCCGAGCTTTTTGCCGCGCATAATGATTTGACGCAACTAGTGAATGAACCGACACACATTCCGTGTGTCCAAGGGCAACACTCTAATATTCTTGATCTTTTCTTAACATCACACCCTGAAAAGTTTGAAGTTAACGTTCTAGCACCTCTTGGTAATTCGGATCACTGCATTGATTCAGCATCCTTTGCGTATTCCGCTCTTCGTGTCGCTTCGACCCCAGCCCCAAAGCGGACAATATATATATACGAAAAGGCATTTTAATTGGAAACTGAAATGATTGAAAATATTATAATATAAATAAATTATAATATAATAATATTATTATATTATAAATAAAGTCATTTATTCCAATTAAAGTTATTTCGGATAAACCATCTAATAAAAGTTGGTTTAACCAGACATGCAAGGCTGCTGTCAGATCCAAAGAGGAAGCATTCAGGAAATGGCGTTTAACTAAAAATGCCACAACTGATCTGCTACGCAAGCAGTCAAGAACCATGTGTGCCAGGGTACTTAGACGTGAACAGTTTCTGTACGAACAACGTCTTCGTGCTAAAGTTCTTGCTTCTCCCAGGGGAAGTAAGAGCTTTTGGTCATTTGTGAGAAGAGTAAAGGATAACTCCTCATCTATCCCAACTCTTGTTAAAGATGACCAGATATTCACTAACCCGGTTGACAAAGCTAACCTATTGGCTGAAATGTTTGCAGGGAATTCATCCTTGCCGGAAAGCAATCAACCACTCCCCGTGATCGAAAATGTATCTAGTTCGATGCCTCAGATGTTTTTTCGAACACGTGGAGTTAAAAGGGTTCTCGCAAATCTCGACGTAAATAAATCTCCAGGCCCGGATACCATTTCAGCACTTGTCCTATGTAAGTGCTCTTCGACGCTTGCCCGTCCCCTTCGTAATCTTTTCAACCTTGCATACCGTGCAGGGGTTTTCCCAGCGCGTTGGAAGATTGCGTACATCCAGCCCATCCCTTAAAAAGGTGAGGCTAACAATCCTGCTAACTATCGACCGATCGCGATTTGCTCAGCGCTTTCGAAGGTTATGGAGAGTATGGTTAACCACCATCTTGTGAGGTATTTAGAAACTAATGACTTACTTAATGATCGACAGTATGGCTTCCGTAGGAATCGATCTACGGGAGACCTGATGACACTGCTATCCGAAAAGTGGAATCGATCTATTCACAAGCTTGGTGAGAGTAAGGTCGTTGCTCTAGATATCTCCAAGGCCTTTGATAGAGTTTGGCACGGCGCACTCATATCAAAGCTTAAGGTTTTTGGTGTTGGTAGTGACTTCTCTCGATTTATATCGAGCTTTCTCAGAGATCGCACTATACGTGTTGTTGTAGATGGGTTCTCATCCGACGAGCATAGGTTAACCGCAGGAGTACCACAGGGCTCCGTCCTTTCCCCCTCCCTTTTTCTTATTTTCATCGACGACCTCTTGGATCGGACTGTGAATCCAATATACTCATTCGCGGGTGACAGCAACCTCTGTCATTCATACTCATTCGATCATAGACCAAGTCGTCAAGAAATTGAGGATAAAAGGCGATTGATGGATGAGTCACTTAGCCAGGATTTGATGGCCATTTCTGAATGGGGTCGAGTGAATAGAGTAGATTTTAATGCACGTAAGACCCAGTGCTCCTTGTTGTCTCACAAGCGATTCACTGATCCAACGGTGTCGTCGATTTTAATGAACGGTGTAGATATTGAGCAATCATATGCTCTCGATGTTCTCGGCATGAAAATACAACGCGATGTTCGTTGGACAAAACATGTATTTGATGTGTCGAAAGATGCCTTCAAATGTTTAGGCTTTTTAAAAAGATGTAAGAAATATTTCACACCCTCTGATCTTCTCAATATCTACACTACCTACATCAGACCAAAGATGGAATACAACTCCCATATATGGTCGGGTGCTCCAGCTTCATCACTGGAGCTACTTGACCGTGTCCAGAGGAGGGCGATGGTGTTGATAGGTGACGGTAGGAAATCCAATTCTATTGTCTCCCTTGAACACAGTCGTAATGTTGGTTGTGTGTCATTGTTCTATCGATACTTTCATGGTGTTTGTTCTTCGGAAATTCGTGATCTTATACCGCCCGTGAGAACGTTCGGTAGAGATACGCGACTCTCCAGGAACGCTCACCCATTTGTTGTCGATTGGACAACCGGCCGCACTACACATTACAGAATAAATTCGTTCTTCGCCCGTACTATTCGTATGTGGAATCGACTTCCGGCAATATCTTTCCCTCCAATTACGACATTCAGAGATTCAAAACAGATGTCAACAAACACTACTCCCTCTTTCCTCCTTCCAATACCTTATCTTCCTTCTACCAACGCAATGCACTGCATTGATAGGGGACATCCCCTGAGTGTTGGTTCAGTGAAAAAAAAATAAAAAAGTTTAATCGACCCACTGAAGCGGCTATTCGGGCTATTGTGACTAAATTTCGCACCAAATTTACATTGTTGGATATTAAACCACCAACACGCTTACGTAGAGTGCGAACTGAAGAAAATATCGCAGCTGTATCGGCCAGTGTTAATGATGACCATCAATTATCGATTCGTCGCCGTTCGCAGCAATTGGACTAAGCGGATGGACCATTTGAGGCGCAGTCAAGGTCAACATTAGCATAAAATAATCTTCAAACATTAAATTATATGGACCGAACTATCGATTCAAATATAGATTTCATACATTTTTCTGAATTTTATGTGTTTTTTTTTGAAAAACTTTCCTATAGATTTTAAAAAAATCATTACCCCGTATAGTGTTTATGTAGGTTAAGTATGTTTCTAGTATTTTATTTATTGTTATAAATTTCTTACAGCCACGAATATAGTTCAATGATTCATGTTTAGCGTCAAGATTTTTAGTTTAGAACGATTGTGTAGGATTTGCAAAGATTCCTATTGAGTAACGAGTGTCAGTCAATGGACCCAGGAACTCCAACAGACCTCACTAAGAGAGCTCTTTTAGATAGGTCATCGGTGTTTGTTTGTTTTATATGCCTTTTAGAAGCATCGTGAAAGGAAAGACTTTATAGATTCTGATTTGTTTTTTATTTGTGGTTTTATTTTTTGTTAGTTGTTATGAAGAGTTTTTTTATTTAGAAAATTGTCGTTATAAGAAATTAAGACGAGGTTTTAGTTTAAAAAAAGGGGAATATTTATAATATTTACTAAATCGAGAACAGAAATGGCGGAATAAGTATTTAATTGGAGTAGGGGTAATGTAAGGTACGCAATAGTGGTATGAGGCAGGTTTATGCGATCATGTTGATGGAGGGGAAACCTGATGACCTAGGTTGGGAAGGGCGGCATAGTTTACTAAAGAAAGTATTTCGGAGTGGCAATCTTTCGCAACCGTTCTGAGCAAACAGTTGGAAGGAAGTCCATTGTGCGAGTGATTCAAACATTGAATCGGTAAATATTGTCATAAAGGACGTCTAGTTCAACGAACATACTTTTTGAGTTATGGAGTTCTTAAAATTAGACCCAGAGATCGACACTGTATCTTCAGTTAGTAGAGTTTTGTATTGAGTCAGTTGTAGCCTAATTTATGGGTAGTCCGTGCTTGATCTGTAAGATATCCGTCCAGGCAAATGCTTTTTAGTATATAATAACTTTACAAAGACCCGAATTATGTCGAATTTTCACTTTTTTGATTAAGAATGTCTTCAAACGCCAAGTTAAAAGAAGCTAAAACTGTACAACCCCCCACTTATGGTACCACTCCTCTAAATGTAGTGAATTGTTTCCCGTGAAAAAATTACAAGATTCTTCTACTAATATCGCGAATCGCAAGGATATAGAGACAGTAATTTTGGAAATTGTTAGATATTGTAGTTTTGGTGTTGGTATGTTAATCTTACTCTGTATATCGAATACGCTTGCTGCAGATTTTTCATGGACTGGCCATCGCTTAGGCACGCTTTGCGTTCGCAATATCAAACAGATAATGCGTGACCTGGTTGAAATAAAACAACAAGTAAATGAGATAGACAACTTTTTCCATGTTAGGTGTCAGTTACGTTCAAGTCTGGTTCAGCCAATACCGGAGTATGACATGATTCGGATTATGAAAATAAATGTCCGAGAAAGTATTGGAAGGATAATATATCCGATGTGTGTGTCGTCTGTGGAACAGTTGCGAATCGAGTGCAATGAGGCGGAACGCATTTTCCCCAGACGCGATTCGCGGAATATTCAACAGCCGATTCGTCCATCTAGGCAAGTCAATGAGGTTGATATAAAGCCTATTGAATACCAACAGGGTGAATATCAGCACTCTGATGTAGAGGAGTTGGCCGCAATCAATTTTAACCGGCAACCGCAAAGGCCATCAATGAGTTATTGGATCTGTCGTGTTCAAGGACATTGGTTTCGGGAATGTCCATCCCCGGAACGCAATTTATTCTGCTTTAAATGCGGAAAGGAAAATGTGATTGCGCCGAATTGCACCGATTGTAAACAGGGAAACAGGAGGAGAGCCATGGGTACGACAGGGGACCCATGTCGTACCGAAAACCCTGCTCTGAAAAGGAAACTAGTGAGATACACGATTTTACCTAGAATCAAATCCAAATGGCCATTATATAAAGTAATAAATACAAATAGGATAGAATTCATACCTGATAGGTGACACTATGTACCGCTGGAGATGAGGCAGAAAAATTAAGATGAATGAATTACGATACATACCCTGGAGGACGAAAGGTCCTTAAGCAAGGTAGTAAAGAGTTTTGACTCCTTCGAGGAGAAAGGGGCTGATAGATGACGCTGTTCTGGTAAAATATAGACACTATCCGATATCTCCAGCCGTTCAGGAAATTACATATAAAGAGATTGATACAATGTTAGAATTAAATGTAATAGAAGTTAGCGATAGTGCTTGGAGTAACAGAGCAACATTAGTGCAGAAACCTGGGAAAATAGTTTTTGCCTAGATGCTATCCTTTACAGAATATCGACGAAATTTTAAGTAGAATAGACGAAACATATTTTATAAGCAGTGTCGATCTCAAATACGCCTTTTGGCAAATATGAAGAAGGAATGAAGAAGTCACAATTTTGCTTCCAGGAGTTAAGATATGTCGGATTTATCATAGGGGGAGGTACATTGAAAAAGGATCCCGAAAAGGTAGAGGCAATCCGGAAAATAAAACTTCCATGGACCGTTAGAGAAGTCCGTAGTTTTCTCGGTACTGCAGGCTGGTATCGGAGATTTATTAGAGATTTCGCAATTATATCAGCTCCCCTGACTGATACGTTTAAGAAAAGTAAGAAATTTGTGCTGAGCCCAGAAGCCTCAGAGGCATTTGATAAGCTAAAAATGGTCTTAACAACGGCTCCAGTATTGCGACAAGAATATACAAGAAAATTCAGTCCGCCTACCAGACTTGAAGTTTGAAAATGGTATGGACTTCAAGAGAACTGTGTTTGATCAGGATGTAGAGGACCAATATAATTGGAAGTTATGGGTTCCGACCGGAATTACAATGTAATGATTGAAAAGGCACATGTTCCCAATACATCGGCACATGGAGGCGTAGTAAAGATATTGGAAAAGATGTTTCTATTGGCCCCGAATGACGTGTCAAGTACGGGAGTATGCTAGGAATTGTCAAACCTGTAAGGAAAGTAAACCTTTCAGAAGTTATATATAGATTTTTTGGGAAAGTATCCTAGATCAAAGACCGGAAATTGCTACATGAAATGATAAAAAGTATATGCATAATTAAGAGAATGTTGGTGTTATTCATTATTGTGGACCCGGAGAACTTCGTCTAACAAGCGTTGTCCTACTTCATTTCAAATTGCAGAAAATCTGTGGTAAATTGTCCATTGCAATTGATTTGTTTTTAATATTTGCGATCGATTGTATTTTCCCTCATTTAATCACTCTGTGATAAACAATATTTTTTTTTGTTGTCAGGTGCGAAAACGACCAAAGCAGGAACATGCGACATACAGCTGACCGTGTGAAAAACATTCACTCTCCAGACTGAGGCCACAAACACTCAATGTGATTTATTGATTGTCATGGCGAATGCGAGACGAATTGGAAATTGCATTCGCTTAAACTCGAATGGCATATCGGTTGGAATCATTGGAATTCTCGGAATGCGAACTTCCTCGACTTTGAATTTTTTTAGTATTCTTGCGTGAATCACATTGCTCATGAGCTTTGTGATCGCTAAACGCGTTCCGTTGCATAATTTTGGTTGATTGATATTGCAAAGCATGATGACAACTGAAACAAACTTAAATTGTGCGGTGGCAATCCAGGAACATCCAATGAATTCTAAATCTCAGGTGGATAGAATGCAGTGAACCAGCGATTTGATTTTGAATTGTTCAGTTTAAGTGAGCCACATCCTTGTTCTTTGCTAATTGTTCGAACCAATTGGCTTAATGCGTTTGTGTCGCTTTCTCGCTGCAATTCTAGTTTCAAAGGGTCGTATGGTTGACGATCTGTCAATGGCATTCCTAACTTGACTAACAAACTGCTGCAAATGAGGTAACACATTCCTTCTATCAAAACCAAAGCCTGATTGTACATCTCTTCATTCATCTCAATATGGGGATTCTCTGAATGGACACGAACTCGATGCAAAGTGTCTTCTGACATATCATCCTTGTACTTGTCCCACAATTCACGTGGATTTGATGGAAAACATGTGGCAATAATGATCGCAAATAGAATGCGTATTTTACTTGGGAATGCAGAAACAGTCGCTTCAGCGAATTGTCGTATCCCAATGCGTATAGTTTTCAAGCAAATTATCACACCCTATCGTTTTTTATATCACACAGAGGTCTTGTGGTCTATGTACGTAATGACATAGTGTTCCAGATCCCGCAACACTTGAGATCGGAAAATCCAGAATTTAACTGTCTTTGGGTTAAATTGAGGATTGGAACTCACGTACTATATTTCGGATTTGTGTATAGAACTCCCTTTCCGACTCAATTACTAAAATTTTAGAGGATTGTCCTGATAGTGAAATCGTAGTTGCTGGCGATTTAAATGTTCATAATTCTTCTTGCATTTCAATTGGAAGCTTTGCTTTCTAAACGGCGATATAGATGCTGCGTCTGAAATGATCGAAAATATTATCTTGATTGGAATGAAGTTGGTTTAACCAGACATACAAGACTGCTGTCAGATCCAAAGAGGAAGCGTTCAAGAAATGTCGTTTAAATAAAAATGCCACCACTGATCTGCTACGCAAACAGACAAGAACCATGTGTGCCAGGGTACTTAGACGTGAAAAGTTTCTGTACGAACAACGTCTTCGTGCCAAAGTTCTTGCTTCTCCCAGGGGAAGTAAGAGCTTTTGGTCATTTGTGTGAAGAGTAAAGGATAACTCTTCATCTATCCCAACTCTTGTTAAAGATGACCAGATATTCACTAACCCGGTTGCCAAAGCTAATCTATTGGCTGAAATGTTTGCAAGGAATTCATCCTTGCCGGAAAGCAATCAACAACTCCCCGTGATCGAAAATGTATCTAGTTCGATGCCTCAGATGTTTTTTCGAACACGTGGAGTTAAAGGCTTCTCGCAAATCTCGATGTAAATAAATCCCCGGTCCGGATGGCATTTCAGCACTTGCTCTATGTAAGTGCTCTTCGACGCTTGCCCGTCCACTTCGCAATCTTTTCAACCTTGCATACCATGCAGGGGTTCTCCCAGCGCGTTAGAAAATTGTGAACATACAGCCCATCCCTAAAAAAACTTGAGGCTAATGACCCTGCTAACTATCGACCGATCGCGATTTGCTCAACGCTCTCGAAGGTTATGGAGAGTATGGTTAACCACCATCTTGTGAGGTATTTAGAAACTAATGACCTACTTAATGATCGACAGTATGGCTTCCGTAGGAATCGATCTACGGGAGACCTGATGACACTGCTATCCGAAAAGTGGAATCGATCTATTCACAAGCTTGGTGAGAGTAAGGTCGTTGCTCTAGATATCTCCAAGGCCTTTGATAGAGTTTGCACGGCGCACTCATATCAAAACACTATACGTGTTGTTATAGATGGGTTCTCATCCGACGAGCATAGGTTAACCGCAGGAGTACCACAGGGCTCTATCCTTTCCCCCTCCCTTTTTCTTATTTTCATCGACGACCTCTTGGATCGGACTTCGAATCCAATCATTCATACTCATTCAATCATAGACCAAGTCGTCAAGAAATTGAAGACAAAAGTCACTCAGCCAGGATTTACTGGCCATTTCCAAATGGGGTCAAGTTAATAGAGTAAATTTTAACGCACGTAAGACCCAGTGCTCCTTGTTGTCTCACAAGAGATTCGCTGATCTAACGGTGTCGTCGATTTTTATGAACGGTGTAGATATTGGATAATCAGATACTCTTGATGTTCTAGGCATGAAAATACAATGCGATGTTCGTTGGACAAAGCATGTATTTGAAGTGTCGAAAGAAGCATTCAAGTGTCTAGGCTTCTTAAACCGGTGTAAGAAATACTTCACTCCCACTGATCTTCTCAATATCTACACTACTTACATCAGACCAACTCCCATATATGGTCGGGTGCTCCAGCTTCATCACTGGAGCTACTTGACCGTGTCCAGAGGAGGGCTATGGTGTTGATAGGTGACGGTAGGATATCCAATTCTATTGTCTCCCTTGAACACCGTCGTATGTGGGTTGTGTGTCCTTGTTCTATCGTTACTTTCACGGTGTTTGTTCTTCGGATATTCGTGATCTTATACCGCCCGTGAGAACGTTCGGTAGAGGTACGCGATTTTCCAGGAATTCTCACCCATTTGTTATCAATTGGACAACCGACCGCACCATACACTACAGAATGAATTCGTTCTTCGCCCGCACTATCCGTATGTGGAATCGACTTCCGGCAGATTTCTTCCCAGCTAATTATGATATTTAGAAATTTAAAACAAAGGTCAAAAACACTACTCCCTCTTTCCTCCTTCCAAAAAAATTGAGCTCCTGACAAGCAACACGAAATGTTGGCAACACTACACCATGGATATTTCGGAGAGACTCAAATGATGATTCTTTGGATGAACTGTATAAATACGGTCAAGAGCTTCAGTAGAACGGAAATGCGAATGGCCAGGAACTACATCGCCTTGCTTTCGACGTTGAAATTTTCGAGAAGAAACTGGACAATGTTGTCGCTAGTGGGTTTTGAAAACGTTGAACAGCATTTGCTGCAGTGAAATGAACTCGTTGACCGTTCTCCAGATGCACTGCCCAATGAGTAACAGTCGGATAATATACGCTAAATCGGTACTCATAAAAATTCATTGCGCTGGTGAATTCATTGCGCCGACCTTCATGGATTGAATCGGCGTACTACAATAATGCCTGCTACAAATGAAGTCATTTGAAAGCATACGTTATATTTCTGAGTGTTCGATAGAAAATTAAGTGATTCTGGTCTTTCGCCATGAAGCAAAGAATGTAATGGCGCTGGTGGTAATTTAACCATGCCACTGAGACAGCACAATACTGGCGTTTCTACAGTCGGCGAAATCGGTGCATGCGTTCTTGAGTTATAAGCGTAGTAACTAACGCCACTCTCTTTTATATATATAGATACATTGATTTGCCGAAGTATTATTGGGAAATAATTGCCCGGCTTTGAGACGACAGGGTGTGGGTAGTTACTGTCCGCACACCATTCCTGGCAGTGAGATCTCGCCAGCACCGGAGTTTTGTTGCGGGTTGAATGCGGCAAAGCGAGAAGGATAGTGGGAGCTGACGCTTTTGAATAATCACCAGTACACTTGAAGTGTCCATTAGCAAGGGTTATGCTATGTAGAGATAATATTCCATTTTCCACAGGGACCACAGGACGAAATTTCATATGATATGGGTGTCCTGCAATTTGGTGTTCTGGTCAGCAACCGATAGCCAGCACCGACTGCCGTCTTGGCAAATAAGAATCTGCGAAAAAAAACGGATATTCTTTTAGGAAATAGACAGCTATGGAATAAACTTACCAATATCTAGTGGTAGCGGAAGAGGTAATGAGTCGAGGAATGACAATTTTTGCAAATTTGTCTACAAATGTGATGTTTTCCGTCTATCCATCCACCAGCAAATGTAATAAATAAACAAATGAATAAGATCACAGCAGTGCTTTCAAAACTAAATGTCAATCGCCACGGTGTAATTACGCAAAGTGTTGTTGGTGTGGCCAGAAGGATTACAATTTATGAATGAATTTTTGATTTTTGCGTTAAATATCATTCGTTCGAAATTGTCTTGGATTGGTACTAAGTTGGGAAAGATGAAATAGGAGATATGATGAATAGGAATGGTATTATAGTTGATCTCGAGTTAGAAAAGGGAATAAAAATGTCGCCTGGAAGAGAATGACGCCATCGAGACGTTTCTGGTGGGAAAACGCGGTATAAACGGTGAAATAAGGAAGAAGAATGGTCACAGTCTTATATTGGTGGTTCAGTGAGGGTGTCAGAGTGTAGATCGAAAATAAATTTAAGTTAGTTTCCGGGTTATGTGAAATCGATTTGGTGGATGCGAATCCTTTATTTTAGAGGCAGAAAAGACATCAAATCCTCTTTTTTGTTAGTGTGAGATCAACAACATTTTTTACGATAGGAGTAAGCTCGACATCACCGGCAACAGGATCCAGCTCATCCTGTACAAAAAGCAAGGTATCCACTAGGCTTGCGGAAGATAATATAAAGTAGGCCTAGAAAGTAGCAATTAATAAGGACCGCGGCCAACACACATACACGGTGAAGTTTCCAAATAATAAGAAACATAAAAAGCGTCAAGCAACACATGTCGAATGACTTTCCTTACGAACAGTATGAGAGCTCCATCTGAATCCATAATCGCCATTCTGTAGCAGTCGGTAACGATGATTTTCACGCCGAACCATTAGATGTCGCGGGAGCGATTTGATCCAACTATAACACAACCTCTCAAACTGTAAACCAAGAACAGAACCCTGTGGGTTGATGACTGTGGTATCTCCGCACAGAACCACTAACCAAAACTGTCATAAAGACTAAAATAAAACGATCCGTCCAACCCATCAAAAGTTTACCAATTTGCGATCCTTGTCTTCTGATGATATATTACTCTGTATAGTATTTAGCATGTTTCTAGAATTTTATCTATTATTATAAGTTTCTTACAGCCACAAATATAGTTCAATGATTTATGTTTAGAACGATTGTGTAGGATTTCCAAAGATTCCTCTAGAGCAACGAGTGTCAGTCAATGGACCCAGGAACCCCAAAAAAACCTCACTAAGAAAGTTATTTTAGGTAGGTCATCGGTATTTGTTGTATTTTTTATTATTATTTTTTGTTTTTTTTTTTTTTTTTTGTTTTTTTTTTTTTAGATGCCTTTTAGATGCATCGTGAAAGGGAAGCCTTTGTAGATTCTGATCTGTTTCTTTTTATTTATGGTTTTATTTTTTATT
The DNA here is from genome assembly GCA_947397865.1 of Polietes domitor. Taxonomy (NCBI): domain Eukaryota; kingdom Metazoa; phylum Arthropoda; class Insecta; order Diptera; family Muscidae; genus Polietes; species Polietes domitor. The sequence continues at coordinate 80,308,635 of OX377618.1, read as the reverse complement.
AATTTTTTTGTTTATTTAGAAAATTGTCATTATAAGAAATTAAGACTAGGTTTTACATTAAATAAAAAATGTATATTTATAATATGTATCGAGAACAGAAATGACGGAACAAGTATTTAATTTCAGGACCTAGGTTGGGAAGAGCGGCTGGAGGACCAACATCATCCTTCCTTTCCAGTGGCGTATGCTTTGTCCGAGTTAATTGTTTGAAATAATTAAAATTTCTTAATTGTAACGTATCTTTTGGACTAGGACGAAGGGAGGAAACCTTCTGAGCATAGTCGGCTCTTCGTCCTAGTGCCACAATAGGGCACGTAACAAGATTCTTTATAAAATCTATGAAAATGTTCATAAATCATATTATGAAAAATAATGAACTTGTATGAAAAAGAAGAACTGCATTTCATAGTTTCTAAGAAATATTTCATAAATTCTATGACACTTTTCATTGATTTGTGCTTTATGAAATGTTTCATACATTTTATGTAATGAAAATTTTCACTGAGGTTAAGACAATATCGTAAATATTTTGAAAATAATTCTTTCACTGTACGTGTTTTATGTTCTTCCATTTTTTCGTCCTGGGAGAGACCCATCCCGGAGTGTCTGCTCCGGTACCGAACAAAATCCTGGAACATGGTTCTGCTCTTTATGTCGGAACCGTATCCATCACCGTTCAACATCAGTAAGGTGTAACCGATGTACATCTCAGGGGTTGTTCTGGACTCAACGCCATCAGGGAGTATAGCGAAGCAGACTACGCTGCAGCCTGCTGTGCCTCCGTACCCCGCAGAGCGTTGCAGGAGTTGCTGTCGTCATTGTCATAGTCGACGTCATAGGTTTATGGGACACCACCGCAGCAATATAAACAAGAACAGAATCTAAGACCACATATTGCTGTACCAACTCCTAAGTATGTATCCTTTTAGCAATTTAATTGCAATGGCCTCCGTGACAAGATCTATGAAATTGTAGATTTTATGAATCGAAAGAAGATCAAGGTTGCTGCGATCCAGGAGACAAAGCTGAGCGACACATGCAGCTTTCACAGTTGTCAAGGATGAAATGTGCTACGTAAGGATCGCACCAGAAGTGGAGGTGGGGGTCTTGCTTTCCTAATGCTCCATTCTGTGCAATATAGACCTATCTCGTAAAATCTTCCGCTCAGAAAAGCTCCAAAACAAACAAAAAATTATCAAAACCAAAAAAATATTTAGTATTGTTCTTCACGAGGAGAGTTTACGTACATGCAAAATTACAAAGTCAGACAGTCTAGAGCCAGAATTTTATAAAGCAGCAAAGTTACAGGTTAGCGTCTCTCCAAACCTATGGTTTAAAGTAAATTACAATAACTTTGTATTGGTTCAGACAAAGATATGGCAAAGCAGATGTGTGTACTCTTAGAATTAAGAAGAGAATAACCAACAGAGTAGTTACATGCTTCTAATACATACGTGCATTCGCAAGTGCATGTGACACTCATTGATATACATATACATATATATGTATACTCTTATATAGTACAGTATACTCTTCACTACTGATATACCACTTTGAAAAACTCTTATACAAATCACTGCCTGTGGTAATAAAAGCTGTGGTAAAGAATCCATAAATAGTAGGAGCGAAAGTCACTCATGAAATATTGCCTGGTAACAAACCACCACCATTGTACTAGGGGAAGAGGTGCATAAAGGGGTTGAATAGTGCGGAAGTTGTTTATTCGATCAGTAAATTTAAGATTATTTTTTTAATTTTTTATGTTATTCTTACTTAAAGAGATCAGACATCAACAACCATTGAATTCTTAGCAAGGAATTTTTGCGTGTACTTCACGGTTTTATACACTTAGAGAAAAAAGACTGCTATTAAAATCAGACATTGTTTGCTGCCCATCAGCAGACACAGCAATTTGTCTGCTATAACAGTAAATTATCTGCAGTTTTGCTTCAGCAGCCACACTGCTTAAAAGTTTACAGGCTGTTGAAAATTGTTGCTGTTTATTAAAATCAAAAAAAGATTAACGGCACCGGGTCTTATATTTTTTTAGTCCGAGACAAATGATAATGAAATGCATTATATTTTTTCTAAAAAGCATGTTTAATATATTCAACTGGCTAACAGTAATAATAGTTAATAGTTATTCGATTTCTCTAAATTCTTTCCGATGATATCCGGTAGGTTAGGTAGACTATGGCATGATAGGCTATATCTTCGAAATTTCTGATAGCCCACAAAATATTTTACTCCGAGTCTTTTACAATGACAAAATAATCTGAATTTAGAGGTAATAATCGGATTTAGCTGTCAGTTAGTGTCACTAATTAATCTATACATATATCCATTAGTCATACATATAATATATGTTATGAAGCTGCAGCACAAATAATGATATGCTCGATGATATAAATAATATAAATGCATTAATCTATAAGCAAAATAAAATTACCGTGCCCTTAAAGTAATAAATAAAAAGTTAAACAGCCGTTTTAAATGAAGCTCTAATGTTTGGAGCAAAATACGGCGAACAGAACAGAAAATAAAAAAGACGAAATTCAAAATTAATAAGAAATACGAATCTGGACAAACCGTTTTAAAGTAGTGCTTATTCCATTCAAAACGGTGCCTGTAGGTATGTACTTTTTAAATAATGTCAAATAATTATAATTTATACTATAACAAAAACTAATTGAAAATAAAATTTGGATATGTGTTTTTCGTTATTCGCTGCTATTAGAGCAGCAAGTCTGCTTTTTTTTCAGCAGTCTTTTCTGCTGTTTTTACAGTCAAATTCTTTTGAGTGTACATGTAAGATAAACATCAGCCACCGGGTTTTTCTTCCCTCAGTTTCAGTTGCAAAGTGACAAGCGAAACGAACGAATCACACAGCCCACGGCTGAAAGTTATAAAAATAAAACATCAGAGTTATGACACTCTGTGTATCGAGGCAAGTAGATTTGTCGTACCAATATGCCTATCAATGTATGGTACCATTTATGGTTACATTGTGGTGAGTTGATCCATTTACAGAAAGGACCAAGGTTGTCCTCACTTTTTTTTTTGATTTTTTGAAAGAGCAATTTTGGAATATATTTAGGGTGTGAGTATGGTGGTAGACGGTAAATACCCTTAATGCATTGTGATTACATATGCATAATTTGCTGCATACTTTTCCGGGCACACATATGGGTAAGATCAACTAACTGTTATATTAGTATGCCGGTTGGGCACAACCAGGAATTGGTGGCTGAATCCACTAAGTGGAATACTGCCAACTCGTGAGTGTGCCGCAACTGGTATACATTGCATGGAGTTCAGGATATTTTCTTCAAAATCCATATTTCCTACAAATTTCGGAATTGCCCGAAAATTTGTATGCGATATTTACCGACCATGTTAGGAGCATCATATTGCAAACATACCCGTGTCATCGGGACGAAAGGTGACAAAGGTTGGGCAAAGGGCAGCGTATATGGGTATTAATTACATCGTTCCCATGATAAATTTGTCTCAGTGATGTTCAAATTGTTTTGATAATATTGAATAGTTACAGTTTTTTACATTGACTTTTGTTAAAGTTTTATAGTTGCCCCGGTGTTTGCGAATGCGGGTTGGGTCTAGAGCTAGCTGAATTACTATAACTTTCTATGGCTAGTGAACGGAACTTTTAACAGTGAGCAATTATATGAACAGAAATACTAACTATTCCAAAGCGCGACAACATTCGTGTAACTAATTTTCAACACTTATTTACACGAGAATAAATTCCTACCCATACGAGATTATTTTATTGGGAAAATTATAGCAAATTGAGGTAACATACTGTGTATCGGATGTGAAATTTTCCAATAGCATGCAATTTTCTCGGGATCCAAAATTATGTCATTCAAATATTTTGTAAACCACACGTCAACGATGGTAGACGAAATTCTCAACGGAAAATAAAACCAATAATATGTTTCATAGATTTTGGGATTAATGAATCGGCAGATAATATTTTTTGGAAAATACCTTGTGGAAAATATCACAAGTAACTGAATGTAAACTACATACCAATAAGTACGGCGACAAAGTTTTGTGGCAATTGCAATAATAAAAAACTGAAAATTTGATTTGGCTCAAGACCATTTTGCTTCTATATTTTATAGAATGCAAATTTATTTACAAATGGCATCGTGACATTTTTTAATTGGCCGCACACTACCACTATTATGATTTCCACCCTGTGAAAGGTTTCCTCAGGCGGCTTCGCCGCGACTTTTAAACATCTCCTCTTTAAGTGAATGATTCTCACAAACGAATGAGAAGCACAGCTCACTGAGTTTGTACCCGAATTTTATTATTTGATTTCTGTTCGAAAGCAAACTATTCTCGCGTCATTTACATATTCCCAAATTATGCCTACAGGGGAATACCACGGGAATTCTGAATAGGGGAGAACATCTTTTTAAATTAACTTCGTACATCAAATTATTTTCTTTTAATAATTTGAAATTATTGTACGAAGTTGTACATGTTTGATTTACGACATTTGATTGTTTTTTAATTATTTCGGGGCTTCGGAAATAGTTTGGATTTTGGGATTTTATACGTACATCAAAATTACGATCAAATAATTTTGAAATTATCGTGTGTACTGTCGTTGTTGGATTTTATGGGAATACTTATACTTCTACCTGCGTGCACATGACCTGAGTAGTTTACACTTTGCTTCCATAATGTTGAATTGGATGATCTGGAGCGGCGCTGGCGGCATCTTGTCCCGATATATGAAGCAGAGATGACATCGGACGAACCAACCTATACATATATATATGTATATATATATATATATATATATATGATCGTCCAAAACATATTATTAACTACTTCATTACCTCATCGGAGAATTGCACGACGGATGCCGCTAATGAAATTATAAGAGGTATGGACGACATTGGCCAGGACGAGAGAGACTGTTGGCTTATCTATTTACTACTGAGTCGCGTTGACACAGACGCCAAAAGTCGCTGGATTCAAGATAGCCGTGACAACCCCAAGCCTACTATTGAAGATTTTTGGAATTTTTGGACAATCGTGCAGAAGAGCTGGAACTCTGTCAACGTAAGTCGAATCAGTCAAATCAAGGTCAAGAGGTACCTCCGCAAAATGTTTGGTGAGTAGCGACAGTAAGCCAAATTCATATTGTTTTAAATGTCAGTCATCTGATCATTCCATATATACATGTCCTAATTTTCGCCAATTGCCTCTTCAGAGAAACGAAATTTTGTTAAAGAGGCATCACTTTGTTACAACTGCATGAGAACTGGCCATTGTGCTTTGAAGTGCACCTCCAAGAACCGCTGCAAAAGAAAACATCACACGTTACTGCATGTGCATACTGTCGCCGTTGCTGCCGCTAATGCTGCAACCGATAAATCGCCAACTACCGAGGCGTCAACGTCACCTACGGCCAGCTGTTCTGCCTCTGCTACTCCTCGGGCAACGGTAGTTAATGTTGCAAATCCTCTTTCATTTTCATCCCGGCCTTTAACATATTATCTTGTACACACATATATGCAATGAAGAAATGTAATTAGAGTTAAGCAGAATCTATCATCATCATGTAATTTTACTTTAGCTTCGCCATTGGAAACAATAAGAAGTCATCAAGCGAATAAATTGAAAGCATATGATACTTGGTGTGTTTTATTTCATTTTTCATCAGACACCACCTGCGATTGTGTGATGTCTTTGAAATAAGACTGTTCCGGAACGTAGAATTGCGGTCAGACAACGGGGTTACTGCTACAACTGCCTTTGTCTTTCACACAAGTCTGCAACAAAAACCACCACACAAAATTACATATTGACGACCTTGAGACTCAACCAAGGAGGATTCCTTGGTTGTAGAGTTGCAATTCCTCGGTAGAGTTGCAATTCGAGGTCACCACCTCGACGCAGAAGCCCTGTTGTATCTAACCGACTTCCAACACGTCGGTCAAATAAGTCTGAACGCCGCTGTCAAACACCCCACCAGCGAGAACTGTTAAAATCAGCTAGCAAAACAAATCGGGCCATCGGCGAGCGATTAAGCACACGTTGTCTTCCTGCCAACAGCGATGGCAAGAGTTCTCGCATCGGGGGGAACCGATAAAACAAGACTAATGTTAAATTCTGGTGCGGCACAGACGGTTATACTGAAATCCTTGGTGGGCCGTGTAAAGTTACAAACAACTGTACGGGACAATAAATAATTTTGCACCGTCAATTTGCAATCGTATTGAAAATGCAAGTTACCGGATTGGAACGACATCAACTAAATACGCCTCTGCCATAGAAGACGAAAGAAAAATGCTAACACAAATCTACAACCACATCCCTGACCTCGCCGATCCAACCTTCTAGCCCGCCAAGAATCGAGATTCTGCTTGCCAACGATCAGATGTCCACAGTGCTGCAAACAGACTTATTCAAACATCACCACTATGCCAATCGCTCAGAGCACGGTTTTCGGGTGGACGATTTCAGGAACATGCCAATTTTAATATTGCAATACTGCAAGATGTGGAGGCTGTTGAACCTAGTTCGCCTCGTTGTAAGATATATGAATGAACTTCGATTTTACTATTATACATTGAATTACCCCAATATACCTGAAATGTAATGTAACTTGAATTATAATTATTAGTTATAATTCTAGGTCAGTGGGATTAGTACGATTAGTTTCCCTTAATATAATTTTTATCATCCTTCATGGCAACCCTATTTCAAATTGCGCTGAAGGAGCTTTTACTCAATTTGACGAAGGTTTTATATGAATATTACATTTTTTCTTTTGCTGAATTTCACCAATTGATCTGCGTTTTCTTCTACCTGCAACAAGTCGGTCACTTGGATCATCACGACTGAAACGGTAAGAAGAACGACTGCAATAAGCCAAACTGAAACTGACATTCTGTTTTTCTGTTCCATTTTATTTACTGTGATCTTATATGTTTTTACAAACTTGTGAGTCATTCAAAATAATTACAGTCCAGTGGAAGTAGACACCTTCCTTAGTCTGGAATCTAACGCAACAGAACCCACAACACAGGACGAATCAAACAACACCTAATGGACAAAATATAATAAATAATAAGAATAAGAAAATAAAGTTTCCAATTAAGACCAACTGGTCTAAATTTAAAAACAGTTTAAGTTCACGACTCGAAATCCCCTCGGATTCCTATCGGGGAAGAAACGAGACGGATCGCGAAGTTAGGAAGCTGACGGAAGCAATTAGAGAGTCATTCGAGGAATGCTGCCCTCTTTGAGAAAGGAAATCCTTACGAGAGAAACCCTGGATGACGGAGGATATAATAAAACTCGGTAAGAATGTCCGCAGACTCTTTAACAAAACAAAACAAGCAATTTAATGGGATAATTGCAAAAAACAAGCAATTTAATGGGATAATTACCACGAAAAACTCAAAGAGTACAAGAAAATAACAAGAACGGCTAAACGCAACTCCTGGAAACACTTCTGCGAACAGGTGGATAGTGTAAACGACGTCTCTAAGATTAAGAAATTCCTTTCTAAGACCCACGTACAAGCTGAAACGATGGTGGACGCCAGTGGGGCTAGAATGGAAACAACAACCCATTTCCCGAAGAGAGATACTAGCCCCATATTGGAGCAACCCCATACGGAAGACACTGTAAACCATAATATCGATGGATATGGTTAGAAGGGCGATCAACAGTTTCGCCCCCTACAAAGCAGCTGGACCGGATAAGATCTTCCCAGCACTGCTACAGCGCGGACTGGAAATGATATTTGATCATCTGGTGGGGACTTAGTCCAAAAATTACATACTGGCTCTACACAAGTGTAATCAGGCCAATTATGACATGCCCCGGTGGTATGGTGGTCATCGATGGAAACTAAGTGCAATATAAATATACTGCAGAAAGAATGTGGTGCCTCGGCATCAGTGGAGTCATCTACGAAGGCAATGGAGACAATTTAGTCACTGCGCCCAATAGAGATACAGGTCATGTCGACCAAAGGCCTTCCGGCAGTAGGTGAATGGATCCAATCGGATTTCATTTGAAATCATCAAAAGTTATTGGGCAAACTGTTAGGTTTCTCAGAATTTTAGTGTATAACTGACAGAATCCCAGAGAGAACAGTCTTCCCGAACTTAGTACGAAAATTCCCTCCAGAGATTCTTGAAAGGAAAGGATAACCTATGGGAACATTGCTACACAGACGGATCTAAGATGGACGGGAAAACAGGATTAGGGATCTACATTGAATACATATCCATCGAAAAATCATACCGCCTCCCTGACCATAATAATGTCTTTCAAGCAGAGGTTAGGGCGATAAAGGAGTGTGTAAAAAGGCTAAATGAACAAAGCAGAGGCGGGAACATAAGAATCTGCACGGATAGCCAAGCTGCGATTAAAGCGATTACTAAACCCACGGTGAAATCGCGTACTATATTAGAATGTAAGGAAGAGATAAACAAATTCTTCACAAAAGGGCAACTAGAAATCATATGAGTGCCAGGACACTGTATGATCGAAGGTAATGAAAGAGCAGACGAACTGGCGAGAGGAGGATCAGGCCTGGAATCCGTGAATATGATAAACGTCAAGCCTTTTCAGGCAACGAAAACTGAGCTAGGGAAGTGGGCAACTACAGCCCATAGATTAACCTGGGAGTCGTCCACAGTAGGCGGTACGACTAAAGTCTTATGGGGTGGTCCCAATGAGAGCGAAACCAGACGACTGATGAGGCTGAACAAAATCGTACTCAGCAGCACGGTGGGACTTCTCACTGGTCACTTACCCCTGACATCGCATCTACGCCGCATAAGGCGGTTGGACTCGGATGAATGCCGGGCCTGTGGGGAGGACACCGAAAGAGTGGAACACTTTCTCTGTCACTGTCCTGCATTCTCAAGGCTGAGAGCCAATTAGGAGCATAGGTTGGTCGAAATTAAGGAGGTTCATGATTGACACGGAATTCCTAAAATAGGGAAAATGAATGACCCTTCTACATACTTTCCCACTTTTCTTTCTTAATTTTGTTTCGGTTTCTTTTTCTAATTGAGTGATCCGAATTACCAAGAGATGAAGAGAAGATCAACTTCATACTTTTCAGGGTGTGAAGTTAAGAAAAGTTTTTGTCCTTGAACAGACGGAATGTGAGTCGGTTCATTCACTAGTTGCGCCAAATCATTATGTGAGGCAAAAAGCTCAGCGTATTGACCCACGAATGATGTGACTGAGTGATTGAGTGACTCGAATGGGCAAGCCAAGAGGAATTATGGACAGCAATCACGATTTCACTGTCAGAACAATCCTCTGTAAATTTTGTGATTGAGTCGGAAACAGAGAAAGGAACCGAGCTAAAATCGTCGTCGGCGGCGCAGTATTTTGACGGTTATCGGCGGCGGTGTAATAAAATTATAATTATCATTAAATTTTGACAATTAAACATTTGCCTATGTGTTAATATGGGGTTAATATATTCGTTCTAGAGCTTAAATGATTGTGATATGCCACATACGTTCTATTTCATATTTTTTTCATAATTGGATCCTTGAAATCGTCCCAATGAATTCTGCATTGAGTATTTAATATAGAGTGGGGTATCATACAGGCAGACCAGGCCGACTTTAGCCTTTTCTTAGCCCTTTACTGTATGGCATGTATGTATGAAAATATTAGGCCTGTTCGATTGGGTTTACTATCTTACAATTAAGGGACTTGATAAGGAGGCAACATTTTTATCCATTGGTTTTATTAAAAACAAGGAAAAGCTAAAGTCGGTCGGGCCGACCATATGATACACTCCACTTTCTCTCCGAATACAATTCAATTCGGCAAAAAAAGTGAAAACCGGAAGGTTTTTTGTATATTTCCTAATCATAGGCTAATATGAACTGACCAAAATATGTGGTTTCTAGAGCGGAAACATTAAAATTGGGAGCGAAATTTGTATGGGAGCTATATATAAATCTGAACCGATCTGACGCATTTTCACTATGGGAGTTCCTATTTTAAATATAAGATGTTTGTTAAATTTGAATACAATCAGATAAAACATGTGGTTTATAGAGTGGAAAAAGTCAAATCGGGATTGAAATTAGTATGGGGGCTATATCTAAATCTGAACCGATTTTTTTCAAATTAAATAGCGTTCGTCCTTGACCCACAAAACTTACTTTTGTCAATTTCTGTGAAGATCGGACATTAATTGCGACCTGTAATTTTATTACAACAATAGATGGACAGACGGACATTGGTAAATCGATTCAAAAAGTGATTCTAAATCGACCGGTATAATTAACAATATGTCTATCTCGCTTCCTTTTGGGTGTTGCAAACAAATGCACAAAGACATAATACTCTCGTGGAGTGTATAAAAATCACAGATAAACACATGGCACCACCTTACTTGGTAACTAAGAGAGTAGTAAGCTACTTTCTTGTTAAGTCAGTAAATTCCATACAAATATAAAGCTAGTAAGTCCAATCGAACTATTTTATTATTTTTGATGTGGCTTTTGCGCGTTTTTTACGGCAGTTTATATGAACAAGCCGCTTGTAATATCGATCAAAATGTCTTTAACCTATAATTTTAGTTTTTGCTGCGCCGTTTTCAGACGTATTCATCGGCGGCGGCGTGGCTGATAGAAAAAAGGTCGGCGGCGGCGCGCCGCTGATTTCCGCCACCTCGGATCCTTTCTCTGGTCGGAAAGGACGTCGATGCCATTTAGGGATGCCTTCCTTTCCGCATTTGAACTTCTATACACAAATCCGAAATGCAGTACATGCGGTCCTATCCTGAATTTAACCCAAATGGATTTTCCGGATTTTGTGAGCTCACGTCTTTCTGGCTCTGGAATACTATGTCGTTTCGTACCTAAACCACAAGTCCTCTGTGGGGAATAAAAAGTGATAGAGCGTGATACCCACGCACGTGAAAATCCTGTGGATCAGAACCGTCATGCACCTCAGTCTCACATAGGGCAAGTACATCTGGTCGATGGAAATGATGATCTCCCATATATTACAGAGAAAAAATTCGCCCTAAAACCTCGTATGCGATCACCCAATGCCTAGTGTTATGCCTTATGCATTGAGCGAACAACGACACGACGGAAAGAATGTCAAGTGAATTACACAAAAAGGAAGAGGGAAGGGAGGGAGGTGGTTTCAACTAATGCACCAAGAAAACGGCATGTGTTGTTAGTGAGTGGTGTCTGTTGATGTTGTGTTATTGTTGACTGTTGCTGTAGTTGTTGTCATTGATACCGTGTTTTTTCTTCTGTGTTTATAATCGCGGCGCGGATTCTTTTACTTATATTTTGTGTTGTTGCTGTAATTTTTTAATTAATTGTTTGTTTTGCTTTAATTTTTTTGATTTTAAAAACTATTGCACGTATTTTAAGGGAGGACGACAAAGAAAACGCTGATATCGGACGACGGACAAGCAAGTACAAATATGTTGTAATGAAATAACTGCTACGTTCGCACATTCGTTTATACGCAGACGAAAAGCCATTCTCAATTGATTCATTTCATCACGCAACAATGATGTTCGCTTTATTGAGTACGTTGTGAAGTACTCAAGCAGCACCTCCAAACCCTTATCAGTTAATAAAGCTGTCGAAAATAAATTTTCTCCCAACTCTGAAACGTACAAAACATTTTGCAAACGGCGTAGCACTGATTGTTCACTCTAGCATCGATGAGAATTGTAGCAGTTCCACGTATTTTCAAATTGTGCCGGTTGCTACTCACATCTTTTGATTTTGTTGTCATTAAATGAACTCTTATATTTAGAACATTTCTTGTCTTTTGCCCAATGACAAACTTGGCCACACGCGTTACAATTGGTTTTCTTTTTGAATTCATCAATTTTCGATTTGGACATAGTTACATTTCTGAATTCTTTTCGTTTGAAGTTTGCTGCAAAAGCAGCATCTGTTCATTATAAATCCGGTTCAAATTGTCTTCGTCCAATTGTAAGATGACATCAATATATCAATCGTACGTGTTTCTTTGGTATTGTACCAAACTGTCTTGTAATTATTAACTGGCAGACTACTAATAATACGTACCATATTCAACTTATCAGACAGTTTTTCACCTTGTTCTTCAATTTCAGATGATAGCTGATTTGCCTTTGCCACGTACCCAGCCACCGATTCATCGTCCATCATTTTCAACGAAAAACATTCTTCATCTTCTGCCAGAACCTTTCCTTCAATATTGTTGGTTAGACCACGTGCCTTCGTATATGAAGTAATTTGAGACTTCTATAGATATTTTGATCCATTTAAGATATGACCAAAAGCAAATTTTTCACCCTAGTCCAATTCTCCGAATTAATTTAATACCAAATTATTTTCCATGTACGCTCGACTTAATTTTCCCACCTAGTCATCAAATATTACAACACACCCATATTTCACATTTCTCCCCGTACTTCCTTCACTCTTCATCTCTCCCTTATCCACTCCCTCTCCTCTAACCTTATACTTTTTCAGGAACAAAGGATTTGCACAATGGATCCAACTGGGTCTCCGAGTGTTCGGAATGCAGGAGCATTCTGGTCCTTATAACCAAACCAAACGCTATGGCAAGACGACTTGATGAAAAATAATTGTGATTCGATTCCACGATGTGACTCAGCTAATTTATTTATTAAAAGCTTTCTGGGCCCACAACCTTTTGTTTTTAACAGAAATGCAGCCTCAATAAATAAATCATGTGCACAAAAAAAATAATATCTTCAAAAGCAGATAATATGCTATAACAGCAAATTATCTGAAAACTAATTACGGAATTAGACAGATCATCATTAGGACATAAATCAACTCCATTCGCCCAAAATGATTAGTAGACCAAAAGGCGATAAATGATTTTTTTTTAGAATTAAACTTTTTATAGCAAGCAATGGCCACATGTACGCATTTGGGGAAAACCCAATGGTGGATCAGAAATAAAACTGCATGTGGGTATGTTCTGCCACTCACTTGTAGCGTCGAAGTGAAAGTTCTCACGAGAGAGGTGTTCTGCAAGTCGCTCTCACGCCATTTCGTTTTTTTACAGTGAGAGCTGCGTGAATTCTCTTGTTTTGCTAAGAAGATCCTTTGAAACTGTAAATAAACTTCACATAATCAAAATTTGAAGTGTTTTCTATTTTTTTATCATATTTTGTACATTCAAATTGCAATGCAATTACATACGAATTTACAAAAAGGTCAACATTTTAACCAACATTCTCCTGAACATTTGTGTGAAAAGTTGTTGTAATTGTTAAATCAGCTAACTAACTACGGAGTTACAAGATGTTTACAATTGTTAAAAAAGAGATGTCAAGCTATTTCCAAATATGCATGTTTTTTAGAAGTTCTATAACACTTACATCTCTCGAAGTGAATGTGAGAAGTGAAATAAACTCACGGTGAGTACCAGAACAGACCTGATGGAGTTACTGGCAAAAGAAACGAAAGCTTCCTATGGAATTACAAGGTAAGTATTTGTATGCGTTAGACTACGCTATTCATTGAATTTGTTGTAAATATTTATTTTGCTACCGCAAACAATTTTATCTATTGTGAAGCAAAAGACCGCAAATAAAGTACAAAAAATGTTAGGAGGTACATTTTATTTAACAAATTATTATATTGAATTTTATGTCAAATGTTTGCTTTTATTGCATCTGGAACTAAAATATTTACCATATAGCGGAAACTAATTGTAGAAACCTGTCAAAAAATATTGAGATATTCGTCCAACGCGGCATACTACAGCGTCTTTTGCAAATATTTCACAGTTTGCACCATGGAATGTTGTATGAATGCCTCCAACTCGTAGACAGGACTATTTTACTTAACCACAAATTATGTCTTCATTTCAGGGGGAGTTGGGTGATATAGTATAAGAGGCCCGCAACCTACGGTAAGGATAACAGTTACCACAAGTAGTACTAACGTATATCTTACAACCACAACTACTGACAATCGCAAAGGATCATGAGAATCTCCGAGTGGATGCGACGGGTATACGTATTTAAACAGCAAACACATTTTCATTCTTAGCATACATACGACGACATTACGAGTAAAACTTTTATATTACATTTACATTTTGATAAACGTCAAATTTATTCCATAGGACAGTTATTGTAATCACTAGGCTAATTAACATTTGGACAATTTATATCACCCATCAAATATTAAAACTCAACTGGATTGATTTTATTTCGAATATTCACGTTTAAACTGTAGTTTCCTTTAGAATTGTCAACATTTGCACATTGTTTAAAGTTTCTAGAAATCCATCATCTGCAGCATCCAGATTTGATATTTCAGCATCATCGTGGGTTAAATTGCTCGAAGGTACAATATTGGCGTTGGTACCCAACGGATGTATTTGGACATAACGTGTTTTGCAAGAAATAGACAAGTTGGATAATGCTGAAACATCCGTTTGACATTGTTCCCTCCAGACAACATCATCTTCTACTGCATCATTTATTATCATTTGAAGTTTCTCGGGTGGAGTTTGGGCCATATAACTATGAGAACCTGAAACATATACAGACATACTTTACACAAACCATACTAGCCAATGATCATTTCTTTTTGGCTGGATGAATAGCATAACACTCAAACTAAAAAAGAGAAACAAAAATGTTAATACATCCGTCAATAAAGTAAATGTTATTTCTCATTAAAACTAAAATGTATTACGAATTCCATCTACTTCATTGGCGGAAGTTATAAAAAAGCATAGTTAAAAAAATTTATTTAATGGTTATAATTACGATTATGAAAATATATGATAGTAAACAGAAAGTAATTCATAATATTTAATATTATGGTAGCTAAATATGATGAGGAAATATTGGAGATTCCTTAAACACATATAATAAATTATTTACTTTTTATAAATAAATCACAAATAAGTGTTTCATTAAAATATAAATAACAAATAAATGTGTATGTATAAATATATAAATTTATCATTTGACCAGCAATGATTATTTAAAAAAACAGTACTACAAAAAATAATACACTATCTTATATGTGATAAGACTATTTATGAAGATTAGAAACCACATTCAAAATGTTCAATACACCCTTAAATTACCAAGCCATGCTTAAAATATCGTTTAATTTTTATATTCTTCATTTCCTTTGAGATTCAAAATCGTACATGAACTATAGTTGAGATCACAAAGTAAAACAAAAACTAAGAACAATTTAAGATGTATTGAACATTAAAAAATCGTTATAATCTCCTCAACTAGATCTCCAAAGTACACTTGCTAATTTCCCAATTATATCTTTGCACCATGTAATTATTGGGAATAAAAACTGGAAATATTTGCCCGGCAATTATAATAAACTAATAGTTAAATGATATAGTAAATAGTAAGTAAAAAATTGCACATTCAAATTGAACATATGAAAGTAAAGCTTTAAAAATTAATAAAAATGGTAATAAGTAATGCTTATTGAATATTACAACATTTGTGCAAGCAACTATTTGGATATAGCTCGACAGGTGTTTTGCTCGACAGACAAAATACATCAATATGTTCAACATCACTATCCCCAGCAACACCACCACCGCCGTTATCGAGAAACTTTGAATTTTGCTCGGAAGACTGTCGTAAATCTTCTAGTCGAGTCTTAAGTTGATGTGGCGAAACAACACCCCGTTGATGTTCGTCATTTTCATCACGGATATTATCGCAGTTAACGTCATTTACATATGTCACAACTGGTAGTTTCTGGCTATCCTGTACGTCTACGGCGGAAATACAGCAATCACTTGAAGTTGTTGTGGAGCTATTCAGCTCGGGGTATGGAGAGTGCGACTCAGCACTGTCTGGAGTATATGGGTCTTGGTGTTTGTGTGAAAAGTCAAAGTAAGTGTTTAAATGTTGTGTGTCTATGCGATTAACAATAATATTATTGGATAGCATAAATCGTTTTGATATTAGGCGATATCTGGGTTCAAACGATTGTCTCTTTATTATATTTTGACATTGTGGACATATGCTATCAATTGAATTGTCTTCATTAGTCATTGCATTTGCCATTCGGGAACACATGCACACTTGCATATTATCTGTATCGATTATGTTAATGCTTATTGGTGGCCACATGGATATGTTTTTGTTCGTCACCTCACGGTTATTCTTTTCATTACCTTTATCGCATATGAATCCAAATTGCGTAGTATTATTATTCTTAGTAGTTTGTCCAATATTGCTACGAACATCATGTAAAGATCCACTAAGATTTGGAACTACTTCTGTTGATAAAGTACTAGGCCTAACTGCTGATTTTGTACAACTGTCATTCAGCTCATTGTTTATTTGCTTACATTCAAAGATCAATTCATTATAGTTTTCGTTTTTATGTGGACAATAACCATTGTCTACACAATCGCCATCAGTAAATTCACACGTATCGGTAGTGATTGCTGGGATATTGTGTGTTGACTTTGCTTTAAGATAGTGGCAGTTACAACATCTATATGTACCTTGATTGGGTTTTATACAAATATATAAATAGACAGGCTACAAGAACAGAAAACAATCGTATAGTTAGTATTAGTATTATATATGAATTCATTAGTAAAGTGTTTTTGTATTAGATGTATTTCATTTGACAATATAGCTTCTTGATTATAAGGATTTTATGAGGCGCACTTTATGGTTGTAGCATCATGGTTCCGCATCAGATAGCTCAGACACTCGCTTGAAACCTTAAACCGCAACCACCAAGATCCCACAATAAAATATAACATATAAACTTATCCCCTACCGGAGGTAACAATCTTGTCGCGATGTGGGGGCTTAAGTGCAGTCGAATTAATTGGGTGGTAGTCCGATTGTCCGTCTGCACGACCAAAGGTTACATATTTCCTTCCTACACTACTGGATCAGCTGTATCCCCTTAGCTGATCCAAAGAAAGGAAAGGCATAACAACCAACTTCTCTCAGTTCGGTCCTCTGGAAAAGACCATACAAACCTTGAGGGTGTCTTCCTGTGTACGCACAAGTGCCTTCCTGTGTACGCGCCAGTTGTACTTGCACCTATCTTGTCCTAGTTACCTAGGACTTACTTACATAGGTCAAGTACATAACAAAAAGCACACAAACGGGCTTTTTAATGGGATGAACGAAAATAAAACAACAAAGTCGGAGGTGGTAATATACACCCCAACGTCGGAAGGAGCAAAGACGGCAACTTCCGGCAGGCACGGTGGAGACATAAATTCTCCTCTTCGTGTCTCAAGCGGCTTTAACAGTACAGGTTTAACGACAACGGAACGCCCACGGACAACCCTAACTATTGACTCGGAACGGCAAATGCCTACCCGCCCAGGACGGAAGTAGCAGCCACTCTGCTCCGACAAAATGCCATGGACCTGGAACCAGCTGAAAGCAGTTCTAGTGTACCCACCGGAGATTCCTCCACCGAGTCTATGACTCTAAAAAGGACGGTAGCTAAAGGTGACGAAACGAACAACACTTCAGCTGCTGAAAAGTCCATGTGCGCATCGGAGCATAGTAAAACTACAGAGCAGAAGGCCAAGAGCGGCTATAGGCGTTCCTGCGGCATCTTAAAGAAATTCGTAGGACACCAACATGATCTGCTGTCCGACAGGGAAAAGGCTATGCTCAAGGGACATCGACAGAGAGTGGCAAAATTCGAAGGAATGTACCCACATGAAGTTGTCGATCGTCTCGAGAACGCAAAAACGACAAATACAATAACACTACACGGCCCAAGCAAGGAAAGCTACTCCTTCTCTCCCTCAAGACCTGCGGTTCAATTGAGGGTCCATCCACTAATCAGGCGTCTCTAAAGTCGTCTGCCGGTGATCAGGCCCTCAAACGAGCAAGATTGGGTGATGAACCTCAGACGGAAGGGAAGAAGAAGAAATTGAAAAACGCCGGCAGCTTCCAAGTTCCATCGGAACTACAAGTAGCAGTCATCGACAGATCAGATCCGGTAGGATTAATTCTGAAAGATGGCTGCTACTGGAGACGCTGCTCATGGATGAAATGCTAACGGACAAGTGGTGTGATGACGACATATCCTTCAAGGGGGCCGAGTGGATCAGGGGAACCAAGACTATCAACTGCGGAAATGAGATTGACATTTCTAAAAACCGTAATTGGAAGTCTTGTTTTCCCTTGGCCAAACGCCGCCATAGAGGTGATATCGACGTCCGCACTACCACTACGTAAGATAGTCACAGAACGGTTACATCCTCCAATCTCGGAGGAAGGTAAATACTACGACTTATAGCGAAGCAAAACAGAGGTCTCGATACTGGATCCTGGGAGTTTCTACCTTCCACCAGTAAAAGAGACTTCGGCAAGGATTGGAGACAACCATCGGGGAAACCTTGACATTTGCCTCCATCTACATGCTATTTGAAAAACCCAACCCACCGGGAATCAGCACAGAACAACTTACAGCATATGCATCCAACAAGAAATGGAAATTAATCCTGGGTTGCGATGCCAATGCTCATCACACACAGTGGGGAAGCACGGATATAAATAATATAGGTAAGCCAATCTTTGAATTTATTAATTTATCATGCCTTAGAATTTGTAATCTTGGAATTACCCTCACTTTCAAAGCTAGGGTAAGGGAGGAAGTTTTAGATTTAACATTGACAAACATGGATAGTTCATTTATCACAGAGTGGCGGATATTTAGTGATCACTCCGTCTCAGATCACAAAAAAGCAAAGAACCGTTTAGGAACCCTAAAAGTACGAACTTGTCAACATTTCACCATCACGTAGAATCAGATCTTATGGATCTAAAGGTCGACACGTTCACATGCACAGATATTGACACATATGTCAACAACCTGCACTGTCAAACAGCTTCTCTCGGTCATGTTCCAAAGCCTTCCCAGGAAAAAGGACTCAGCCATACTGGTGGACCGCTGAGCTGAGGGAACAGAGAAAGGTCACCATGAGGCTGTACAATAGGGCACAGCGCACACTGGAGCGAATCCTAGATATCTACATATCTAAGATGAACTATAGACAGCAACCTAATTAGTGACGCTCAGCATGCCTACATTAAAGGCAAATCCACGGAAAGCGCACTTCATGAGGTTGTCAGTTACATAGAAAGAAACCTAGAATGAAAAGATTATACACTTGGAGCGTTTCTAGACATAGAAGGAGCCTTTAATAACATTGAATCTAATACCATTAGTACAGCATTAAGGGATCTACACGTACCGGAATTCCTGGTTGAATGGATAGACGCGATGCTCAAGCATCGAATCACTCAGATCCCTCTCTGCTGATGGTAGCAAAGTAGTTGCATATGCCGATGATGTCGTAATCATGATAGGAGGTAAATTCAAATCAGCGAGTTAAATCAAGGCGCACTGAGGAAATTGTCAGGCTGGGCTAGGAACAGTGGCATGGGTATCATTCCTTGGAAAACTGAACTAGTTCTGTTCACAAATAATACAGCATAGAACCATTCAGCACGCCAATTCTGGATGGAACTGAACTCATCCTTTCTCAGGAGGCTAAATACCTTGGGGTAATCCTAAATCGGAAACTGAACTGGAATAGGAACATTGAGGAATGACATAAAAAGTGCCTAAATGCACTCTACAAGTGTAGAACTCCATAGGTAAGAGCTGGGGTCTGAAACTCAAAATTGTAGACTGGATCTACCGGTTGATGGTCAGACCCATTATTACCTATGGCTGTTTGGTCTTGTGGGGTGCTCTGAGAAATGGGAAATTTCTAGCAAAGATTATGAAGACACAAAGATTAGCAAGCTTAGGCATCACGGGAACACTTAAAGGCACTCCACAGGCAGCACTGGATGTAATTTTACATCACCTACCTATGGACCACTTCACAGAGATGACAGCTGCCAAAAGTGCTATAAGGATCAAAGAATCAGGATGCTGGAGAAATAGACCATATGGTCATGTAAACATTATGAACAGAGTAAGCTTTCATGAAAGGGAACTTGGTGGAGCTACCGACTATATGGTTCTGGACTTCTCACCACCACCACTGATGAAAATACCAAAGACAGCAGATTGGGACAATGGCGAGCCCTTCACAGGCTTGTCTGTCTACACTGACGGCTCAAAAATGGAAAAATGCACAGGTGCCGAATTTTACATTGAATCATTGCAGATACGTAGGTCATTCAGACTCGACGACAACTGTAGTGTTTTTCAGGCAGAAATCCTGGCAATTGAAAAGGCAGCAAAAATTCTATCGAGTATGCACATCCCGGACAACACGGATATTAATTTCTACATATATAGTCAGGCAGCAATAAAATCAATCATGTCACACACACAATCATGTCTAAGATAGTGCTAAGCTGTAAATGCTCACTAGATGTCCTAGACAACCATGTCGTCCGTCTCTGTTGGATTCCTGGCATGTTCGATTGGCATGTTTTTCATGGGAAAATGCTCACAGATGAATGAAACATGGAGTAAGTTACCAACCTGTAGGATCGCTAGGGCCACATGGCCAAAGATCGACAAAAGTAAAACAAAAACTCTATTGGAGCTAGGCAAGGTAGAAATCAGAAAGTTGATAGGTATTTACACAGGGCATTGCAACATCAGAGGCAGTATTTTAAGATGGCAGATAAGCATCGAAGGTTATTGTCGATTGTGTGACGATGAAGATGAGGTAGAAACGATCGAACACTTAATCTGCAGATGCCCCTCGCTCAGTGTACGCAGAAATAAATACATAGGACACTATTTCATTAGGAACATAGAAGAAATTGCCACCCGCACCATCTATGACTTACTGGGATTCTCAAAAAGTCTAAACAAGATTGTTAAGCAAAGATATATCACACACTCCAATGGCCACATAAAGGTACCACCAACAAGGATACCGGATGGCGCCAACGACTTAACTAACAGGCCATTAATTCCACACACAGAAGAAAAAACACTTCTTTTTGACACACAGTCAACATAATATTATGCTCGACTTCTATTTTTGTAACAATACTGACTACATACATACCATAACATGACATAACTACATCTTATCACAACTCTCTCTAAATAGCTAACATCAATATCTAAATATCTTATATAAATCTTCCTTCCCCTTCCATCTCCATCCCCATCCTTATCTATTTTCAGGAAAAAAGATATGGACAATGGATCCAAAAGGGTCTCCGGGTGTTCAGAGTGCAGGAGCTCTCTGGCCCTTATAACCTAAGCTAATCTATCCAGAACTATTCTCCACTTCTCAAAATGACCAGCACACCCATCGTTGAGTTAATGGTTCGATTGCATACACACAATGTGTCTTATGGTTGCAGATCGTTAGGGATTGAAAGTGGACGAAATCGGCCCAATGGGAAATTTTTTCCCTAACAAGGACTGAAAATACCCCCAATATTAACACTTTCCGTGTCGAATTAATTTTATGGAAAGCAAAATATATGGAACATGTAAAAATATTCCCCCATAATTTAAAAAGTTGGTCTGGATATCTCATTTATATATATCGCCTTGTAAATCTGCGGTAAATTTTCTATACCTAAAAACTCTTTTTTGCTATGTGATAGTCGTCACACTGAAACTCGAAAAAAGTATAACAACTTGTTTTGTTTCAAAAAATTCAAGAATATTACTAAACGGAATCGTTGTAAAAAGATTAGAACAAACATAATATGAAAAATATAAATGAATCGTTCATCAGTCGCAAATTTATATACACTTTTTTTTCACTGAACCAACACTCAGGGGATGTCCCCTATAAATGCAGTGCATTGCGTTGGTAGAAGGAAGATAAGGTATTGGAAGGAGGAAAGAGGGAGTAGTGTCTGTTGACATCTGTTTTGAATCTCTTAATGTCGTAATTGGAGGGAAAGATATTTGCCGGAAGTTGATTCCACATACGGATAGTACGGGCGAAGAACGAATTTATTCTGTAATGTGTAGTGCGGCCGGTTGTCCAATCGACAACAAATGAGTGAGCGTTCCTGGAGAGTCGCGTATCTCTACCGAACGTTCTCACGGGCGGTATAAGATCACGAATTTCCGAAGAACAAACACCATGAATGTATCTATAGAACAATGACACACAACCAAAATTACGACGGTGTTCAAGGGAGACAATAGAATTGGATATCCTACCATCACCTATCAACACCATCGCCCTCCTCTGGACACGGTCAAGTAGCTCCAGTGATGAAGCTGGAGCACCCGACCATATATTGAGATATTGAGAAGATCAGAGGGTGTGAAATATTTCTTACATCTTTTTAAAAAGCCTAAACATTTGAAGGCATCTTTCGACACATCAAATACATGGTTTGTCCAACGAACATCACATTGTATTTTTATGCCAAGAACAACGAGAGCATCCGATTGCTCAATATCTACACCGTTCATTAAAATCGACGACACCGTTGGATCAGTGAATCGTTTGTGAGACAACAAGGAGCACTGGGTCTTACGTGCATTAAAATCTACTCTATTCTCTCGACCCCATTCAGAAATGGCCATCAAATCCTGGCTAAGTGACTCATCCATCAATCGCCTTTTATCCTCAATTTCTTGACGACTTGGTCTATGATCGAATGAGTATGAATGACAGAGGTTGCTGTCATCCGCGAATGAGTATATTGGATTCACAGTCCGATCCAAGAGGTCGTCGATGAAAATAAGAAAAAGGGAGGGGAAAGGACAGAGCCCTGTGATACTCCTGCGGTTAACCTATGCTCGTCGGATGAGAACCCATCTACAACAACACGTATAGTGCGATCTCTGAGGAAGCTCGATATAAATCGAGAGAAGTCACTACCAACACCAAAAGCGATAAGCTTTGATATGAGTGCGCCGTACCAAACTCTATCAAAGGCCTTGGAGATATCTAGAGCAACGACCTTACTCTCACCAAGCTTGTGAATAGATCGATTCCACTTTTCGGATAGCAGTGTCATCAGGTCTCCCGTAGATCGATTCCTACGGAAGCCATACTGTCGATCATTAAGTAAGTCATTAGTTTCTAAATACCTCACAAGATGGTGGTTAACCATACTCTCCATAACCTTCGAAAGCGCTGAGCAAATCGCGATCGGTCGATAGTTAGCAGGATTATTAGCCTCACCTTTTTAGGGATGGGCTGGATGTTCGCAATCTTCCAACGCGCTGGGAAAACCCCTGCACTGTATGCAAGGTTGAAAAGATTACGAAGGGGACGGGTAAGCGTCGAAGAGCACTTACATAGGACAAGTGCTGAAATGCCATCCGGGCCTGGAGATTTATTTACGTCGAGATTTGCGAGAACCCTTTTAAATCCACGTGTTCGAAAAAATATCTGAGGCATGGAACTAGATACATTTTCGATCACGGGGAGTGGTTGATTGGCGGCGCGGTTATTGTTGTTGGTTGTTTTTCAATTTTTTTTCATTAGTTCTATTTTGTTGTTTTTTTTTTTTAATTTCTGTATTTTGTTTGAATTTTTTCTTTTTTATTTAACACAAAACTGAACGGCACACAACACCGACGACGGACTGACAAACACTTGAAATTTGTTGCGGACATTCCTCTACTAACGTGAAAACACCAAAATGTCCAAAAAATATTTAGCGGGTGAAATGGGGGCAAAAAAGGGGATAAAAATGGTACCAATGATACGACAACAGCTAGAAATATAAAATTCGGTGTGTACATCCCTATAATTACGTAGACACGTAAAATAGAAGGTTTTTTAAGGGATACAATTGGAAAAGAGGGATAAAAATGGTAACAACCAAACAAAAAGGTTTTTTTTCGAAATTTGTACTTTTAGGCAGAAAATAGGACAAATGGCGATAAAAAAGGTACCAAGCAAACGGCTACAGTCAGAATAGTGAAATTCGGTGTGTACAAAGCTCTGACTGTGTATGCGAAAAATAAAGATATTCGAACCTCAAGGATCGAAACGGGATAAAATTGTTACCAAACAAACGCCTGTAGATAGAATCATGAAATTTAGTGTTTTCACTCGTCTGTCTTCGTACACACGCATAATATGAGTATTTCTCCAAATTCGCACTTTTAGGGACAAAATGAAAAAAGAATAGAACTGGCACCAAACAAACGGATGTTCCTAGAATCATGAAATTAGATGTGGACAATGTGTACCCGAAACATAACGAATATTTGAAATTTGTACTTTTCAGTCACTTCACACTACAGACAGTAGTTGAATCAAAAAATTGCAAATTTGCAAATCAAATGTTTCTCCCTAATGACGCCTGACAATACACCTAATAAATACTTAACGCACATTTTTGAAGATTGCTGACTCATGTTCACTTTTTGATTACAATTGCAGTATTATATGTATATATAGCAATTGACTATTTTTATTATAATAATGAAGCAATGCAATTAATTTAAAGCAGTGCACATATATAAGTATGCCTTATAACTTGAAATAATAAACAAATATAATAATGTGCATAAAAAATCACAATATGCTAATATGGTTCCGCACTTCTATGGAAAGTCGACAGCCACTAATCTGCCAGTAATACTGTGGAATGCTCTCCGTGGTGAAAGGTATATAAGATTCGGCTCGGCCGAACTTAACGCCTTTTTACTTGTTTTACCTAGGTAGCATCATCGGCCTCTCATTTCAAACCCAAATGCCAAATGTGGCAGCACATGTTTTCATTTATTATGACTGTAGTTAAAAACATTATCGCAATTTGTGAAGTTTTAGGACTTTAAGTCGGGATAACTGCTATAACCAAAATTTATATAAAATGCTAATTTTTCCTATGTTCCAAATACATCGGTTCCTTGCAGTGTAGCCCATACCCCACCCTACCTACCTAGTTTGGAGTCCAGCAATACAGCCTCGCCTTTTTTATACATGCTCTAAATACTCTGTTAATATCAGAGTTTACAGTAGTTTCTGGGGTATCATATGTGATAAAAAATATAGAAGTACTCCTGGTTTTTTGCAATTTCTGCTAGTTCGCACATTTACGGAGATGAAAAATTCCGAGAAAAGATAAAATCTAAACATTTCCGTGTTCTGCCCAGCGGGAGTTAATCAAGGAGAAAACTATACATTACTTTTTATTTTTAATTGTGTCACTCGTCGTTTTGTCGACATCTTATCACTCAGTGTTCGAGCTATTAGCGTTTCATATTAATATTAAAACTTATATGTCACTATTGGGAAACAAAAGCAACAATTTTAAAAAAATAATGGAGGTCAGAAACCGTTCAAATAAAATAAATTTCAAAAAGCTACATTGTCAACAAAATCATTATAATTTGGAGGATAAAAAATAAAT
This sequence comes from Polietes domitor, assembly GCA_947397865.1. Lineage (NCBI taxonomy): Eukaryota > Metazoa > Arthropoda > Insecta > Diptera > Muscidae > Polietes > Polietes domitor. Next base: position 80,283,281 of record OX377618.1, on the reverse strand, counting down.
ACCTTATGATCGCCCATGCACACATTCTCACCAATTAAATTATACATGTTGGGTGATATGTTCTCATCTAATATTAGCTTGGCCTGAGGGCTCATCAAAATACGATCACACCACGACGGGCAACGTGTCGACATATAATCCGTGGGCATTTCCGGATCTTCCTCATACGGATACGAAGGTGGAAAATCAATAAGAAATTCATGTAAGAAATCCCGTAACGGCTCCAATTCTCGGTCGAATTTTTTTAACTAAAATTAACAATAAAGATATTAAATGGCTTACATTATAATAGATGTAATTTACCCAAGACTCTTTAAATTTTAATTGATGATCCGCGTGATTGAATTCCTTTTTGCCAACTGTCAGGACATTGTCGCCAGCAGAATTTCGGTAATGGACTTTTGTGTTGTCACTTTTCGAACTCTGTACACGATGTGCGGTAAGATTTTCTGTCAATTCCTGCGTTAATGAAAATCAACATTAGTATAAAATATTATGTAAACAGAAATCAAAGCCAAATTGTTTTTTTTTATTTCTACGTATAATTGGTATTTGAAGCAGTCATTCATTATATTTTATCTTATATACTAAATTGGCATTACTCATTCTGCTCCAGGGGGAGGGACCAGAAGAATATCCCATATAATACGCTAGCCAATTTCGTCGAAGAAGACGCTTTTGCTGATGCATTATCGGGACGCTATCGATATCAGAGGGGGAGACTGAAACGGTCAGTATTTTATTTCATCCTTTATACTTAAATGACACTCATTAATGTAAAACCCTTGAGTTTTCTCCCAAAATTCAACTATGTAAATCAAATAATATTTAACGAAAATATTCAAATCAGATCACTAAATGCAACTCTAACATATTGTTCTTTAACATTGCATATTTTTAGGCGTTATATTTTTTTTTTTTTGCAACACTGCTTGAATTTTACTCACGATCACGCAAACAAAATAATATCCGAAAATTATATTTAAAACACTTTGCGTTTGCGATGTTTGTCTCAAATTGTTAGTTTTAAAATAGTATACAATATTACAGTATGTGATAAATCATTCAAAATTGGAAACAAGAAAAGACTTGTCTGAATTTCTTTATTTAACCAACATTCTGTAGATGTCGCTTATAAGAGTAGAGCATTGCGTTGACGGAAAGAATGCTTGTGTTTTAAATTATAAGGAATTTAATTAGTTATAGAATGCAATTTTTTACAAATGGCATGATGGCATTTATTACTTGGCTGCACACTACCACTATCATGATTTTCACCCTGCGAAAGGTTTCCTCCTCCTCCTTTGTAAATAAATTTGCATTCTATAAATTATAGATGAAAAATGGTCTTGAGCCAGGATAATATTCCAATTCAAATAAAATATTGATTACAGACCAAAATAAAACAAACGAAAAAACTAAAACAAATGATCGTTGGCACGGCAGAAGTATTGCTGGGTATCTATCCACTCAATGAGATGCTTGTAAGGTGGCATGTGTGCTTTATTACTTGGCGCGATTTTTTAAACGGATATTCGGCAAGTGGGGTGTGCTTCTCATTCGTTTGTGAGAATCATTTACTTAAAGTGGTCGGGTATGTTGTTGAAAAGTCGCTGCGAAGCCAACTGAGGAAACCTTTCACAGAGTAAAAACCATGATAGTGGTAGAATGCCGCAGGTGCCAGGGTTTTTTCATAGTGCATCGAACTGATTTTTGGAACCAAAATGTGTTAAATGCAATCAATCAATCTGGCGTAGATACAAACGAGAGGCAATAGCTGCTTCTTACAATAAATTAAAACAAAAACTAAAAGAGAGGAAGGAGAATGTAAATCTAAATTTTAGTTTTGCAAATGCACTAAGAACAAACGGAGAGGGTGCTAATCTTCGTAATTGAACATGGTTAAAATCCAAGCTGACGATGTTTCCTGGCTACATAGAGCTGAAGTTGATCCTCAGTCATTGGAATTTGAATCTAGATCCAATAAATACGTTCTACGGAATGATGCATGTATATTGAATGTGATAGGATCCTATTCGGAATTGATTTATTCATCAAAGAATTGCGATAATTCTAATATAATACACAATAAGGTCAAAACATGTTTCAAATAATTTTTGGAAGAAAAAAAGAGACATGAAAATTTAGAAATTAAAGGGAAATTGTCTTCTGAAATTGTCTGAAGTTGGCAAAGGTTGTTATATTACCTAAGAAAGATAAGGATATTAGCGATCCACAGAAACTCAGTCTACTTCCTAACATTGGCTAAATATTCGTAATGTGTGCTAACAATATTATAATAAAACATTGCCAGGAGAATAATTTAATCCGTGATCGACAATTCGGCTTCAAACATAAGCATTCAACAATTCACGCAAGCAATTTGTTAGTTTCCAACATCCAATGGATTTGGAATGGAAATAAAGGATGGAATACAGGTGCTTGTCTCATTGTTTTTGAGAAAGCGTTTGACAATATTTGGATATACAAATTGTTAAAATATGCATTTCCTGTTCACATTGTTATATTAATCAACAATATGATTGGAAGTAAAGAATTTACAAGCTCTCTTATATTCAGAATGTCAAATGGTTTCCAACAGGGTACTGTAAATGCTCCAATATTATTTAATCTCTTCATTCTCGAGTTACTTGATAATTAGATTGCAGCATAGATTTTTCAGATGCCATAATAATTTACCAAGCTGATGATAAAATAATTAAAAATTATAGTAAATTACAAGAATCCTTCGATATCGTTGAAAAATATGCAACTGATTGGAACATGAAAATCAACACAAAGAAATGTCGAACGATCCTTTTACGTCCTACAGTTGATAAATGTAATTATAATACAAATACGAAGAATTGGAAATAATTTGGTATTAAATCGACAATGAATGATAGTGTAATAACTACTAAAAATGTTGTAAAATATCTAGGCATTTACGTAGATAAATTCTTATATTTCAATTTACACGTCAACTATAAAGCAAGAAGAGCATTTTTTGCATATAAATCAATATTTTTTCTCAGAACTTTAACGAAACTGTCAAAATATTAATGTACACATAAATGGTTCGCTCTATAATATGCTATGGGACACTTATTTGGTTCAATATTTCCCCGTCATATATGGAATAAATTAGAAAATTTAAAAAAAAAAGTTTACAATCATCTACCTCTCTCCATAGATCTCCTAGCAATTTCAAGAAATACGCATCGAATAATCTTTTATATAACGCTGTTAGTATTCATAGAATAGACAACTTTTTAAATGCACTGAATGTGATATAAATAATTTAATCAGGGCACTATATTATACTGACGAATCATACTTAAGTAAATCTTTAGAAATGGGGTATGCTCCACCAGAAGCTTTTCTCTATCTGGATAGAATGGGGTATATGTAGAATAATCTTAGTGTACCAATATTCTATCATTTACACAGAAGGGCGAATGTTAAATCATTCAATAGTAAAGTAATTAATTACAATGAAATGAGATTGGAGACAAGTGTAACTCGAAAAGACAGAAACGATAGTTCTAACATTAAAAAGTTCTGGTGGTTAAACCATTAACTTTCTTTGTTTTTATCTTATAAAATTAAAAATCTAAAATTTAAGCAATGTTTTTCATTATTTTTCATTAAAATACACTATAATCAACTATAAACATCAAACATCAAAATATAGACAATTGGCCATACCAATGCAATTTCGAACGAATGATATTTAACGCCAAAATCAAAAATTCATTCATAAATCGCAATCCTTCTGGCCACACCAACAACACTGGGCGTAATTACACCGTGACGATTGACATTTGGTTTTGACAGCACTGCTGCGATCTGAAGTGTGTTCAATAAAGTAGAACCCTGATCGCTAGTCCCGGGTCAAATTATCGTTATCGTAGATGCGTGACTGAAAATTTAGTTTTGTTGCGCCGCGTACCTTTTATTTTTTCAATTATGAATTTTAGTGTGACAGTAACAAAAAAAACAGAAACAAACACATATGAATAAGCTCTGGCAAATGGTGTATATCTGATAAGATTGCCCTAACAATAATACAACATATACAAACAAATACAGATTATAAAATACTTTGATTGCTTATAAAATACTTTGATGTCCTGTTATTGCACTTGGGTTTATCACAGATCCGTTCCTTCCACTTAAAACTTAATATCTTTGGCATGAAATATCCCGTTTGGCTGACCTTGCATTGATTCGAGTTCGTACATATTATTTCCTATTGGTTTGAGTATACTACACTTCAAAAATTTCTTGCAAAACTTCGCATTTCTACATTCTTTGAAGCTACTTAGAGTCGTATTTCGTCTATACACCTCCTGGCCTGGTAAAAATTTAACGGTACGTTCTCTCTTATTATAACGCTCAGCACTTTTCTCGTACGCATCATGTAAGTTTTCCTTGATCATTTCACGAATCAATTCAAGCCTTTCATCGTTCCTTAGACGGATTAACTCCTGGTCTGAAAATGATGACAATTTTCTTGACAATTTGTAGTCATGACCGCTAGAAAACATATGAAAGCCAAATAATGTGAAAAATTGTGTAACACCTGTAGCAGAATGCACAGATGTACGCAAGGCACATTCTATTTTCCCAAGATACAGGTCCCAGTCCCTGTGGTCATCCTTTAAGTACGATCTGATGGCTGTTCTCATGTGATTTATCTTGTAGGCGTCAGTCATATCCTTTGCCACGAATTGTGCTCCATTAGCACTGTGGATCACTTCAGGCACTCCAAATTTATGGAATATTTCATTCACAAAAAATTTGACAACATTTTTAGTGGTGGCTTCGGCCATTGCCTTCAGAAAAGTAAATTTCGTGAAGTGATCCACAACGATGAAAATGTAGCAATTTCCCGTCTTTGATCGAGGATACTTTTCCAAAAAGTCTATATAGAACTTCTGAAACGGACGATCAGTAAAGACTTCCTGTCCAATTCCAGGCATAAGTTGTTGATTTGAAAGTTTGCTTTCCTTACAGGTTTGACAATTCCTAACATAATCCCGTACTTGACACGTCATTCGAGGTCAATAGAAAAATCTTTTCAACCCTTCCAATGTCTTTACTACGCCCCCATGGGCCGATGTATTGGGAACATGCGCCTTTTCAACCATTACATTTGTAATCCCGGTAGGAACCCATAACTTCCACTTATATTAGTCCTCTACCTTCTGATCAAATACAGTTCTCTTGAATACCATCCCATCTTCAAGTCTGGTAGGCGGGCAGAATTTTCTTGAATATTCTTGATCAGTTGGAGGTATTCCTCGGATTCAAATTCTGTGGTTTCAAAATCTAATATTTCTTCCTTGCCTATTTCCTCCAGTTGTGACACTCGGGAAAGCATATCTGCTACTACATTGTCTGACCCTTTCCTGTGCTCTATATCAAAGTTGTATGCCTGCAACTGGAGAGACCACCTAGCTAATCTACCACTCAAATCCTTTAATGACATAAGCCACTTCAGGCTAGCATGGTCTGTAACGACCGTAAATGGCATCATTTCCACGTATGGCCTAAATCTCTTGACCATTACCGCCGCCAGACATTCTTTCTCTGTCAAAAGAGATGTCGGGATGTCGCAATACTGGAGCAGTTGTTAAGGCTCTTTTTAGTTTATCGAATGCCTCAGAGGATTCCGGGCTCAGCACAAATTTCTTGCTTTTCTTCAAGGCATCTGTCAGGGGTGCTGATATCGTCGCGAAATCTCTAATAAATCTCCGATACCAAAATGTTGTACATAGAAAACTCCGGACTTCTCTCACGGTCTTTGGAAGTTTTATTTTCCGGATTGCCTCTACCTTTTCGGGATCCGTTTTCAATGTACCCAAGATATTTCAACTCCTGGAAGCAAAATTGTGACTTCTTCATTCCTATAGTCAAATTAGCCTTTCTCAAACATTCTGAAACCTCTTTTAGCAATCTTACATGTTCCTGGAATATGCTAGATATAATTAGCAAGTCATCTAGATAAATAAAAACATTATCATTTAATCTCTGGGGTATTACCTTGTCCAACAGTCGGCATAAGCGTTGTGCCGCGTTACACAGCCCAAACGGCATGACCCTGAACTGATATAAGTGTCTACCCGGCACTGTGAAGGCTGTGTACGGTTTACATTTCTCTTCCAACTTTATTTGCCAAAAGGCGTATTTGAGATAGACGCTATTTATAAAATATGTTTCATCTATTCTACTTAAAATGCCGTCGATATTCTGTAAAGGATATGCATACTTTACAGTCAACTTATTTAATTTCCTAGCATCTAAGCAAAAACTATTTTTCCCAGGTTTACGCACTATTGTTGTACGGTTACTCCAAGCACTATCGCTAACTTCAATTACATTTAATTGTAACATAGTATCAATCTCTTTATTGGTAATTTCCTGAACGGCTGGAGATATTGGATAGTGCCTATCTTTTACCGGGATAAGCTTAATGGAATGCTTCTCTAAACCCGTACATTCCAAACCTTTCTCCTCGAAGGAGTCAAAACTCTTTACTACCTCGATTAGGGACTTTTCCTCCTCCATGGTAAGTACATGTGGTTTTAACTTATACCCCTCAGTACTGTTCGCAAAATCTGCATACACTTTACTTCCTCAACTCCTATAATTTCCGGGGCTAACCCCAATTCCTAAATATAAAACCTGTTCCAAATCAGGACAAAGATACAGCAACATTGTTTTCTCCTGTTCTTTGTACTTTATGGATAGTTTTACTTTTCCTAATACTCTCAGTTGTTTCCCACTGGCAGTTTTCACATTGGTCAACTAAGGCTGAGTCTTTAGATTTAACTCCTGAACTAACTCTCTACATCCTTTTCCTAAAACACTTAAAGACGCTCCAGAATCTAATATCCCCATTAATTCAATCTCTTCTAGATCAACATCCACAAATACTCTCAGGTCTCGCACAGGCCTTACGGATAGTGGAAACTAAAATGTTATGCGCCTTACGATGTTCGGAAATTTTTTCCCTGACCTTCCGAATACGTCGCGAAATCGTTGGCTCCGGGTAACCTGATTCAAAAATACGTGCCCTAACCTCATCGTAACTTTTCTGCCTCATCTCCAGCGGTACATAATGTCTCCCATCAGGTATGAATTTTATCCTATTTGGATTCATTACTTTCTTTAATGACTGTTTGGGTTTGCTTCTAGATAAATCGAGCATCTCACTAATTCCTCGTCAGAGCAGGATTTTCGGTACGACATGGGTCCCCTGTCGTACCCATGCCTCTCCTCCTGTTTCCCTGTTTACAATCGGTGCAATTCGGCGCAATCACATTTTCCTTTCCGCATTTAAAGCAGAATAAATTGCGTTCCGGGGATGGACATTCCCGAAACCAATGTCCTTGAACACGACAGATCCAATAACTCATTGGTGGCCTTGGCGGTTGCCGGTTAAAATTGATTGCGGCCAACTCCTCTACATCAGAGTGCTGATATTCACCCTGTTGGTATTCAATAGGCTTTATATCAACCTCATTGACTTTCCTAGATGGACGAATCGGCTGTTGAATATTCCGCGAATCGCGTCTGGGGAAAATGCGTTCCGCCTCATTGCACTCGATTCGCAACTGTTCCACAGACGACACACTCATCGGATATATTATCCTTCCAATACTTTCTCGGACATTTATTTTCATAATCCGAATCATGTCATACTCCGGTATTGGCTGAACCAGACTTGAACGTAACTGACAACATAACATAGAAAATTTTTCTATTGTCTCATTTACTTGTTGTTTTCGTTCTACCAGGTCCCGCATTATGTCACAATTGGACCTATCTGTTTGATATTGCGCACGTAACGCGTGCCTAAGCGATGGCCAACTCTGGCCTTCCGTACGAACCAGTACCAATCGTCTGCGAGTCCCGGCAGCAAAAATTGGAAGTCTCGCAGAATCTCAGACCAGGGGATATTGTATTGGTATTTTTTTTTCTTAACGAACGGTCCCAACGCCTCTCACTCCCGCCCCTTCCGACCGAGAGGGCCTCGTCCCCATAACGTAGGGACAACGTACACACCACAGTCCGAACTGTGGTGGACAAGCAGTAGAGGGTGGAATACCGGCTACAGATTAAATATCTTCAGCCGGCAAAAAACAAAGACAAACTACATTAAAGGTTAATGCTAACATTTGACATAGAAGCAATACATTACATTTAATAATACTAAAACAGAATACTAAACATTCAAGTACGAGAGAATCCTTGACTTTATTGTATCGATTCCGACACCAAAATCTATGATGTGGTACAATGAATTAAAATCAATACACATTCTACGAATGGGCTGCGCAGAAGCATAATTCGTACGCTGAATATCAATATGAAGAAACTGATAGTATCTAGTTGGTCTAAATGGCACGTTAAACTTAATCCTAGAAATAAGATATTCAGATGAGACATCACCATTTAGAACCTTAAATACCATCACGGTGTTCAGCATAATTCGTCTACTTTTTAAGGAGGGCAAGTCAATCAACTTCAATCTACTAGAATAGGGGGGAAGAACAAAATCACTATTCCAATGTAAGTGTCTCAATGAAAACAATAAAAATTGCTTCTGAACTGACTCAATTCTGTCAATATAGACGCCATACTGAGGGTCCCACACTACAGAACCATATTCCAAAATAGGCCTAACGAGCGAAGTAAATAACTGTTTCGTCACATAGGGATCAGAGAATTCTTTAGCCCAACGTTTAATAAAGCCAAGAACACCATACGCCCTGTTAACCATGGCCATAATATGATTGTTGAAATCAAGTTTCGAATCCATCAGAATACCAAGATCTACAAAAGAATCAACTGTCTCTAACTCAGCTCCAATAAAATCATATCTGACAAATTTCGGATTCGATCTAAAGAAACGCATATGCTTGCATTTCCGTAAATTAAGTTCCATGCAGTTTATGTCACACCAACATCCAAAATTATCCAAGTCGTCCTGCAAATAATGAGAATATTCTAGCTGTTTATAAGACAAAAATATTTTCACATCATCCGCATACATCAAAATCCTAGAGTTTATAATAGACTCCGGGAGATCATTTATGAATAATAAAAATAGTATAGGCCCGAGATGACTACCTTGGGGAACTCCCGATGAAACCAGAATTGGCCTAGAACAAGAATTTCCGAATTTGACAATCTGCGAACGATTATTCAGATAAGAAGATATCCATTTCAAAAAATTACAGCTAAAACCAATTCTATCTAATTTATATAACAAAAGCTCGTGATTGACTTTATCAAACGCCTTGCTAAAATCCGTGTAAATGACGTCAGTTTGATTACTCAGAACAAACCCATCAATAACGTGTGAGGTAAACTGAGTCAAATTCGTCGTGGTCGATAAGCCTTTACGAAACCCATGTTGGCTGGGACTCAAAATAGAAGAAACGCTGTGAGAAACAACATTAGTCACCAGTTTCTCAAAAAGCTTAGGGATAGCACTTAATTTAGCTATCCCTCTATAATTCGAAACGTCAATTAGACTGCCAGATTTATGTAGGGGATCAATGAACGATTGCCTCCAAGCCGAAGGGAAATATCCAAATCTCAACGAAGTATTAAACAATAACGTCAGAGGAATAGCCAAACCACTAGCACAGAATTTTAAAATTATACTTGGCACCCCATCGGGGCCGACACTATTTGTTGATTCTAGATCATTCAAACCTGACAAGACCAAGGGCAAATCAATATTTGGTATTTCTAATTGATTCAAAGCAGGAATATCATAGGGGTAAGTGCTGTCGGATCGATAAGATCTATTTGAATATGTGGTCGCAAAAAAATTCGCAAAACAATCAGCAATATCCTGGTCCTCACAATATTCCAAGCAATCCATTCTAATCCTAGTTGGTTTAGATGTGGATTTACGTTTCAAATTAACAAAATCGTAAAAAGCTCTAGGGTTATTTCGAAAATCATTCTTCACCTTTTCCAAATATAGTCTATAACATCTCTGAGATTCGACGTTATATCTCGACCTAGCAATAGAGTATCTTACATAATCGGAATTCAATCCAGATTTCTTAAACTTCTTAAAAAGCCTACTTCTCGAATTTTTCATTTTGGACAATTTATGAGAAGACCAAGGTAGTCTTTCAGATTGCCCAACTCGAATTTTCGGTACAGACTGTGACAGGAAGTCCCTAAGAATTTGATAAAATTTATCCACAACAGCGTCAATATCTGCATAGTGGCTACAACTACAGACGGAATTCCAATCAACGTCACGGAGAAGAGAGTTAAGCAGTATAAAATTTGTCTTTCTGTAACAGTAAACGGTGAGATCATCCTGAGAGGTAGAAGAATGAGATTCATTGGAGTACGACATCGATAAACCTAAGGTAGGATGGTAATTGTCCTCTGGGAGAGATATGGGGAGAACCCTATTGATCTCAAAGTAATGAGGATCATTAACAAATACTAGGTCAAGTTGTCTTTCTCTTATATTCTTTACGTAATTAATCTGGAATAAATTAAGGTCAGCAAAAAGCCTGACTATATTCGAGGCAGAATCATCCGTATCAAACGATGATGGCAGTGCGGTTAAAGCCTCCGTGTCCGGCAAGGCAAGCCGTTCAATCCTAAAAATAAAATCGTCCACACTCATTCGCAGTGTATTGTCATCAAACACAACTCCTAAACGGGCGACTCTAATCTTCAAAATATCGACTTCTTGGTTTCTGTTTTGTCTATTGGCAAACTCATTCTGGACGTTCCCCACTACAGATGTAAAATCAGTAATACTGGAACCACTGCTCGACAATACATTTTGGTCTAGACTTGACGTTCTGACTCTGCTCGACTCCGGTAAATTATCATGAATACCCATATTTTTGTTTATGCCTGATACTAATCCTGTTTTATTTCCCTCTGTACTACGCTCAGCAAGATTCTTGTCTACAGCTGCCAGGGCTCCGATGTTTTTGGTCACTTCTAACATCTGTTCGCTGAACAGTTTGTACTTCGGCCAGCGATCCTTGCATGGTAGTGATTCACTACCGTTTTGCAATACTCGTGGGTCATTGTTCCCTGAAGTTCCCTGCGCTCCCGCATTTATATCCGGATTGCTAGGCATTTCCGGTTGTCTATTATTAATGATAGCAGATAAATCATGTGCGTGAAGATAAATTCCGAATTTAACTAGCAGAGACACAAACCACCCATGTTAACAGTGGGCTGTTAATGGGTTAACAGAGCTATGTTAATCTTGATAGAGGATGATAATAATACACAAAATCGGATCGGGAGAAGATATATTATCGAAATTCAAAATCTGAATGGAAAACATATCAATCTCGACATATATAGAGAGAAAATATTAAATTTTGTATTGCATATATGTATTTTTTCAACATAAAAAAAAATTATTAAGTTTTAACGCAGTGGATAAACGGCAAAGTCTGGGTCCATGACTTGGGTACCAACAAATACATAGGTCCTCCAATGAGCTTTCGGAATATATACCCCACGATTCCCAAAGCAATTTTGAATTATGAAAATACTCTGTTGCAAGTCTAAATTCTATTTTTATTCAAATATATGACCCCACTGTCCGCAAACCGCTAGGTCTGGGTCCATGACTTGGGTACCAAAAAATAGGTTTTCCAATGAGCTTTCAGAATATATAACCCAAGTTTCCCAAAGCAATTTGGTATTATGACAATACTCTGTTACAAGTATAAATTCTGTTTTTATTCAAATAAATGACCCCACTGTGCGCAAACCGCTAGGTCTGGGTCCATGACTTGGGTACCAAAAAATAGGTCTTCCAATGAGCTTTCAGAATATATATCCCAAAGCAAGTTTGTATTATGAAAATACTCTGTTGCAAGTATAAATTCTGTTTTTATACAAATATATGGCCCCACTGTGCGCAAACCCCTATGCCTGGGTCCATGACTTGGGTACCAAAAAATAGGTCTTCCAATGAGCTTTCAGAATATATATCCCACGATTCCCAAAGCAATTTTGTATTATGAAAATACTTTGTTGCAAGTATAAATTCTGTTTTTATACAAATATATGGCCCCACTGTGCGCAAACCCCTAGGTCTGGGTCCATGACTTGGGTACCAAAAAATAGGACTTCCAATGAGGTTTCAGAATATATATCCCACGATTCCCAAAGCAATTCTGTATTATGAAGTCATGGACCCAGACTTAGCGGTTTGCGCACAGTGGGGTCATATATTTGAATAAAAACAGAATTTATACTTGCAACAGAGTATTGTCATAATACAAAATTATTTTGGGAAACTTGGGTCATATTTTCTGAAATCTCATTGGAGGACCTATTTTTTGGTACCCAAGTCATGGACCCAGACTTTGCCGTTTATCCACTGCGTTAAAAATTAATAATTTTTTTTATGTTGAAAACATACATATATGCAATACAAAATTTAATATTTTCTCTCTTTATATGTCAAGATTGATGTGTTTTCTATTCATTCTATTTTCTATTTTTCTTTATTATTTTGAATTTCGATAATATATCTTCTCCCGATCCGATTTTGTGTATATATTATCTTCCTCTATCAAGATTAACATAGCTCTGTTAACCCATTAACAGCCCACTGTTAACATGGGTGGTTTGTGTCTCTGCTAGTTAAATTCCGAATTTATCTTCACGCACATAGATAAATCGGCAAAATCGAAGTTCGTCTTCTTCTGATTTGGGTTTGGATCTGTCATCCCCGGATTCGTTTTCTTTTGCTTTGGTAATGTATGACTTACAGACCTATTTGTATCAAATTCTGGTTGTCTGTTTCTATTTCTAGCTATTGATCGGGCTATTCATCGGGTAGATAACTTCTCAAACTGACAAACCGTTGGAACTCGTAACATCACCTTTACAACTCATCGATCATTCAAAACCTGTAAGGATATTCGACAACAACGTAAGATTAACATACCAAAATATCACTACAATATCTCACAATTCTCAAATTTCCGTCTCTATATATTTGCGATTTGCAACATTACATTTTGGAGAGTAGTAACATAAAAAGGGGGTGTGTGCAGTCCTACTTTCCTTTTAATTGGCTTCCTCTTTCGAGAGCTATTCCATTATAGCGTTTGAAGACATTCTTAAAAAAGGTGAAAATTCGACATAATTCGGGTCTTTGTAAAGTCATTCTACACTGACTCTAACAAGGTCTCGGCTTAGTCTTACTTGATACTCCTAACCTTCAAGCATTTGCCTGCACGGGCTACCCATAAATTAGTTAACAACTGACTATATACAAAACTCTACTAACTGACGATACAATTTCACTCTCTGGGTCTAATACTACAAACTCCATAATTTAAAACGTATCTTCGTTGAACTAGACGTCATTTATGGCAATGTTTACCGATTCAATGTGTGAATCATTCGCTCAACGGACTTCCAAGTATTTACTCAGAACGTTTGCGAAAGATTGGCCACATCTCCCGGAAACACTGTCACAAATTTCGATGGGCTATTTTTCATTCTTTAGTAGGCTATGAAATTTCGTACTTAGATTTTATACACATGAATACACATATATGTTAAGCTGTTTCACATGAAACGCTTCTGTCTTTCGATTGGGCGCCATATTGTTACGTGTTATAGTGGCACTAGGACGAACTGCGCGGCCGACTCTGCTCAGAAGGTTTCCTCAACGGGTGTGATTCCTCCCTTCGTCCTAACCTACAAGAGACGTCACAATAATTAAATTTTAATTTCCTTCAAACAATTACTTTAACAAAGCACACGCTACTGGGATGGAAGGATGATGTTGGTCCTCCAGCCGCTCTTCCTAACCTAGGTCATGAGGTTTCCCATCCATCAACATGACCCCATTTCTAACAGTTACTCTATTACTATCATTGTCCCTTTCTAACTCAAGATCAAACATCTATCCAAACGCAATCCCAAACCAAGACAATTTCGAACGAATTATATTTAACGCCAAAATCAAAAATTCATTCATAAATCGCAATCATTCTGCCCACACCAACAACACTAGCGATTGTTATTTGGTTTTGACAGCACTGCTGCGATCTGACATGTGTTTATTCATTACATTTGTTGTGGCGAATAGACGGAAAACAACACAACGCAGAAAAATTTACCAAAAAAAATTCAACATTTGTATTTTTCTCGACTCCTAAACTCAAGATTTTGGTAAGTATGTCCAATAGCCGCCTACTTCCCACACTCATCTCAGTTTTTTTTTTTCAGATTATTATTTACCAAGACGTCAGTCAGTGCTGGCTATCAGTTGATGACCACCACACCAAATGGGACGACACACAAATCATTCTTTTGTACTATGGAATCTCGTCCTGTGGACCAGGGAATATTGCCTGTACCTAGCATTACCGCTGCTAATAGATGCTTCAGTTAACAGGAGGTTTCTTCCAAAGGGTCAGCTCACACTATTCACATGGCTTTGCCCTATTCAACCCGCAACAATATATTTAAATTGTAAAATAATCTTCTATAGTTTAAGTACATATATAAAATAAGCTTGAGAGTCCCTGCATGGAACAGTGCGATCACATCTATCATACACTAGAACTATTTGTTTATTTGTAGTATTAAGTTTATACATTTGAAATAAATAAACAACATAAAAACATGATAGTGGTGGTGTGCAACCAAGTAACAAATGTCACCATTTGTAAATAAATTTGCATTCTATAAATTATAGATGCAATATGGTCTTGAGCCAGGACAATATGCCAGTTCAATTTTTTAATATTTTTATATCGTCACCTGAAATGCAAAATGACGAAATCCACATTTTCACAAGGTTTCAGGAGAAACAAAAAACGTTCAATTCTTATACAATTTTTATTTTTAGGCGAAGAATTCTAAAATATTGATTACAGCCCAAAAAATTACAAACGAAAAAACTAAAACAAATGAGCGTTGGCACGGCAGAAGTATTGCTGGTTAACTATACCTGCATATACACATACTTACATATGAAACTCAATAAGATGCTTGTAAGATGGCATGTGTACTTTATTACTTAGTGCGATTTTTTAAACGCATATTCGGTAAGTGAGTTGTGCTTCTCGTTCGTTTGTGAGAATCATTTCCTTAAAGAGGCCGGTTTGATTTTGAAAAGTCGCTGCAAAGCCACTTGACAAAAACCTTTGACAGGGTGGAAATCATGATAGTGGTAGTCTCCAGCCAAGTAATAAATGTCACCATACCATTTGTAAATAAATTTGCATTCTATTAAATATAGATGTAAAATGGTCTTGAGCCAGCCATATATATATATATATATATATATATATATATATTCAATATTTATACCATAATCAGTAAAAGAAAATATAATTTGAGTAAAGTTTAGTGAAAAATTTGTTTTTCCTGGAAAATAAATTAACAATCCATTTATCTATCAATTCTTGTTATCGAAGTACAAGTCTCAATTTGTATCCAATCCCAACAGATCTGGGTACACCTAATTTCTGTGCACCAATGACGGCATTATTAAATATGAAGCAAATCAGTTCAGATTTAGATATTTATATCCCGATTTGACTTTTTCGCTCTATATACCACATATTTTAACCGATATTGTTCAAATTTGGCACAACCCGTTTTATTTCAATTAGAAACATTTATAGAGAGTTTTTTTAGATTATCTCATACAAATTTAACGATTTGACTTTTCCGCTCTAGAAGCAAGTTTTTCACCCAATTTGGTGACATTTGTTCATAATGAACAATGTTTCGAATGTGCCGGCATTAAACTTTCACAGATATTTTAAAACATCTAGAATTGATAGTAAATTTCTTGAAGAAAGTCCAGCGTATCATACAGACAACATCGACCGACTTTAGTCTTTCCTTACTTGTTTTTTATAGGGATGCTTATAAATAAAGAATTTTTGTGCATCTTGGAATCTCATTCTGCTTCTGCGGATATTTTTCATGGAAAATAATTTAGAAGATATAAGTAAAGAACTTCGTCACAAAATGCTTAAATATTAAGTTTTTTGGCATAATCTAATTTTAATTTGTACAATAAAACTTCACCTAATAAACACTTATAAATAGTTACCATTTTCGCAATTTGTTTAATAAACTGAATTGGCGCAAAAAAAACGCAACATGTAATTGCGGAATATTGAAGCTTAGACATTGTAATTTAATTCAAAATTCACCATCTTGCGGTATGTTACGGAATTCACATTTAAAACTCCACATATATTTTAAAAATACCTCAAATTTAGACATACTTCGATTTTTTTTATATTTCTACATTACTTTCGTTTAAACATTTTTTGTACAAACATTGTAAAATACTTGAACTTGAAGATTCCATAATCATTGTAACT
Source organism: Polietes domitor (assembly GCA_947397865.1). Classification (NCBI taxonomy): domain Eukaryota; kingdom Metazoa; phylum Arthropoda; class Insecta; order Diptera; family Muscidae; genus Polietes; species Polietes domitor. The sequence continues at coordinate 80,266,887 of OX377618.1, read as the reverse complement.
TTTTATTTTTTTTTTTACTCGTTATATTGTAACTCTCTTGTTCTTTGGATTTCGTCCATACAACACCCTCACAAACTTTTGTACAAAAGGTAATATTGTTTACGACAATAAATTGAATTGAGTTTTATTTGAAAATATTAAATTTTCGTGTTTTTTATTTATTTTCATTCTTGCTACGCAAACATTGCTTCCAGCAATTAATTGGTTTTTATTTTTTCTTCAAAGGCAAACCTGACTCCGTCAGCAACAACAACACCCACATAAATCAGCCATCTTCTTTCACCCATCTTCATCATATATATTATTAACAAAAGGTGCGTATTCTCAGTTTTATTTACAAGTGAGCATATCGTGTTTTGTTATTTATAAAGAAATATATTTCCGAACAAATAATAATAAAACGGTCGTTTTACAACATCGGTACTGCGTCGGTTTGTGTCTTTGTGTGATTCTCATACATCCGGACGGACGGACATACATCCGTACATTACGTTATTATTTTCGTTACGCAAAAATAAAGATAAATATTAAAATATTGCCGACGCATATTCAAAATATTTATCAGTGTGCGAAATAAGCTAAAAGTGTGCTGTTAATAATTATTGAAACAAATAAATAAAGTGCTGGGTTTTCAACGTTGATCGGTGGTGGTTTTTTTTGCAACAACAAAACATATGTATTCAAACGAGTAATTGCATTACTCTCGGTTAAAAGAAGAATAAACAAAACAACAACATACATTTACTTACCATACGGTTCGAAGTTGCAAAACAACATCATCACACCCAATGGTCAGCGTATGAAAGAGTACAGACGTACGTCAATACACACACAACCATACATATATTTTCTCTTATTTATTAGCGCGGGTCGTTCTAGGTGAGATTTGAAATTTTTTATCGAATTTTTTCCGTTTCGTATCTCGGGTAGTATTATTGTTGGACTATCCGGTATCGATTCGACGAAAAAGTCCGACGGTAGGAAGGTGGGTGCGCATTTTACAAATGATGGCCCATGTGGATCTTCTCGTTCTCATCAGAACAAACTATGTATTCTCTGTCCCATACAATCTCACCAACTTCGTGAATGCCAACGATTTGGGAACCTTTTGGTCTCCGATCGTTTTGACACCGTCAAACGTCGTCACTGCTGTGTAAATTGCTTGATGCGTGGACACGAAGCTAGGAAATGTGGAAGTATTCACAAATGCGGAAAATGAGAGAAGAAACATCATACTATTTTGCATCGCTGTTGTTGCGAATCCTGTGGGGAGTTTGGTTCCGATTGCCCAACATACCATTTGTGAATTCTTCGCTGCCATCAACTTCTTCTGGACGTACATCTGGTGCTATAAATAGACAGGTATATCATGCTTCGCAGGATAGAACTGTGTTATTAGGGACAGCGATGGTAAATATCGTACACCAAGGTACTTCGTACCCAGTTCGTGCTCTTATCGACCCGGCGTCAGAGGCTTCGTTCATTACGGAACGATTGCAAAATCGCCTCAACATTCCGGCCAGTTCCACTCAGGCTAGAATATCGGGTGTAAATCAGTCATTCTCGGCTACTTCTCGCAAAATATGTTCTTTGTGTATAGGGTCTATTTTGGATACGGTGGAAATTAATGTCTTAGTTCTTCCGCACATTTCGGGAAACTTTCCATCTTTTTCAACGAAATCAGATGTGACTTCTCGTTTGCCAAATATTCGTTTGGCCGATACGCATCTTTTTGATTGTCGACCTGTGGACCTTTTACTGGGAGCAGATCTTTATCCGAGAATTCTCTTGGAAGGAACTCTTCAAAACGTATTAGGTTCATTGATCGCGTAAAACACGGTCTTTGGCTGGATCATTACTGGTCCCGTTTCCTCTTCTTACATTCGAGTTTTTTCTACCTCCATTGAGTTCGCCGAAGATAATCTTAACAAGAATCTTCTTCGATTTTGGGAACTTGAGGAGCCCCGAGAAGGTCTATGTTTTCTCCTTCGGAAAAATTTTGTGAAGACAATTATAAACTGACGACTCGCAGAGATTCGGAGGGGAGATATATTGTTACACTTCCCATTAAATCTGAATTCTGCGGACAACTGGACTTAGGACAATCAAGGGGAAATTGTTTACGACAATTTCTGCGCGACGAGGCCTCTCTCCTGAGAAACCCACATATCAAGACAGTTTATGACTGAGTGGTAAGGGAATATTTGGACTTGAACCATATGAGGCCAGTTTCAGCCCCTTCTTCGGCAACCCCCACAGTATGTTACTTGCCTCATCATCCTGTAATTAACCCGGATAAAAAGACTACCAACCTTCGAGCGGTTTTTAACGCCTCAAATAAGACATCAAATGGGAAGAGTCTTAACGATATTCTTCATATAGGTCCGACCTTGCAATTAGATCTAGTTCTCCTCATTCTGAGGTGGAGACTATTTAGATTCGTCTTCAACTGCGATATTACTCAGATGTACCGCCAGATTGGAGTCGATTCGGCCCATACTCCTCTGCATAGAATACTCTTTAGGGATTCTCCTCAAAAGATTGTTCAAGATTATGAGCTGCAGACGGTGACCTTTGGAGTTAACTGTGCTCCATATCTAGCCATACGGACGTTATTACAACTGGCCGATGACTCTGAAGACGAATTTCCCCATGCTGCACACATTCTACGAAAGTGCATGTACGTTGACGACGTTTTAACGGGTTACCATGATCTGGAGACTGCATTGATCTCTCGTGATCAATTAATCAGCTTTGTCTTCTGCGAAATTCGAATTGAGGAAATGGACGTCGAATGACCGGACTATTTTAGAATGTTTTCCTACGGAACATTTAGTCGATGCGAAGCTTCTCACTTTCGTGGAAGCTAGTAGTTCTATGCCTTTAGGCATTCGTTGGAATGCTCAGTTAGATGTATTATATTTCAGTATGACTCCTCTCGTGCGAAAATCTAACTATACAAAACGGGAAGTGTTGTCCACTATTGCGAGATTGTTCGATCATGTAGGTTGGTTAGGCCCGGATGATTTACTTCCGTCTACGACGGAACTTGAATGGCAGAGGTTTGTGGATACCTACCAGGAAGTTAATTCCATTCAGATTCCTCGGTGAGTTCGATATTCTCTCAGTTGCTCAGCTGAACTTCATGTTTTTTCTGATGCCTCAGAAAAGGCATAAGCGGGGGTGGAATGGGGATATTACTACTCATTTACTTTCGGGTAAAACGAAAGTTGCCCCACTTAAATCAATTTCTTTGCCACGTTTAGAACTTTGTGGCGCTGTGTTGGCGTTCGAGTTGTTGAAAACCATCATGAGGGAAATAGATATAGATCTTCAAAGAGTTTATTGTTGGACTGATTCTACGATCGTCCTTGCTTGGCTTAGGAAAACTCCCTGCACGTGGACTACATTTGTTGCTAATCGTGTATGCAGGATTCAGGAGAATGTAGGTGGCCACAATTGGTATCACGTGAGGTCTGAGGATAACACTGCTGATCTAGGTAGCCGAGGGCTTTCGCCTGCAGAGCTAGCCACGTCTCAGATTTGGTGGCATGGACCACAATGGCTCCGCTTAGATAGCGCTCAATGGGATATTAGGGATTTGGCTCCTCTCGACATCGATATTGAATTACGTGCTGTCAAGAGTCATGCATCGTTCTTTACGAACTATGAGGATATCCTTGAAAGATTTTCGTCTTGGGATAGAGCTTTACGTGTTGTGGCATATATCTTTCGATATTTTTATAGAACTCATCCTTCTCATAGGGGTCATAATCTTTTCCGAGATTCGACTATTTCGAGTTCTGAGCTGAAAGCCTTCAGGCTACGTCTGGCTCAGAAGGCATTATTCGCGGATGAATATGATTGTTTGTTGCAAAAAATACCATTAGATCGTAAGAGTTTGCTCTTGCCGCTAAATCCATTCCTGGATGAAGCGGGGGTCATGCGGCTACACGGGAGACTGGTTAGATCGCCCAGTCTGTCATATTCCGAGCAACATCCAATTATTTTGCCTTATGCTAGTAGATTTACTCAGCTCTTAGTACAGTTTGTCCATGTGATAACTATTCATGGTGGAAACCAGTTAATGCTTCGCATTCTGCGTATTGAATATTGGATTCCACGTCTGACTTCTTTAGTCAGAACGACCATCAATCGTTGCAAACGCTGCTGGTTAGACAGAAGGCGATCTTGTACTCAAATTATGGCCGCTCTTCCTCAGGAGAGAACTGTTATCACGAGGCCCTTTGTCACTACTGGCGTAGATTTTGCGGGTCCTTTTGAAGTTAAATCGTTTACTGGTAGGGCATGTAGAATAACAAAAGGTTACGTTTGTTTTTCTACGAAAGCAATACACCTCGAGGCTACTTCAGATTTGTCAAACGACAGCCGCATTTCATAGATTTATTTCTCGTCGTGGTTGTCCAAAATCCATATTTTCGGACAACGGCACTAATTTCGTTGGTGCTTCTAGGGAATTGGAACGGGATGTCAAGTGTGTGCTTCGTGAGAGTCGAGATCAGGTTTGTTCCGCATTCCAGTATCAAGAACTTTCATGGCAGTTCATTCCTGCCGGAGCCCCTCATATTGGTGGGCTTTGGGAAGCTGCTGTGAAAAGCTTTAAGCTGCATTTCCGCAAGCAAACACAAAACAATCAACACATTTTAAATTTACTGCAGGTGGCGTTAATAGAGCGATAAGGTAAGTTTATGCTTTAAAAGGTCGTGGACATATAACACCTTATGTTGTTAAATTTCTAGGTTGTAATTTTCCCACTTTTGTGAATTTTCGTTTGCTCATATTTCTCTCTAAATTGATAAAAAATCTATGTCCACTGTTTTTGTTAGACTCATTTCAATTTTGCCACTCATTTCGAAGAAACCAATTAGTTATACCTAGGGTATTTCACTTAATGGATCGATCATTCCTGGTTAGAGTAGCTCGGTTATATAATGCAATGCCCAGTGAATTGAAGGTTTATACTGTGTCCATTACCACTCATTCAAATAGGCTTCTTCGCTATCTCCAATAAGTACTCATTGCATTTAATTAGCGCACCTAATTGAAGACGCTGAAACGTATATTCTTATTGACACATTCATTGTAATTTATTTGGTTGTGTAAAAACATACATATACCGGATATAAATCGTAATGAATGTGATCTTTTTATTTTTTATAATTGAAATTACCACTGTTCTATTGCTACATCTTAGGTCTTTTTTCTATAATTAATTATTTATTTTGTTTTTAAGTTCTTATTATCATACTACATTTTTACAATGCATTTTGTAATTTATATTATATCGGCCAATAGGCTTAGAATTTCAAGTCGTGAAGAAATAAATGAAATGAATGAAAACTTCAAATATACGTTTGAAGAATTTTCAACGGTTCTTTCCAGAATCAAAGCTTGTTTGAATTCCCGTCCTCTGTGTACTATGTCTGACAATCCACATGATCCGGTGGCGCTTACGCCGGGTCACTTTCTGATAGGGTCGCCGATTCTGGCTCCACCGGAGCCGGTCATAGAAGAAGCGCCATTGCACATCGTGAATCGGGTCACTTTCTGATAGGGTCGTCGATTCTGGCTCCACCGGAGCCGGTCATAGAAGAAGCGCCATTGCACATCGTGAATCGATTTAGGAAAATTAAGGCTTTAACTCAGCAATTCTGCCTACGGTGGAAAGATGAGTATCTGAAAAGTTTGCATAAAAAATATAAATGGAAATTTCCGCAGCGCGATGTTCAAATGGGCGATTTAGTTGTTATTCGAGACGAACAACTGCCTCCCACTTCGTGGAAATTAGGTCGGGTAAATAACGTCCATCCGGGTATCGACGGTCGCGTTAGAGTCGCGGATATTCGAACGAGAAACGGTGTTGTAAGACGACCTATAGTAAAGCTGGTCACTTTGACCCAGTAATTTAAAGTTTTTTTGTGTAATACTATCGCGCCATTTCTATTTTCGTAGAACAATGGAAAGCATCAGTCCGCTATTTGTGTCCCTCCCTGACTACGAGGATGACGTCCCCATGTCTGACGAAGAAAAAGGCTCCGCCGAAGTTAAGTTAGACGTGGTAACGGCTCCGAATGAGCCGGTTCCAGCTGTCGAGCACGCCACTGACGTCGGGATAACCCCAGTCGTCGCGCCCTTTCAGGGTGTCGTACCGGCGCTCTCAGTTGTACCGCCGCCGGGGGTTGATTCAGCTCCTGCTAATGTCACGCCGTCTAACATTCCGGGCTCGAATAGTCGTCGTCCTAAACCGTCGTGTGTGGCTTGCAAGAGGAATCACCATTTGCGTGATTGCGAGAAGTTTAGGGGAATGAAGCTGGAGAGGAAGCTGCGCATGGTTGTTCTGCATCGGGTTTGCTCCAATTGTCTTGGTGCTTCCCATGAGCGTGGAGGTTGCAGAGCCATCAGTAGGTGTAAGAAATGCGGTAGGGACCATCATACCCTATCGCACTCCTCTCCAGCCACTGATAGCTCAAACGGACTACGTCCAAATAAGCCAAAATGGAGCGCCCCTAAACCTAAACCTGGTTCTTCTCGTCCGTCCGTCGCATCATGTCCACCCATTGCCGCCTCTCAGAAAAACGGCTTACGGCCGTCGGATGCTTCGCGTCCCACCAATATTGCTGCGTCAGTACCAATAATGGCCATTCAGCCCAGAGTTACGCTAGGGCCCACGATGGTCATTCAGTTGAGGTTGCCGAATCGGTTGATTCCGGTCAGGGCAGTCCTGGATCCCTGCGCGGGGCATAGTCTGGTGTGTAGGACTTTGGTCCAAAAACTTCAGCTAAGCTCTGCCGCGGTGAACCAGGACACTTTCTGTCGGATGACGGCCGTTTCGTCGTATGACGCAGCACAGCAGCTGGTTTTTTCGGCAGGGGTGATCGATTTGACGCGTGTGGTGACTCCGTCGGAGTCTGCAACGGATAGTGTTCGGGAACACTTCATAGAGCTCCAATTAGCCAATCCCCAGTTCTTTCGAGCGGGACATATCGGCCTAGTACTGGGTCCCGAGGTGTACCCTAGAGTTATGCGCACACAAATATATTCGAGTCCCGGCTTTCCGTGGGCACAACTCACCATGGCTGGGTCCTATCAGGTCCATGTCCAGCATAGTGAAGGTAGTAGTAGGACCACATCAAGGCTGGCCTTACGGGTCGTCGACGTCTATGGTGTGGTCAGCAGTACTTATGGTCTCTACGAGCTGTGGTACTGCGAATCTGGGCTCTACGAGCTATGTATATAGGGTTTTGGATAATTAGTATGTTAGAAAAATGAAATCGAAATAAATGCTCATAAAAACTGACAAATACCCCTTTTATTTCCCTTAGCAATAAGTGTATGTACATGTTTATATTACATGAAATTTTGATTGAAATTGTTTAACTTTACTTTACAACATAACGGGATGTTGCAAGGCGGGCGGCAATGTTTAATTACAAATGTTGTCATTCTCAACTTCCACGTTTCTTGGTGTGAGGCCTACGGTCAAATGGCATTCCTTTATTTATTCCCCTACGTTAGATTTTGTTTACTGCTTTCTTCATACGACTGTGTGATATTACGCACAAAAAGAGTAGTAACACCTTTTAACGAGTAGCGAATGCACTGAGAGCCGCCTTTCTCCATCTAAGCTTTGCTTTAGTTTTACTCGTTATATTGTAACTCTCTTGTTCTTTGGATTTCGTCCATACATCACCCTCACAAACTTTTGTACAAAAGGCAATATTGTTTACGGCAATAAATTAAATTGAGTTTTATTTGAAAATATTAAATTTTCGTGTTTTTTATTTATTTTCATTCTTGCTACGCAAACAGATATTAACCTTCAAAATATGTCAATTTGAATTTTTCTTCACTGTTCGCGTAATACTCAAAACTTTCCTGGTTTAAGGTAGTGCGACTGGAAAAGTAAGCAAAACAAGTCATTGATATTTTTGCGGTAGTGATGTAGAATTTTATGTTCTTTATTTCGTACAATAAATATTTTTCAAAAAAATAAATTTTGATTTTTCCATTAATCTCCATTTTTGGTGATTTCAACCCTAATACTAAAAACTTCATTTTGATTTTTGCATTATCCTCCATTTTTAGCGATTTCAACCCTATATAAGCTGAATAGAATAGGCCACCTGTCAACAAAATGCTACCTTGTATCTTAATTTGTCTGTCAGCTCTATGTCTGACAACACTTAACACTAATCAAGAAACAATAACAATATTATCAATGCCATCTGTTTCAAAATCGTAGCACAGTATTGTGTGAGGTTAAGGTAATAAATAAAATGGTAAAATGTATGATCAATCTCCATTATTTTGTATCCCAATATTTGTCTAGAACAAACTTACCAGGAATTGCACGAAAATTTACAAAAATAGAAAAAAACTGAAAATGCATCAATGCTGTGAATGTTAATTGCATCGTAGATCAACAAGTTTTGTACCAGAAACATACCTCTCTACCACATGGGTATTTTGACCCCGAGTCGTAATTATCAGTGGGCTGACAATTTTCAGTATTTTTTTTGTCGCCGATACCTGTTTGAGGCTCCTGCTCGGCATAAACCAATAACTTAACATAGACCTATAAAAAGTCAATTGTTTAACAGTAACGGGTAAATTTTCAATTGCAGTCACCTCAATTACATCCACTTCTATGATGTTTCGGTATTCTCTGTCAATTGGAAGTGACATGGATGACATTCAAATTTTTTCGTTTAATGTATTGAAAAATAAATTGCGTAATGCTGTATTCGCCACGCTGATAAAACAGGTATACATTTATTAGGGGAAAATATTTGCAAATTCCAAAAATATGAATTTGTTCACTGAGTTTAGCTGTGATATCCTATTTTAAATATTTATTAGTATCGCATCACCTTAACGTTGAAGATAGTTTACATCATTGTTTTCTGTTTTCATGTATATTATATATATTGAGTTTCAAATGTAACTTTACTTAAGCGTCAGAATATCATACGCGTAACAAGTTGTCCTTCCCTTATGTTAAGTGTTTAATTTTCTTTTTTTTAATTAAATAATAAAGTCCTTTTTATAACGTCAATAAACCCGTGTATCAATTCGTCAGGACATGACAATTGGCGACGAGGATAATGAAAAGTAGAAAACAAAATCAATAACCACAATGTCTGACATGAATAAATTAATCGAGGCTATGTCGAAAATGACTAAAGCCATGCAGGATCAACAATCCCAACAATCAAATGTTACCAGTGTCAGCGTCATTTCAAATTTGACCCCTTCGATACAAAGTTGGAAACATTTGATATTTACAAGGAGCGACTTGAAATCTACTTGCAATTAAAGGGAGTGTTCACCGACAAAGAAATGTGTGCTAAACTTATTTCATGTGTGTGCTAAACGTATTTCAGACTTTGTTGCTGTGTTGCAAAAAAGAGCGGCGGTATGTAATTTTGTGTGTGCGTGTCCGATATTTTTTCCCGAGCTCAATTTATACGAGGAATTCGCGACAACTCAATTCGAGAGCAATTATTGCAAAACCGGATGAGTAATTTTCCCAAATCGTCGAAAAAGCAAAGGCGTTGGAGGCAGCGAAATAATAAACAATCCATCAACAAGTGGTGTGTACCAACTTAGGCAACCATTTTCAAAAAAGATATCGGGTACTCGAAGCCAAAAAAGTAGTCGATCATTATCATTATCATCTCCATCGAAAATCAGTTATCGAAAACTTGGGCTGGAAGGTTTATGTCTTCGCTGTGGGCGAAATAACCATATGACAAAGGAATGTAAGATAAATAAACAAAAGCTAAAATGTTCGGCATGTAATAACACAGGCCATGTTAAACAAGTGTGCATAAAATCGAAAATAAAACAAAAGGCAAACAATTCTTACAATGTTGTTGATTCGTGTTCATCGGATGACGATTATTTTGGTGAAGAAGATAATTTTGGTATACATCATATAATCGATATGTACAAGAAAACGGAGATTCCAGCGTCAGAATTGCAAACATTTTTCACAGCTGTTTTTATTGAAGATAAAGAACAAACATTTGAAGTTGATTCTGGAGCCGGCTACACTTTAATTCCGAAAAGCGACTTTAATAAATTAAATTTAAATGTTAAAATAAAGAAAACAAGTATAGCTTTTCGTGCTTCTACGGGTGATGTATTTGTGCCACTAGGAGTTGTCGAAGTCAATGTACAATGATACAAAGGTAAAATGTCTAAGGAACAAATGTATGTCGTAGAATCCAAACCATTCACCATTACTAGGACGAGTATGGATAAGACACCTTAAAATCGATTTAAACCAAGTGGACAGAGATAATTTAAAGGTAAATAATAACCCCAACAACACATCGGTAAAATCAATTACAGAAATAATACAAAAATACACTGAAATTTTTCAACAGAAAGTGGGATGTATTCCAAATTTGACGTGCTCGCTAAAATTGCATGAAGGCGCCAAGCCTGCATTTCTAAAAGAAAGGCAAGTTCCTTTTGCATTACGTGAAAAGGTGGAAAAAGAACTGGATTCGCTCGAAAATGACGGAATCATAACAAAAGTCAACACAAGCAATTGGGGCTCACCGTTGGTTGTCATACCAAAACCTGACGGCAATGTTCGACTATGTGCCGATTACAAACTATGTGTCAATCCTCAACTAGAACCTGCCCATTACCCCATTAAAAAAATAGATGAGATATTCAACACGTTAAAGGATTCCAAATATTTTTGTAAACTGGATCTCTATAAAGCATATTTACATGTGGCTGTGGATAATGAAAGTAAGCAGATTCAAACGATATCAACTCACAGAGGTACGTATCAAATGAATCGATTATCGTTTGGTATTAAAACTGCTCCAAGTGAATTCAATCGTATTCTCGATCAAATTCTATCATATTTTGACGATATAATCGTACATGGCCCAACAAAAGCAGTATGCGAACAACGACTCATTAAATGTTTCGAAAGATTACAAAAATATAAATTACACGTTAACAAAGACAAATGCGAATACTTCAAAGAACAAATAGAATATCTTGGATATATCATAAGTCAAAATTCTATTTCTAAATGCCCATCGAAAACAGAAGCTATGACAAACCTTCCACGTCCAGAAAATAACGATGACGTAAGAAGATTCCTTGGAATGGTGACGTATTATGCTCGTTTCCATCCAGATATGGCAACTTTGACATTCCCTTTGCGAACTTTATTGGAAAAGGCAGAAAATTTTCATGGTCTAGAAAATGTGAAGAAGCTTTTATTAAACTAAAGCAGGAAATTCTGAAGGACAGAGTTTTGATACCCTACAATGAATCGCTACCGCTAAACTTGACAGGTGATGCAAGCCCTACGGGAGTAGCAGCAGTGCTTTCGCACGTAATCGACCAAGTACAACGTCCTATTGCCTTCATTTCTAGAGCTTTAACAAAAGCTGAACAAAAATTACATTCAGCTAGACAGAGAAGCATTGGCAATAATTTTTTCTGTCCAAAGATTATTTATGTATTTACACGGAAGGGAATTCACACTGGTAACTGACAATAGTCCACTTTCCAGAATTTTCATCAAAATGCCAAAACGCCAGCTATGACGTCAGCAAGACTACTACGATACGCATCATTTCTACAAGGGTTCAACTACAAAATTGAACATAAAAAAGCTGAACACATCGCACACGTAGATTGCTTATCTAGGGCTTCTCTTAAAAAGGTATCAACATTTAATCATTTTCTTGATAAGGAGACACATTCTATTCAAGATCAAACGATCAATGAAATTTCAACTTTTTCAATTACGGCAACATCAATTGCAAATGAGACAGAACGTGACCAGGAATATTTTAATTTGAAAAAATCATTATTAAATGGAGAAAATTCCGATCCAGAATATTCTATACAAAATGGAGTTTTGTTTAAAGGCAGTCGTGTTATGATTCCTTCAAGTTTGCGAGAAGAAATTCTTAGAGAGCTACACCATACACACGTCGGAATTGTAAGGATGAAACAGTTAGCCAGGAAATACTGTTTTTGGAAAAATATTGACTCTGACATTGAAAGACTGTTCAAATCATGCCCAAATTGTGCCATGGTAAGAACAAATCCACCAAAAGTTGAAACTCACCACTGGGATGAACCGACGGAAAATTTTCAAAGAGTTCACATTGATTACGCAGGACCTTTCCAGAACCATCATTTCTTCCTTTTAGTCGATGCTAAATCAAAATGGCCGGAAATTCGAGTCATAAAGGAAGCTCCAACATCTGAAATAACTATATCCTTATTACAAAACATCTTCGCAACACATGGTTTTCCTGAAATTATCGTATCCGACAATGCCACAATATTCCAAATTAACACATTTAAGACATTCTGCACAGAACACGGTATTATTCAAAAATTTATTGCACCGGGACATCCGGCAACAAATGGCCTCGCTGAAAGACACGTACAGACACTAAAAAGGAAACTAAAATCGATGGAAGATGAAAACATACCGCTTCACATAAAAGTACAAGAAATTGTTTCGAGATATAGAGCGACTCCATTAACGGACGGGAAAAGCCCTGCCCAACTATATCTTGGTCGTGACATACGCATTAAATTAGATGCTATTCGCCCGAAAAAGCATTTCAAATCGACTACCCTACAGTACGCCAACTTAGTGTGGGAGAGAGGGTTCAAGTGCGTTGGTTCAACAGAAGCATACCCAAATGGAAATTTGGTACCGTCATTAAGAGACTTGGAAATGTTCACTACCAAATTAAACTCGATAACTATTATATTTTAAAACGCCATATAAATCAATTGTATATGACCTAAATCAACATATTTTAATTACAGATTCTCTAGCTCGAAAAGAACCTCAAATAGAAGAAGTCATCATTCATCGAAGCCAGACGCAAAGCATACCTCAAGTTGCTGTAGAAACTCAACAATCACTTACTCCAGGAAGTGCCAGACGATCAAATAGACCTAGACGATTACCAGCACGTTTCTGCGATCATGTAATCTATTAGTGTGGGAGATTGTGATATCCTATTTTAAATATTTATTAGTATGACATCACCTTAACGTTGCAGATAGTTTACATCATTGTTTTCTATCTTTTCATGTATATTATATATATTGAGTTTCAAATGTTGTTGCAATATTACTTTACATATTGCCGCCATCTTTTTGGGATCATTAAGCGTCAGAATATCATACACGTAACAAGTTGTCGTTCCCTTATGTTAAGTGTTTAATTGTCGTTTTTTTTAATTAAATAATAAAGTCCTTTTTATAACGTTAATAAACGCGTGTATCAATTCGTCAGGACATAACATTAGCGTTGTTGAACCTGATTTAAAATATGCAAAGCAAACCTCGGCAATATGTATGTCATTTTTTTCATGGTGGGAAGCAGCATTACGCGGATTGTTTGCTCCAAATACTTCTGGTCCCTGCCGGGATCGAACTAAACCCCGGACCTTGGATCCATTCGTTTTGCCATAGCCGAATACACCACAACATCAGTGTGGTGTAACACATGCCTGGAGCGAGTACTTTTCCGGTATTTTTCTGCCCTCGCCCACTTACGAGAGTACAGCCATAACTGGGTTGCCGCATGCTGTGCCAATTTACAACTTAGCCCGTCCAAAGCAGTCCGAACAGCAGCTAACACCACACATTGCTGTAGCAAGACCGGACAAAGTACTACTGTTGCAATTTAATTGCAATGGTCTTCGAGGCTTAATTAACGAGATAGGGGATTTTATGTGTCGGAATAACATCAAGGTCGATGTGATTCAGGAAACAAAGCTGAACGACACCTGCAGCTTGCATAGTTGTGACGCATACGTAAGTGAGTGAGAATAGGTGACTATTCTGATAAATGACTGTACATGGCGACCGTCAATTAATTGGACTTAGATCACTTCCCCATAATTTTCTCCATTGACCGACCCTTTAACTCAACCTCTGAACGCCGTACTTTTCTCACCCAGAGAAAAGCGGACTGGAACGGGTTCAGAGTTTACAAATCACCGCTTCAGTGAACTACGCATTCCGTTCGACGAGAGGATAGAAGAAACAAATTTCCGAGCCAACGCAACAGCCGCTACACATCCCTGCTGTACGAATACCCAATTTTTTTATTCAATCATTATTTAATTATTGTATCTTTCACAAAGTGAAACTATTAATAAGTGTACATATCTTAAAAAACTAACAAATATTTTATTATTACTTGCCACAGCTTACAATAACATATGTGAATGTACGTATGTTTCTTAGTGAATCATGTCGACAGTATCTTGTTTCTTCAGGCGGTTATGGCCGCCATAACTTCTTAGGTCCCTTGTCAATGGATTTGGATGTGTAGCTAGGTTGTTGAGGTAGTTTCAACAGTTTAGAATAATTTCTTCTTTAACGGTTGGCATGTTTAAATCACAATGTATATTTGAGTTTTTTAAGTACCATGGTGCGTTTGTAATCTGTCTCAGGATTTTGTTCTGTATTCTTTGTATTTTATCAATGTTCGAATTTGAAGCAGTTCCCCAGAGCTGAATGCCATACATCCATATTGGTTTAATTATAATTTGCAGTCGAGTCTGAGTTTGGAGTTACGATTTATGAGCCATGCGAGTTGTTGCGATTTAAGTTTTATTTGGGTAAGTTTAGAATCAATGTGGGTTTGCCAAGTGAGTCTGCGGTCAAGATGGATTCCCTAAGGCCATTAATGCTAATTGGTGGACATGTGTTCCCTCGCAGAGTAAAAGTGATATGTATGGCCTTTTGTTCGTTTACTTTTATTCTCCACTTATGGAGCCAATTCTCTAATAAAACTACATATTCTTGAAGAAGACCAGATGCGACGATGTGATTCTCATGGACACTTGAAATTGCGGTGTCATCGGCGAACGTTGAGATATGGACCAGATTGCTACTAGGCATATCGGAGGTATATAGAACATATAACAGTGGACCTAAGATGCTACCTTGGGGGACGCCGGCTTTTATAGAAATTTCCGAAGACATGTAGCTTTTGTGTTTAATTATGAACTTGCGGCCAAGAATGTAATTTTCTAGCAGATTGTGTGTATTAGGAGGGAGAAACATTTTAATTTTGTGAAGTAGGCCTTCGTGCCATACTTTATCGAAAGCTTGAGAAACATCAATAAACAGAGTTGAACAGTATTTTTTTTTCTTCAAGAGCATTGCATATATTTGTTACTAGCCTGTGAACTTTTTGAATCGTGCTGTGTTTTTTACGAAACCCGAACTGGTGGTTTGGGATGATGTTATTATCGTTTAGCAATTTCATGAGTTTGGCGTTAAGCAGTTTTTCAAAAAGTTTGGACATGTTAGGGAGAAGACTTATCGGTCTGTAAGAATTTGCTTTTGTAGGGTTCTTTTCTTTCTTTATGAATCATATTGATAGTTGATGTTTTCCAAACTATAGGGTAATACCAGAACCGTTATATAGCATTGAAGATTAAGAGAACAAGCTTTTTTGTCACTTCCGGTAATTCAATTATCATTTTGTTAGTTATTAAGTCATGACCTGGGGCTTTTCTTCGATTTAATGCTCTAATTTCTTTTTTAAGATATTTGAATGAGAAGCTCCATGGAGACTGCGAGATTTGATGTGGAATTGGAGGCAAGTTGTGAGTAATGACAGCAGGATTCGGTGAGAATACCTGACGCAGATAGTTAGCAAATACTTCTCCTTTTTCAAAATCACTCCTTGCCCATTGACCATTTGGTATGCGTATAGGATAGTCGGTATTCACTGGTCGTAATTGGATTTGGCTGTATGGTCCAGTTGCTCAACAAAACTTGAGAATTCATCTTCCTTTTTGTTTCTTAAAAGTGTTTGTAGTTTCCTACTGCATTCGTTGAGCAGCGACTTAAGCCTCGGCGATCGATTTTGTTGCCACAGTCTCCTTGCTCGTCTTTTTTCTCTCACTAGTTTTTCGATATCCAAGAACGAAATATTTGTTGTGGATGATTTTGGTGTAGATGAAGAACGTAGTGATGCTGATGTGGATACCTCTGCTGCCATTTTTATAGAACCCATAAGGTTGAGAAGTCCCTGGACTTCTGAAGAAACTGAAGAAACAACAAATGAGTCAACAAATTCGTCTAAGACAATAGAAGTTGCTTGGAGGTATGTTCATCTATATTCGTCCAAAACATGATGTTTTAGGCTGGATTTTATTAAAATTGCCGTACCACCGCAAGATGTGCCCCTCGGATCTTTGGTGTCGTACATTGTGTAGCCTTTTATCGTGAATTGTTAAGTGTGTTTCTGAGATTAACATTACATCAATATTCATATTTTTTAAAAAGTGTTTGAGTTCAAGTTTATGTTGGCGAATGCCGTTTGCGTTCCACTGACAAATTTTTATAGATGACATTATTTCGATTTTCTTGCACCATATTTTGCATTGCTGACATGAAGTTATTCACTGTATTGACTAAATTTTCGATAGATTTTCGAGGCTAGATGTGTTAAACGGTTGATTCACTCTCGGTCCACCATCTTGAAGTTTCGGGGCATTTGCATAAGACGATGTTTCGATAGGGTAACTAGGATTATTATTTTGTAGTTTTCGGTAGTGGTTTAACATTGGTTGCTTGATTAGCTCGGATATCCTTAACGGCTTTGTAGATTGGACAACCTCTGTAATTGGCAGTGTGTTTATCTCCACAGTTGCTGCATTTCTTCACGGTCGCGTCAGATTTATTTTTTTTTACAGTCAGTGACTTTGTGTAGTTCTCCGCATATTACACAAACAGTCGGCAATTTACAATATGTCCGCGTATGACCAAATTCCTGACAGTTAGTACATTGAACTGGACTATTTCTTTTGTGCGGTTCCTCAACGGTTATTCTGCGGTGCATAAAATATTATAGGTCGTAAATTGGATGAGATTCTGATGGTTTAAGCTTTGTATCGTTGGGAATGAGTTCAACACGGAAAAGAGGTTGGGGTACCTTGTTGTTGTTTAAAATATTTGTAACTGATTTCACTTTGAAGCCTCTCTTCGAAAGTTCATGTTCAATTAATGATGTTTCAACGTAGTGGTCAATACCCAAAATGAGACAAAACTTCCCAGCAGAGCAGTGTAAATTCCATACAAAAATTAAGCTAGTAAGCCCAATCGAACAAGCCTAATAACTACTCTATTGTGCTTCTTTAGTATGTCAAAGTAGGTAGAGCTTTACCCTTCTTTGGAGGATTATAATATTCAAGATGTCTGGTCAAATATGCCTCACATGAGAAGCTGTAATTGCAAAATATTTATTAAATTCATCCATATTATAAATTTTGGGAATGGATTTCCACCCCCAAAAAATAATTGTGTGGGATAATAATATGAAGTTATGTGAACATTTGCTAATATTAACGGATATTAAATTACTTGCCAAAAAATAAAAGAAAATGTATTAAAAACTACTACAAATTGTTCCTTATCTTTTCCCAAAATTGTCAAATAAATAGGGGTGATCGAATAACAGAACGATCCGGCAAATCAGCCGAAAGCCGCCAACCCATTTTCGCCACCGCCGATAATTCTGGATAGGCTTGTAACTCTGATCACATCGCTGTCGCTTTTGGTGACATGTTATTTTAACCGCTTATTCATTGTGCACACCGGGATTAACAATGAGAAAAGGATTATCAAGCGTTGTATACATTGTCTCCGAGTCGAGAAGGAACCACCACAATTTACCACAGACAGATTGCGCAGATCATCCGTAGCGCAGTCATATAAAGCGCTTAGCTCCGACGGAATGTGTATGATGATGATGAAGAAATTGGATGAAACGGGAGTAGGGTACCTATTAGTCCCGTAGCCTGGAAAATGGGAATATGATACAGCTACTGAAGCCAGGGAATGATGCGAGTAAGGGATAATTGTACATGCCGATCTCTCTTCTCTTTCCAGTAGCGAAGACGATTGAGGCGCTTCCCTTCTGAGCATTAATGAAAATTTCGGATTGCTGATCATCAACACGGATGATAAGGTAAATGTTGGTAAAATAATAGTAGTATAATTACAATAGTATTAATTTAGTATATTTACAAATTATTATTAGAAATGCATTTCATATATTTTTATTTATAAAGGATCCTCTTAAAATACCGAAAGTAAGCGATACTCGACGGCTTTCGATAGAAGGAACAGTAACCAGAATTGTCGAACAGTGGATTGAGTTAAAACTCCATTTTACGTTGGCGACTGAAAACGAAAAGTGCCACAAAGCGCAAATTCTAAGTCAGATGTACAACGATGAGATAATTTATTTGTATTTACGTTTTTTAAAGCCAATTCTGAAAGATATGCAGCGTATTAACAAAAGTTTTCAAAGTAAAGATGCAAACTCTACCAAATTACTGCAAGAACTCTCTACAAATAAAAATTATTCCTGCTGATATTGAAGTTGACATTCTGCAAGATGATTTCGAAAGTGTTTTTATGATTTGTATTTGCGAATATGATTTGTATTTGCGCTACGAGTTTGAAAAGGAGACAAAAAGATTAAAACTGGCACTGTAACTGAAAACCAAGTGAGAACAAATTGTATCAACTTTATCATAAGATTAGTTAAGCAATTAAAGTTAAGGTAATAATATAATAATATGTACATACATATATTTTTTATTATATTTGGCTCTGCTTTGGCATTTCAGGCTTCCAGATAATTTCAAAATATTGGAAAAAGTAGAATTATTCTCTGTCGACAAAGTTTTGCGTGCTAGAAAGGATAGTATTGTTGAAATTCTGGAACACTTTAAAATAAGTAATATTGGCGAACTGATCCATTTAGAGAAATGGGAACATGTCAAAGATAATGTCAAATTTTGGGCAGAAGTTTTAAAATATCAAGACGCTGGCGGAAATAATCCATTTAAGTTACTTGCAAAATTTGCAATAAGGATTTTGTCTTTGCCTTGGTCAAATGCTGAAGTAGAGCGAGTGTTTAGTCAAGTAAACATTGTTAAATCAAAATTAAGAAATAGAATGAATACTGATACATTAAGTTCCATATTATACATAAGGTAATTTGTAAAAACTTTATCAACAATGAAAAGCTTCATATTTTGTTTCTGTTCACAGATATGGGTTAAGCAGACACGAAAAGTGTTGCTACAATTACAGTGTTCCGTGAAAGTACCTTAAAATGATATGAACTACTGATTCTTATGTAAATAATACTAACGAAAATGATTTTATAGAAGTTGATAACATTCTATCTCTGCCTTTTTTCATACATTCATTGATTTTACCACGCATTCATTCAACAATAGCTATTGCTATTGTTATTTCATAATTCGTTGTTTTTGATGATTGCCTTTTTCACACTCTTATTTATAATGTTGTTACTTGTCAATATGCTCAATATATGCTTATTTTTTGTGATTGCATTCAAAAGCATAAAATAAGCACTCAAACCGTTCTCTAATATAAAGTGACTACGTTGGAATTTAAATTCAGGATGAATTGGTCGTGATCATGTTGTTGTCAAGCTTGCCGAAATCGTATGAAAAATTTGTTGTGGCAATGGAGTGTACAGTAATTCTGCACAATGTGTTATACGTGCCTATGATGAAAGGTAACTTTGTGTCTGTAAAAACAGACTGTGCGAAAATAGATACAAAGTGACATTTGATAATTATTGTGCGAAAATCATAAGCAAAAAAGACGAAATTATGTTCAAAGTGAGAAAAAACAAGAACTATTTATTTTCCGCAATAAATTTGAAGAATGTTTTACTGCTAGAATATGCGATAAAGTAGCACGACAGATTTGGACATCCTTATTTTCGAAGTCTGCAACAATTGGCAAATAAACGAATGGTTTACGGAATTAATAATTTTACTATAGTCGTGGAAAAATGTGATGTTTTATTTAGCTAGAAAAAGTGATGTGCGGCGAAGATTTTTTGTGCTTTGAAGAAGATAGCGAATTCTCAGACAATGCTGAAATGTTACATGAAGCTTTGGCAGAAAATGATGAAAAGGCTGACAGTATGGAAGAACAGATTTCGAAGATCTGAAAATCTATTGAACAAAAATGTAAAACCGTGTTGAATTCTATGAGAAGTACCGATATATTTACCACAGACTGTTAATGTAGCAGTTACTAGTAAACATTCTACAGAATGTATGCAGACAATGAAAAATGAATACCGTACTCTCATATCTAACAGATACTGGAAGAACGTTAAATATTGTCTTCATAATCATTGTATTCAAAAATTGTTAGCAATCTATTAATTATCTTACTCCAGCAATAAATATTTGAAGTAAACCCATATTTTTTATTTTGACTTTCATTACAAAATAAAATATATATATATATATATATATATATATATATATATATATATATATTTAATTTGCAAAGGGATTTACGCGCTATTTATAAAAACAATAAAAAATCACAATTTAAAAAATATTTCCAGTTCCTGCCTTAATTTCTTCATCATTCCTGCTTCTTTTATGTACCCCAGCTCATCTTCTAACCATTGTCCCTGTACCAGTTTTATTACCCAGTTCCATGTTATGCTAATTTGTAATAAGCCGATACGACTTTAGTTACTGCCTGTATTTTATTTATTCATTCCTGTTCCTGCATTGTGCCCCTGCACATCTTCTGTTATTGGTACCAGTTCCCGGCCCAATTCCCGTATATTAACATGTATTATTTGCTCTATGTCAATATATATTTTCTCTGTCCGTACTTCTTGTTATTTATTTTTATATCTTTAATACAGTTTTTCTTCTGCAATGTAATAGCTAATTGCTAATAGTCCATACCGTTTCATGTGTATTTCCAAACAACCTTTGTTTTTGAATATAATTTTAATTTTTAAGGGAATTCATTTTAAGTAGCTTCTCAAACGCGATTATAAAGATGCCTTTCAAAACTTCTACTTCACGTGAAATTATATTTTTTCTTGGTGATTTTAACCTACCTGTAATCACATGGAATCAGACATTCGACTCTAATGTTCTTTGGCCTATTGTTGCAAACAATAGACAAAATGCATTGAATCATTGTTAGATTATGGACTGTCTCAAGTTAATAATGTGTATAACTTATTTGGTAAACTTTAAGATCTAACTTTTGTAAACCAGCCGTCGGAAGTTTCGCTGAACTCCTCTAATCCGTTGACACACCCTGAAAATCGCTAGTATTCTAGAATTGATTTAAAAATTACGATTCCTTATAATTCTTGTACTAACATTTCAAAATGTATTAGTAGTAAAAAAATACTGTTTTACTAAAACATATTACTCTAAACTCAACTCACTTTTATCTACTATTAATTGGAATGATATTCTGTCGTCAAAGGTTTTAGACGTTTTGATAGATAATTTCTATAGTGAATTATATCAATGTATTTCTAAATCAGTTCCTAAAATATTAAAACGTGATAATATTGGCCCACCTTGGAACACTAATCATTTGACAAGATCGAAGATCAAGAAAAACAAATTATTTAAAAAATACCAAAAAACAGGTTCTTCTACTGACTTTTCTAAATATTCCATCTGATTAAATTCGGAATTGCTATTTGAAGGAAAATTGTGGTGTATTCTGGTGTACCACAAGGAAGCCATCTTGACCCTGTCTTATTTACACTATATATTAATGAGCTTCCATCAGTAATTCGGCATTCTAATGTATGCTGATGATGTAAAAATATTTATTTATTATGAATTACAATACAAAGTGAATTTATATTCTAATTTAATTTTCCAAGGATTACGCTTATAGCCGAGCACTCTACCAACTCGACTACCGGGGCGCTCTTGATGTAAAAATATTTCGGTCCTTTAAGGTGCCGTTGGAGCAATATTATCTACAATCTAATCTTGAATGGTGTAAAGTAAATTTTATGGTACTAAATATTTTGAAATGTAAATATATATCATTTTCTAGAGTTAGACATTCTAGAACCAATTATTTCTTTGGTGATCACGAACTCGAGACTGTAGTTACCTTCCTTGTCCTCGGAATATTGTCCGATGAACGTCTGAACTTTCGACTTCACATTTCAATGATAGTGAACAAAGCTTATAGTGCTCTTGAAGAGCTGGAGTAAGGGGTTTTCAAGCAATTATATACCTGTTTGGTTCGCTGCATACTTGAGTATGGTTCTATTATATGACACTCATCTTATACTATTCATAGCAACATTATTGAATCTGTGCCAAAATTCCTTTTATTTTGTCTACGTGGAACCCCCGCACATTGCCAACATATGAATTTAGGCTTAATCCCACTAAGATGCCATCTTTGAAAAGTCGTCGTACTATGCTGAACATTAATTTCCTGGTGAATGTTATCCAGGGCAACATGAATAGAATGTTTATAAATATTCCTACCAGACCTACTAGACATTTTCATTTGATTCACGTTGATTACTTCCGCACAAATTATGCAATAAGGATTCCTTCCGCCACTTGCGTGTTCAATTTAATAAATACTACCACATCATTAAATTATCGGAAAATAAAACTCTAAGAAAGATAATATTGTATTTAAATACCAAAATCAAAAATTGTTTACAACTTGTAGAAAAAATCTACCTATTATTTTCGCATATCTTTTTTTTTTTAAATTAATAAAGTATTTACTAAGGAACATTATGAATCAAATTAGAAGTAAATAAGTTTTAATTCAGTAGAACTAAGAAATAGGTAAAACCACTTTAAAAATATGGTCACAGCTAAAGTCGGACAGACTCTTGGGACTTAACTATAGTTTAATTGTACTTCTATGAATCTTTTTCATCTGAGTCCAAAAATATAAACAAATGTAGGATCCCGAGATCGGAGCCTTGAAAGTTCGGATGTATAATTAGAGCTATATTCGTCATTCCTGATCCAATCGGATCGATCGTTGAAAAGCTTATTGAATTTACTAGAATACAGCGGAACAACACTTGCAAAATGTTTAATCCATTGCGATTAATTTTAGCATTTTTGTTAAGCATCAAATTCGAAAATTTTGGGAGATGTGAAGTGGAAGGACCAAAACTTGAATTTTTGCAACAATTTTGTTCAGCGAAAACTGCAATAACTCAGCCAATTACTGACGGATTGTACAACACAAGGTATAGCATTACTCAATACTAAATGTCTTTTTTAAATAAATTCTCAAGTACTACGGTTATCTCACAAAGTAAACAAGTAAGGGAAGGCTAAAGTCGGTCGGGGCCGACTATATGATACACTCCACTTTCTATCCGAATACAATTCAACTCGGTAAGAAGTGAAAACGGGAAGAATTTTTGTAAGTTTCCTAATCATAGGCTAATATCACCTGGTCCAATTTGTCAAATCGGAAATATTTATATCGGTGCTATATCCAAACATGGAATATAGCGTCTACCTTTCACAATAAGTTCATCCAGTTCAAATATAACGTGTTAAGCTCATTTTGTGAAAATTCGTGCTTTCTGGTGCGGAAAATGTCTATCCGAAATTTGCATGGGAAATTTTTGGGGCGAAATTTGTATGGGAACTATATATATATATATACCGATGACCCATTTTCACCATGGGTGTTTCCAGTTTAAATATGAGATATTTTGACAGATTTGAAGAAGATCTGTTAAAATATGTGGTTTATAGAGTGGAAAAAGTGACATCGGGAGTGAAATTTGTGTGGGAGCTATATATAAATCTGAACCGATC
Organism: Polietes domitor; assembly: GCA_947397865.1. Classification (NCBI taxonomy): domain Eukaryota; kingdom Metazoa; phylum Arthropoda; class Insecta; order Diptera; family Muscidae; genus Polietes; species Polietes domitor. Next base: position 80,243,173 of record OX377618.1, on the reverse strand, counting down.
TGACCCATTTGCGCCATGGCTGTTTATAGAACAAATATAAGATATTTCGCCTAATTTGATGAGGATGTGTTAAAATATGTGGCTTCTAGAGCAGAAAAAGTCAATTCGGGAGCGAAATTTTAATGGGAGCTATATATAAATCTGAACCGATCTGACCTATTTTCACCATAGGTGTTCCTAGTTTAAATATAAGATGTTTTGCCAAATCTGAAGACAATCTGATACAATATGTGGTTTCGAGAGCGGAAAAAGTGAAATCTGGAGCGAAATTTGTATGGGAGCTATATATAAATCTAAACCGATCTGACCTATATTCACCATGGTTGTTTCTAATAGAAATATAATATGTTTTGCCAAATCTGAAGACAATCTGATACAATATGTGGTTTCTAGAACGGAAAAAGTCAAATCGGGAGCGAAATTTGTACGGGGCTATATCTAAATCTGAACCGATTTAATCCATTTTCAACATAGGTGTTTCTAGTATAATTATAAGGTAAAGAAAGGCAATTTGAAGCAAATCAAGTGAAATGTGTGGTCTCTAGAGCGGAAAAAGTCAAATCGGGAGCGAAATATGGGAGCTATATATAAATCTGAACCGATCTAACACATTTTTACCACAGGTGTTTCTAGTTGAAATATAAGATGTTTTGCCAATTTTAAAGAAAATCTGTTGTAATATGTGGAATCTAGAGTGAAAAGAGTCAAATTGGGAGTGAAATTCGTATGGGGGCTATATGTAAATCTGAACCGATTTTCTTCAAATTAAATAGCTGTTAAGTCAGTGTATGAATTTATTGTTAATTTATTCAATTTTGTCATGTTATGTTTTTTGTTCATAACTGTCCCATTGTGCATGTCTGTCCCTTTATGTCGCTGCCTAATCTATGCTTACTCTCCTTACGTCGATCGTAAGCATAGCAAAAGCAATTGAAAGGAAAAAACAAAATAAGTTTCGTTGCAATCTGTTTTGAATAACAGCAGCAACAAACATCCATACGTATATCCAAACGCATATATACATACATGCGTACGTACATGGGTACATCGAGAGAATACACTCAATTGGCGGGATCCATCTACGTGCGTATACAAAAAAACAGACATGCAGTTTTGTTGTTGTCATTTCTTCTTGTTGTCGCTTTGTCTGCTTTGAATTTTGGAAGAAATAAACATTGTAATTTTGAAGTCAAAGCCACCGTAGCGTTTTTATTTTTTCGGCCTTTTTTGGTATTTGATTTGCACTGTAGAAAAACCTTTCAGCAGTGTGTATTTAAATAAATAAAAATTAAAATACAACTGCCGGTCGGGAAAACCCTCCTGATTGTACATTTTGGCGACCGTGACAGGACAGTGTAAAATTTCTAAACAATTTTATCGTGTTTATCAAAAATATTTGCCTCGCATCGAACTGCTACATAAGCTAACACAACAACAAATTTGCTTGCCTCATCGATTTCAGCATTTTGCAATCATCATGAGTTTGGAAGATCTAAAGCAACAGCGCACCATCACAAAGAAAAATATTTCCCGCATAAAAAGTGTGATTGATGCAAATGGAAGGGGTGAAGGTAAATCTCTTTCTTCTGCGGAATTAAGGTGTCGTTTATGTATTTTCGTATTTCAAACAAATCCTATCAATCCAAAATAAAATCGACGCAGATGATAACGGTCGTGGTGATATCGAGGATTTGTATGTTTATATAAACTCCCAATTTTTTTTTACTGAACCAACACTCAGGGGATGTCCCTATAAATGCAGTGCATTGCGTTGGTGGAAGGAAGATCAGGTATTGGAAGGAGGAAAGAGGGAGTAGTGTCTGTTGACATCTGTTTTGAATCTCTGAATGTCGTAATTGGAGGGAAAGATATTAGCCGGAAGTCGCTTCCACATACGGATAGTACGGGCGAAGAACGAATTTATTCTGTAATGTGTAGTGCGGCCGGGTGAGCGTTCCTGGAGAGTCGCGTATCTCTACCGAACGTTCTCACGGGCGGTATGAGATCACTAATTTCCGAAGAACAAACACCATGAAAGTATCGATAGAACAATGACACACAACCAACATTACGACGGTGTTCAAGGGAGACAATAGAATTGGATATCCTACCGTCACCTATCATCACCATCGCCCTCCTCTGGACAACAACTAGCGGAGGAAGGACACAATACAACATTATCTGATTCATCGTTTGCTATCCCAATGTCTAGAAACAAGATGCCCCGACTGAAATTGCCTAGCTTCAGTGGAAAATACAGTGAGTGCAAAAACTTCATAACATCGTTTAAACAAATCATCGATCGTGAACAGGGACTCTCAAACATCGAGAAATTCAATCTCTTGCTAAACTGTCTCCAAGGCCATGCTTTAGAAACGGTGAAAGCATTTCAAATAACAAATGAAAATTATCCCAAGGCTTTAGAAAGGCTAAAGGCTCGTTATGACAATAGCACTCTGATATTCATGGAAAATATTACAACACTTTTTGAGCTGCCTGACGTCTCCAAGTCAAATTCGGGTCATTTGAGAAGTCTTGTGGATAATGTCTCCGCACTTTACAGCTCGCTCTTGGCTTATATTGTAATGGAAAAGGTTGATGGGGATACCAGAAGAAAATGGAAGGATTCTCTGGATTTTAGTAAGTTACCAAAATGGGACGACTGCTCAAAAATTCTTGAAAGAAGATGTCAATATTTAGAATCATTGGACACAACGGCTGCCTCTCGAAAACCAGATAATCATTCTGGAAAACCTAATCAAAAATCGTCGAAACATGGATATTCGTTTTCGTGTTCAAATCGCGTTTGTGCCTTTTGCACTGAATCTGACTACTCTATTACACAGTGCCATCGATTTAAAGATTTGGATGTGTCACTTCGAATCGAAAATGTGAAGAAACTTGGTCTCTGCATAAACTGTCTGGCCAAAGCTCATCAAGTTACCAATTGTCCATCGTCGTTTACGTGCAAAAAAAGTCCTCGTCCTCGTTCTCACCACACAATGCTTCATCGTACTCAATCGGTTCCAAGGTCCTCATGTCCTGATCCAATGCCATCTACATCGGTTGCTGCCACCAATGATACATCAGCTTCAGTTCACGCACATATGGAAGGTTCTTCGCCTCATGTTCTCTTTGCAACAGCGATGGTTTTAGTTCGTGATAATTCTGGATCTTATAAATTGGGAAGGGCTCTTCTAGATTCCTGTTCTCAATTAAATTTCGTCACCGATGAGTTTGCGCAACGCCTAAATCTACAAAGAGTGAAAAAATACGTGGAAGTGTCCAGCATTGGAAACTCGTGTACAAAAGTAAAACATAATTGTTCCACCAATATAAAATCCCGCGTAACAGATTTTGAAGTGCCACTATCATTTTGCACTACACCATACATTTCGTATCAACCTGATCCAGAATTAGATATATCGTCTTGGAATTTGCCCCCAAATACACAACTTTCTGATGATTATTTTTACAAATCAAACAAAATCGACTTGCTCAGTGGTACTGAAACCTTCTTTGATATATTGTCTGTTGGTCAAATCAAGCTTGGGCCAAATCTTCCAAAATTGCAAAAAACTTTGTTTGGGGTCGTATTTGACGCATCTTGTCCCACTTCATCACAGACATCTTTAAATGATATTTTAATGGTTGGCCCAACAATCCAAGAAGAGCTATATCTATTGTTACTACGCTTTCGGCTACATAGCTTCGCCCTCACTGCACATATCGTCAAGATGTACAGGCAAGTTTTGGTTGACCAACATGACCGTAAGTACCAATATATTTTGTGGAGATACTCTGAACAAGAAGAAATTAGAACGTACCAATTAAATACTATCACTTACGGGACATCTGCTGCCCCATTCCTCGCTGTACGCTGTTTGCATTATCTTGCTGACGAATACATGGATATTTTCGAACTTGGGGGAAAAGCTATTAAATCTTCGTTTTATGTTGACGATTTTCTCGGTGGTGCTGAAACTGTTGAAGAATTAGTTGTACTCAAATATCAGGTGACCGAAGTACTCAAACGAGGCTGTTTTGAGTTAGACAAATGGAATTCAAATCATGAAATTGAGTTTGGACAATTCTGTTACAAATGCTCTCGGAATTTCCTGGGACCAAGAAAGAGACTTCTTCATATTTTCGTCAAAATTCAAACCTGAAAAAGTTGTTACAAACCGCTCAATATTATCTTTGTCGTCCTCTCTTTTCGATCCCCTGGGGCTATTAGCACCTCTCATCATAAAAGCTAGGATTATTCTTCAAGAACTATGGATACTCAAAATTGACTGGGATGAATCTGTCCAACAAGATGTACATACGTCTTGGTTGCAATTCGTCAGTGATCTTAAATTGTTATCGTATATTCAAATTCCTCGCTATTGTTTATCCCCATCTCCAGAATCGGTTCAATTACATGTTTTACGATTCATCAATACGTGCTTATGGCTGCTGTCTCTATATTAGGGTGAAATCGAGTTCAGGTGAAATATACAAACAACTATATACTGCAAAATCAAGAGTTGCTAATACCAAAAGAAAATCGCTTCCGAATTTGGAATTGTGCGGCCTCAACTTCTAGCTAAATTGTATTCAAAAATACAAAATCTTTTCAATATTCCAAGGCATCTTGTATTTTTATGGACTGACTCACATATAGTTCTTTATTGGCTCCAACAACATTCTTCAACTCTTTCTGTATTTGTGGGTAACAGAATATCTAAAATACAAGATTTAACCAACGGATGCATTTGGCACCATGTACCTTCGCATTTAAATCCAGCTGACATTGTCTCAAGAGGTTCAAATGATCAAAAATTAACTTCGTCAATATGGTTTAACGGTCCTGATTTCCTTGCACAAAATTCGGACAACTGGCCCCAAAAATACAATCCAACAATATTTCTGAGTTTATCGAAAATTGCAGCTCGTATTTAAAAATGGTTCGAATTATCTCTTGGATCTTTCGGTTTTGGCATGCATTGTCTTCCTCAAAATCTAATAAATTCGATTCTGGATATTTACAGCCCCAGGAATTAGAGCATGCCCTGCTTGCGATTGTGTGACATATGCAAAAACAACATTTCAAAGAAGACATTATGCCTCAACCCATTCCTTGACACTACAGATGGTATCCAAATCCTAAAGGTGGGAGGCCGCTTAGAATTGGCTGATATACCTGAGGCCCAAAAGCATCCAATAATCTTGGCCAAGGATAATAATTTTGTAAAATGTTATATTCGACATCTTCATAACAAAAATTATCACGCTGGCCCAAAGGCATTGATTTCTTTGACTCGCATGCGCTTTTGTGTGATCAACTTAAGAAGTCTTTGTCGGGAAATAGTGAATTCCTGCCCTCAATGCATACGATACCGTCCAAAATTCATTCAACAACATCGTGATTACAAGAATAGATGGACAGACGGACGGACATTGCTAAATCGACTCAAAAAGTGATTCTAAGTCGATCGGTATAATTAACAATGGGTCTATCTTGTTTCCTTTTGGGTGTTACAAAGAAATGCACAAAGACATAATACTCTCGTGGAGTGTATAAAAAGCATTGGAATAGCGAAAAAAAATAAACAATATATGTGTGATGGATGTATTCCTCAAGATGTAAATAAACAGCATTCATCGTTAGAAAGGAACAAGATACTTCTTTTTAATTTCGCTGAGAAACTTAAAATCGATTGATAATCGACTAAGTTATAGGCTTATAAGTGTGCAAAGATATGCAAAGCCGTAACCCATTTTACCCGTAACCCATGATTTTGGGGGTGTCTGGCAAATTTCAAATACAGATTCTTGTTCTACGCGACAATACCCAATAATAGATATGTAGATTTTTTCTACACCTTGTAAACATTTTTTAAATAGCTTGCCCGTCTTTCATTCAATATGAGAGACTATATCTCATATCAGCTCGATTTCGCATGCAATGTGAAAAGGCTATAAGTCTTAATTTTTCGTCATAGCTTTTCCCGAAATAAGGAAACATGATAAATAAATCAATTCGCCGTATAATGTGAAATATGTACTTTAAATTGTTAATTAATACAATAAATAGTTGTTTACCTTAACTACTCCTTCCGCATCACACCTAAAATTGAAATCACCAAACACAAAAAAAGGAACTAATCCATTTTTCTCGTCCAAATGAAACCTAAAATGCAAATGATAATGCTGTTTTTATACATACATATTAAAATTGCAATTACTTAATTACCTTTCCAGAGTGTGTACCAATGCTCTTCTTCTTGTTCTGCAATAGATGGACGGAAATTCTTCGCAAGCAGCTAAATTAGATGCATCATGAAACAGGTGAATGTTGACTAGATCGAAAACTGTGTTATTAACTTCCCAGCGAGTCCGCATGAATCCTTTTCGAGACCACTTACACTATAAACAAATAGTTTGGCGCTATCAAGATCAAAATACTTTCTTATTAATATTAATAAATACCTCTGGAAAAAAATGTTGCGGGAATTTCGACTTCTCTTTGGTGGCTATAGTTTCTATATTACCAGAGTAAATGTCTTTTCCTTCAGCCTTCTCCCAGGTACGTGTGAGAAAATTCCAAAATCGTACACTTTTTAAATTTTTGTGTATAAAATATAGATTTCCAAGTGCCTTTGGTAGACGAAATGTAATAAGAATGTCGTTAATCTCAAGCGTTGGTTCATAGAAAATAGTGGCGTACGGTCATAACGCCCAAATCGATATATGTCATAAAGCCCAACAATCGGCATATCGACCAAATTTGGGCAATAAAATGTCATAATGTCCAATAAAAATGTCAGAAAGTCCAAATAATTTATTTGGGCTTTCTGACGCAAAATTTGGGCTTTATGACCTTCTTTTGGGCTTTATGACATTTTTGTAAAATGAATAATACTCAGAAACCCATCTGAATGAAACTTTTGTATAACAGTTATGTGTTTTCTATCACTAGAGGCGTAGTCAAATAAAAGAGTTACTTCGCAGTTGATTAATTTGATCCAAAACCGCCTACGCAGGGAAAAGACGTTTGGTTTGCCGGCCTACGGCCGGAATTAAAGATTTTCTCCTATGAAGTATGTCCAAAGCCAGCTATGCAAAGTAAAGGTTTTCTACGTTGCCGGCTTTCGGCCGGGATTAATTGTTTTTTATCTATGGGGTACGTCCACGGCTTTCGGCCGGGATTAGAGATTTACTCCTATGGTGTATGTCCAAAGACGGCTACGGCTACTAGAAAACTTTTACTTGCGTATACGGCTTCGGACATACTCCATAAGAGAAAATGTTTGATTCCGGCCGAAGGCCGACAACTCAATAAAATCTTTAATTCCGGCAGAAAACTTTTACTTTGCGTAGCTGGTTTTGAACATATCCCATAGGAGAAAATCTTTAATCCCGGCCGAAGACCGCCAACGTAGAAAACCTTTACTTTTCGTAGCTACGGCACGGCTACTAGAAAACTTTTACTCTGAGTGTCCGGCTTCGGACATACTCCATAGGAGAAATTCTTTAATTCAACTCAAGAAATCTTTATAATGCGTAGCCGTCTGTGGACATACCCCATAGGAGAAAGTCTTTAATTTCGGCCGCATGCTGGCAGCGCAGAAAACTTTCACCTTGCGTAGCTGGTTTTGAACATACCCCATAGGAGAAAATCTTTAATCCCGGCCGAAGACCGCCAACGTAGAAAACCTTTACTTCGCGTAGCCGGCCTTGGATACTTCATAAGAGAAAATCGCAGAAAACCTTTACTTTGCGTAGCCGGTTTTGGACATATCTCATAGGAGAAAATAATTAATCCCGGTCGAAGGCTGGCTACTTGGAAATCATGAGGGTTTTGGGCAATATATCGCAAATTTGGGTTTTACGACGGTCCGTGGATTGAGCGTTATAGTTTTAGGCGTTGCAGATTTGGGCGTTATTGCCTAGAAATAATTTCACAATGCCCAAACGCAACGACATATTGCCCAAAAAATCGATAAATTTTACAACATAATCAACGCATCGTTTTTGGGCTTTGTGGCATTTTCAATTTGGGCGTTATGACCTTGGGGTTATGACCGTACGCCGACAATAGTTATCTGTAGACTTTATGATACCAATACTTCATTTCATTTTTTAGGGATGATTTTAAGCCACCGAGCTGTGAGGACGTGTTTCTTTGTTCGTCCGCCAGTGGTGGTGTTGTATATGTGATGACCCAAAATTAAATTTGCTTTGTGGTATTACTACTATATTAAGGCCAATAATAGGTACCTTTTACGTTATGTATTCTTGTACAATAAATCATTATGTATAAATACCCCTATTAACTATTTAAGGGTCACACATAAATTCCTGCGGGCAGCCGCACTTAAAACTAGGAAGACTTAAATCGATCGATTCGCAAATAGAGCTGCTTCAGCCGCTTAAGTATTGCGCTTGACGAATGGTGTTGCTGACAGTGTCCTGATCCAGGAACCTTGGATAGTTAAAGAAATGGTTTGTGAATTAAGGGCGCCAACTTTTAAAATACTTCCATCCGTCCAAAACAGACGGTCCACCATCCGTAGAAGTGGTCCCACCTGTTTGTTTTAATTGAGTTATGGAAAGGAGAACTAGCGATGGGCGATATCTGATATTGGGAGCAGACGCAAATGCTCATCATCTAATTGCGGGTAGTACAGATACGAGTCTAATGTACATTCGGCTTCAAAATAAAAGTTGTCGATGTTCCCGACTAAAATGAAAGATTGGTTTGTTTTATAAGATCTCCCAAAATATTTCGCTTTTATCATTATCCGTTCGAGAGCTGGACACCTTCAAAAAACGTCAATAAATCAGGTTTTCCTTGAAAAGAATTCACGATGAGAATGGTATAGAAAAAACCGTTAGAAATTAAAATGTGGCCCGAGCCTTATCAAACCGCATTTCTTTTTATAAAATCTGTCCCGAGCCTTTTCAAAACGTATCAAAAACCTGTCATATGGCTCAGAATAAAGCGCAAATTTTTACGATTTTAGTGCAAGAATCTGCCATAACTGTCAAATTTTTAATTCGATTTGTGTTTTAAGGGTATGGTTGGAGAGGTATTGATCGCTAATTGCAATTAAAAGAACTTCTTAACTCATTAAGGGCCGCAAATTTTGTTTGTACTGTTGGTTATCGGTGGTTTAAATGAGAAGTAAAAAGTGAAATATGGGGTTATTTGCATAGTAAACACATTCTAATCTTACAAAAAGCTAATACAATTCTCATCATGAATTCTTTTCAAGAAAAACCCAATTTATATACGAACGGACAATGATAAAAGTGAAATATTTTGGAAGGACGCAGTAAACAAACCATTATTTTATCATTATATTTCAATATGTAAACATGGCAATGAGCCAACATTTCGTCTTGATGCCACTTTTGCCACTGACTCACTTGCTGATTGTATTAACGGATGGGAGTAACACTCGTTATATCAAATTAATATTACTAGAGCTGGCGACCAAAGTGAGCATTCCTAGAAATGTGAGCAAGACAAACTGGCGTACAAACGACCGTAAATTTGCCGCAAATGGACGCAGATGAACTAGACTCAATGGTCCAACATGTCAGCAACACTCTTAGTATTTCTCTTGCTTGATCTGGAGGCACAAGGACAAACAAAAACCAATGAAGAAATGAATTGCCGTTACGTAAATTACCTTTCGAATGACATACAACTCTTCGGGATCGGTCCAATATTTTTCGAGATATAAAGTGAAACATTTTCAGCTTAAATGTCAAGCCAACTAAAAACGGCGCGTGGCAGACGTAATGCTCAATTAAGCGCACAAAGCTTTATCGATTTTTATCAATAGTCCATGACGCTTAATTTGTCCCCATTTTGCTCCATTGTAAATAATTAATTGGTGAATTTTTAAAAATACAGTTTTTGAGATTTACCGTAAAATGTTCAGCAGAATTAAAGTCTTCGTCCATAAAAATTCGAATAAGTTCATATTCATGCATTTCTGGTGCTTCACATAATTGTTTTATAAATTCCTGCACACATTCCATCGATTTCTCGTAAGTCTTTCCACCGACTTCTTGTAAGTGTAAAGCCAAAAATTTCGGATGGAGTTCTTCTACCTTTTGTAGAAATACCACCAGCCATGGTCGTAACAATCGAAGTGGCTACATTTTAGAAGTTATTAAATAATGATAAGAGAAAAACAAACATTTAAAATATCCATTATAGATATAACATATACATACGTCTTCAAACAAACTGCCTACATTAGCCGTCACTAAAAGAGTGTATATGCATTCATCGCTATCAGATGTGTATGTTTTCTTTGATGCATTCATTATAGACAAATTAAAAGTTGTTTTATGTGGAATTAATTCATAAAGCTGTTCGAAAGCTAAACATTTGGTTGATATGTTGATTAGTTCATTGTAGATTATATGCTTCGCCTCTTTGCACAGAGAATAATAAATTTACAAAATAAAGACAAAATACTTGCAACTACCCAGGCTTTTTAAAGGTAGTTCTTAATTTAATTATTATACTACTTGACACTACTATTTGATACAACTAATACGGAATACATATCAAAGATAATAGAGAGAACTGCGTTTAACAAATTCTCCGAGAAACTGTAGTACGAAGGATTTTATTCAGATGTCACTGAATGTCAATTTGGAGAGATGATTTCCCTTTTTTATAGCCTTGTCACACTACCTGTAATAAAGTTGATTTCTTGTGAAATCTACATGTTGAAATCGACACTGTCACACTGCAATTTTTTGACAATTGGTCGATTTAGTTTGGCAAACTATTGTTTGTAAACAAAGCAAAATGTTAACAGTCGCAATGGAAAACACTAATAAAGGAAAAATTAAATTGAATACTAAAATGTGTGTTAATTTTTATTCGAATAAAAAAACGAAACTGCAGTGCAGACTATACGTCTCCAATTTATATTTTTGCAAAGAAAACTGCAATACTAAGGCTTTTTTTCTTTAGCTGTGATAGAAATTTGTATCGAGAATTTTAGCTATCGCGGTTAAGTTAAGACCTATTATCCAGTTTTAATTTCCCAGCTAAGTCTTGTCAGCGTACCGGACTTTTTTGTCCAATCCGACATATACGGTGCAGTCAAATTAATAGGCCTGATCGATTAGGCTTACTAGCTTACAATTAAGGGACTTGATAAGATGACAACGTTGCTACACATTGGTTTTTATTTTTTATTTATTTACAAGAATTTAACTTATAATTATAAATTACAAATTAAATTTAAGAAAATAGGCATTGGCATCTAAGGCCTTATTGCCTAGTGAGAAAATGGAGGGATTAGCATAACTTATGTCTTCATTTAATTTCCCATATTAAACCAGTCACTTCCAGATATTTCAATAACTTACTAACAACACCAGCGCTATTAAGGTCCAACAAATTATAAGGTTTCAATGTGCCAAAAATGTCCGTTCTGACATTATGAAATACTGATCTAAAATATGCTCAGTAGAGATTGTACAAATATTACCAAATTTGCATATGGAAGAAAGTGTTTTGTCAATATATCATTCACGAGTAACTTTGGTATGTCCGAGTCTTAGTCAAGGTAGTTTTGCAAGAGATGTTTTTTTTTTTATATGTTTCGTAGTGTGATCTGTGCCGTGTAAATATTTCTTGTATTTGTGTGATTGTTTATATTTTTATTGCTAGTATTTTCAAATGTGGATTTATTTATAACTTGGTACTTTTTCTTCAAAAAAACCTATGTTGTTACAATTAAATTTTTTTCTCATATAAAGTGATAACAATGAAATGTGTCCTCCTCGCGACAAGGAGTCTGTAATCTGACTATCTAAAAAATGATATTATCATTCACAGACTTTCCCATTTAAAACCCAATCTGTTGACTACTGAGTAGTTTATTCGATTCCATAAACAACTTGAGTCTGTTTGCTACAAGTCTGTCCATTATCTTAGATTAAAAGATCAAGGATTTAAAGATATAGGTATACGATCTCAATAGAGATTTATCAGAATCTAGTTCTTTGATTGTATGATTGCTGTATATATATATCAAAAATATTGTTATATAACTGTAACAACCTCTCTCCAAAAAATCATACCTTAAGAGAATTTAAAACACTGCTCAACTCAATTTTTCAAATGGGAGTCTCAGTGCATATAAGTCCGAATAGTATTCCATTCTGAACCGATGTATTGTTCAGGTGAACCAAATGTAAGGTCAAAATGAGAAAAAATTTTATGAGTTGAAAAGAGTGTTGGAGATCCATAATTTAACAAAATATAATTGGAATTATTTAAAAATCCGCCTAATCCGATTCCAATAGTAAAATTCGCTCGTTATAATAGTGGGTAAAGTAACATCATTAAATGTTTTCTCTAAATCATGTAAAGTAAAATCCCCGTTAGGAGGAATGTATGACGATGTAATGACAAAATTAATTTTGTATTTACCAGTAGCAAACACAATGTCAAAACTACATACTGGACCTTCCACCTTGTGTACGATTGTGTTGTGTATTAACAGCGCTGTACCTCCGAATGAAGTATGATAACTATTAACATTATAGAGATAATATCCAACTGTAATATGAATGTTAACTACATCTCTTAAGTCAGTTTCCTGTAAAAATATTATATGAGGTCTGTGTGATCCAATCAACAAAAGAAGTTCATTATAGTTATGCAAATACCCCTTCATATTCCACTGAACTAATTTGAGATACATATACAGGAAGAAAAATAAGAAAATAAAACAAATGTAAGAAAATAAACTACATAAACTTAATTTTTCGGTGTAATACAATTAAAGTCAAAAGAGTCATCAGAGAAAATATCATCACCTTGTGTTGTTACTTTTTTTATAGTTTTCCCACTATTTTTTGCCTTCAGTTGTTTCTTCAAACGATTTGATATTGCTCTTGGTAAAATCTTGACTTGATTTTTAGCTGGAACGCTGACCACTTCCTTACCTTTTGCAGCAGTTGCTCCCCTGCTAACATTCATATTCTTAACAGATGAAGCACTGCTAACATGTACTGCATTATCACTATTTTCGTACGAAGAAGAAGCAGCATTACTGCTGATGACATTCTCTCCCTCCGAGAGAATAGTGTCTGGAATATCCATATATTCAGCCTGTGATGATGTTGTTGCTGAGTCTTTCATATTCATATTTCTCGTCTGTGATGTCATTGCTGTTGCCATGCAGGGCACAAGTGATGGGTTGTTGTTGTTGTCTTCTGCATTGCTCCCATTTGCAAAAATACCAAGAGAGTTGTAATTTACTATCGGTCTGCCAATTGTTGCATATGTTGAAGTGAGTGGATGATTTTCTCTATAGATTTTTTTTGCTGTTTTTATGTCAACTTTTTTAATAGTTTTAATAGCTTGTATTTCTTTTTCTTTTATAAATATCGGGCACGTTTTGTCCAAGGTATTGTGGTTTCCGTATTCCATGTTACTACTCTTGCAATTTATACAGGCTTTTGCAAAGCTGCATTGTTCATTTTTGGTTTCATCAATATGTTGGGTTGAACAACAATTTGGGCACATCTTAGCACCATTACAATATTTGGTGGGATGTCCGAATTTAAAACAGCCGTAGCAGCGAAGAGGATTTGGAATGTATGGTCTAACAAAAACTTTCTCATAACCGAGTGAAATGTCTTCTGGTTGTTCTCCAGTGGAAAATGTGAGAATGAGTAAACCTGTTTCACTTGAATCTTTACCAATCTTCTTTATGATCTTTCTGACTTCAAATACTTTTTGTGGTTTTAATTCATCAACAATTTCATTTTCAGGTACACCTCTCAAGTCATTTGAGTAAATAACACCCTTTGAATAATTCAGTGAATTATGCTCCGTTATTTCGACGTTGATAGTGGGACCCAGATTTGTTAATTTCAAGAGTTTCACAGCTTGCGTTAAGTTCACTGTCTTTATTAGAATGCAGCCATTTCTCAACTTCTTGCACATCTCCACTTCTCCGCAACACCCATCTATAACTCTTTTGATTAAAAATGGAGACACATTTGACAAGTCTCCACTCTCTGCTCTCTTCATCACCAAATATTTGGGACCTGGAGTGTTGTTCCCCAATTCCTTCATTCTACTTCTCTCGTACAGTTTTTTCCAATTGAAATTCCAGTTACTATTTTAAGGGCACAGAATTATTTGATTTGTCTTGATTGCTAAAATGTTCTGTTTTTTTCTAATCTATTATTACTTTAATTATAACGATTAAGAAGATCAAAATCACTGCTACCAAAGACTATTCCGTTAGTTGTTAGTTAAACACACGGTCGTTGTGATACTCTACAAATTAATCCGAAATGCGACTGTTTACTTCAAGCTTACGTACACATTGGTTTTTCTTAAATGGATTAACAGGAAAAATGTTGCCATACAACTAAGAGAGTAGTAAGCTACTTTCTTGTTAAGCGAGTAAATTCCATACAAAAATTAAGCTAGTAAGCCAGTAAGTAAATAATAAAATAATAATTCCTTCGGAGAGCTATTGCAAAAATGCTTACCATTTCGTATAAGTCTTTACACGCAAAGAAAAAAATGTGAGAAATCATACAAGAAAAGCGTACAATTCACCTAAGTTTCTTAGGTGAAATACAACTTTAAACGTTCTTTGGCAACTCATACAGAACACTTGTGTAATTTGGTACCAAAAAACAACTACCAGTTATATAATAAAACTTGTGTAAAATTACCTTGTATGTTTGGCTAATTTCAAATGTTTTTTTTTGCTAAATTTAATAATATGATTTTCTTTTTCCCACCCAAATAAAAACAACAATGACTTATTTTTTAGCTTTTTCTTCTTCCGTCTGGAAACAAACAAAATATTAAGACTGTTTTTTCTTTGATGCTTCTGTTGTTTTTGTTGAGGTTGCTGTTGTCGTTGCTGCTGGTATGTTGATTGGACATCGACGTACAGATGATGCTGTTGTTGTAGCCACGTACTTTGTGGGGGTTGCAGTCCTTATCCTTACGTATCCCCAGCAGTCGGTTCTATGCACCGATACGACCCGTATCCCCCACGGAATCCGGCTGATGATGTTGTTGTTGTAGCTGCTGTCTGTTGCGATGAGTTAACAGCAACAATATGGGTTTGTGGTGTATGTTGTATATCGTTCTCAAACAACAGTATTTTGTTGATCAATATTGTTGTTGTTACTGCCGTGGATGATGTTGTTGTCATTACCTACACATTGTTTGTATGTTGCTGAAGCACAACCACCGGCACCTCTGCAGTATGTGAACTGTCAATCATAAAAGGAATAAATTAATAATGACGGAAGAAACTTTTGGAAACAAACAACCACACTTACCTTGTTATAATTGTACGTTTTTCTATTATCCCCAAACACGCACTGGCTTTAGCAGCAATCGATACCAGAGGCCCGCTGTTGGTTTCATTACTAAAGACAAAAATGTCCCAGTACCACCGGGCGGAGAACCAAATCTTGTTGTGCGAGTGCATAAATACCACTGCTGCCAAAACGGTACCACTTGTCGAGACTGCATAATGTTGCTCCAACAATTCCTAAATGAACTTCATTGACATTAATTCATGAAATTGGCAACTTACAGCATTTCCCAACTAACTAATTCATTTTAACAAAGAAACTTGTGTAAAAGCTACAAATTTTTATTTTAAGGTATATAAGCACTGAACACCTACCAAGTAAACTTAGTTATATGTACGATGGAAATTTAGCATGTACATGTATGACTTCTGTCAACTCTATATAAAAACGATTTACAGAGTTGAATTAGTTATTTTTACACAAGTTTTTTTTCTGCGTGTAGCTCATAATTTTTCTCCGGTGGATCATAGACTTCCAGAGAAGGCGGCACCTTTATGGATGGCGTTGGATTTCCATCCTCCGACAATACATATTCGAAGCTAAAAGCATCAGTACAGTAAATTATACCTCCTAATTCCTACTCTCACTTACCGTAATTTGAAATATACCCCACGCCAAATACAAATGTTTCTGATGATCATCTGTTGATAATCCAAAAATTGTTATATACTCTGGCGTACAGACTCTGCTTTGTGCAGAGTCCAATTTTTGCTAATAAATAAAAATAATAATAATAAAAAATGTAAATACCGGGAAATGTTTTCCAATTGTGTACATCATCGTGGATGACGCTTCTATTTGCACACGTAAACAATTACGAAATGTTAAAAAACATTTCTGATTGTTTTATTTTGAGTGAAATTTTAACTGTTTATGTAATCAAGCCATATATGCTTGTAATATTTAATAGTTATTTCGGATACCTACATGGTTGATTAAACAAGTAAAAAGGCGTTAAGCCGAACTTTATTTACCCTCATTCATGGTTTGCATTCCACCGAGGTTGTCGATTTTCGTAGAAGCGCAGTAACAGTACAGAACAGTAACAACGTTGCCACCTAATCAAGTCTCTTAATTGTAAGCTAATAAGCCCAATCGAACATGCCTACTATATCGAAATAATACTTCAAGTCAATTCGAAAAGTAAATATAAGACAGCAATCTTCAAAAAAGCTTAAATACCATAATTATTGGGAGATAGTGGAAGCATTTTAGCTACAACCATTTGGTTGGTAGTATATCCAGCCTAGTTTAATTCCAAAAGTACATATTTTGATAATCCATTATCTCTCACGTACACAATGCACGATATTCCAACTTCATGATTCCAACCATTCTGCCCTGACCTTAGTTCTGAAGGTTGGGGTAAGGCAGGATAATGTAATAAATTCAAAAACTGACTCACCTCTGTCGTTTATATCTTTGCTGCCCCATTGTGTGTGGTGAGCATTGGCATCACAACCCTGAATCAGCTTCCATTTGTTGTTTGATGCGTATGTTGTGAGTTATTCTGTGTTGATTCCCGGCGGGTTTTGTTGTTCATATGACATGTATATGGAGGCAAAAGTCAAGGTCTCCCCGATGGTTGTCTCCAAACACGCCACTGTCACATTACCAGAACTAAAGCTCGTAGATAAGATTAGACCAAGACTTTTCTTAGCTAATATGCATGTTCTTACCTTTTCATCCGAACTTGGTGTTATGACCGTGTAGTTGTTGTTAGCCGCTAGTCCCCTCACTTTGTTGTGAACGATCCACGGTTCTTGGACTAGGGCTACGTCTGTGTCGTGTTCGGCTATATTAAGTAGTAGGTCGGCAGCAGCGGCTTGGCAGTGATGCAGATTAATCTGCACCATTCTGATCCTCTTTCTTTTCGGCTTTTTTGCCCTCAGCGTCAGGTATGCGGAATCTGACGGAGCCAAGCCCGAAATTAATGTTGCCTTTCCTTTCCTTAATATAGTTTGCCGATTCTTTGCTTATCACCAGGCGGAGATCTTTGCCGAAGTCTCTTTTACTGGTGGAAGGCAGAACCTCCCAGGACCCAGTATCGAGGCCTCTGTTCTGTTTAGCTATAAGTCGCAGTATCTTTTCCTCCTCCAGTACTGGCGGGGAAACCATACTACGACTATTTTACGGAGTGGCAGTGCTGACGTTGGTACCACTTCAAGGTCGGCGTTTGGCCATGGGGAGACAAGACTGTGAATCACGGATTTTAGAAAGGTCAGAGACTTTTCATTACCACAATTCACAATCTTGGTTCACTTGGTCCATTCGGCTCCCTTGAAGGATACCTCGTCATCGCACCACTTCTCCGCTAACATCTCGTGCAGAAGCAGCGTTTCCAGCAGCAGCCATATTTCAGCGTTTATCCTGCCATCAGGATCCGATCTGTTGATGACTGCTACCTGTAGTTCCGACGGAACTTGGAAGCTGCCCGTGTTCTTCTGCCTCTTCTTTTCCTCCACTTGAGGTTCATCCCCTGATCTAGCTCTTTTGAGAGCCACTCCACCATCAGAGGACTTAAGAGCCGCTTGGCTGGTGGAGGGTCCCACAATTGAGCTGCAGGTCTTGATCACTCCAGTGGAGGGAGGAGTACAGGCAGGTTCTTTGTTATTGTCTCGAGTGTGTGTGTGCTGTTTTTGTCAGTTTCGTTGCCGTTTGTGTCGTTTCCATGTGCGTTCTTTTTTGGGTCCACCTCAACCTTGGATTGGGTCGAGGTCTTATCCGTCGCGTACGAGGGAAGGCTGCTAATCAAGAGACGATCAACAGTGATGTGTGTATAAATTCGAATTTGGAAAACCCTTTTTATTGTTCGTGTCTACTCAGTCAGAGGAATGTATACTCCGAATTTCATGACTTTAGCTGCCGCCTTTGGTTGGTATAATTGTTATCCCCTTTTTCCATTTCACCTCCTAAAAGTACTAATTTCGAAAAATCCCTTTATTTTACGTGTCTACACAATCAGATGAATGTGTATACCGAATTTCATTATTTTAGGTGCAGCCGATTGGTTGGTACCATTTTTATCCCATTTTACCTCTTAAAAGTACGAATTTGAAAAAAAAACATATATATTATTGTGCTTCAGCCAATTTCGAAAACTCCCTTTATTTTACGTGTCTACGCAATCAGATGAATGTGTATACCGAATTTCATTATTCTAAGTGCAGCCGTTTGATTGGTACCATTTTTATCCCTCTATTCCCATTTTACCTCTTAAAAGTACGAATTTGGAAAAAAGTTATATTTTATGTATCCACTCGATTAGAGGAATGTGCACACCGATTTTCGTGTTTCAGCTGTTGTCATTTGATAGATACCATTTTTATCCTCTTTTTTCCCCATTTCACTCCCCAACAAATAAAAATTACTATAGATGCACGCTTTTACTACAAGGGGAATGTGCATAGCAACTATCAAGCTAATATAAGCAGACATCTTCAAAAACATGCTTAAGTACTCGAAATATTAGGGATATTTTCAGTCCTTGTGAGGGGAAAAATTTTCCCTTTGGACCGATTTCGCCCACTTTCAATCCCATCCGATCTACAACTATTAGACGTATTCTGAGAAAATTTAGACGTCCTGGCTCCTTTCGTTTAGATGTTAGCATGCTTTCAACAGACGGACGAACATGAGTAGATCGTCTTAGAATTTTATGACGATGAAGGTGTTACAAACGGAATTACAAACTTAGTATACCCCCATCCTGTAGTGGAGGGTATAAAAATAAAGAAGTCACTATTTTTAAAATATTTCAGATTTGAACTGGAATATTATCCTGGCTCAAGATCATTATGCAAAAGGAATTTGTCAGTAAAAGAAAGCAAAAAGTCTGCTGTAAGAGTAGATTTTCTGCTTAAAAAGAGATAGCAAAACAGAAAAAGAGAAATAGCAAACACCTGTTTGCTGTTTTTAGCAATAAAGAAAAAACGCTTTCTTGAAACGTTAAGCATATGTACAGAACAATATAGCCAGTTAACAATTTTATTAACAACACTTTTTAGAATAAATGTTATTATAAGGGAATTTATTATTGATTGTCTTTTTAATGATACGCATATTGGCCCAAGCTAATATAAAACGAAATTCGAGCTAAATTCGTTTTCCCCGTCAATCTGAAAGGCTTTTAAATTATAAACGCTTATTATACCTCCAGGATAAGGGTATACTAACTGTCATTCCGTTTGTAATATCGACCTGAGACCCTATAAAGTATATATATTCTTGATCGTCATAAAATTATAAGACGATCTAACCATGTCCGCCCGTCCGTCTGTTGAAAGCACGCTAGCATCTCAACGAAAGGAGCTAACGATTGAATTTTTTCGGCCCAAAGGGAAAAACTTTTCCCTCACAAGGACTAAAAATACCCAAAAATCCCCTAATATTTTAGAGTATTTAAGCATATTTTTCCAATATGTCTGCTTGTACTTACTTGATATTGGGTGTGCGCATTCCCCCTATAACAAAAACGTGCACCATAAAGTGATTTTTATTCGTAGGGGGTGAAATGGGGCAAAAAGGGTATATATTAAACGACAAAAGCTAGAAACACGAAATTCGGTGTGTACATTCCTCTACTTGAGTATATAAATAACATAAAAGTGTTTTTTCCAAATTCGTATTTTTAATGGGTAAAAATAAGAATGGTACCAACCAAACGGCTGCACCTAGAATAATGAAATCGGTGTATACACGTAAAATAAAGAGATTTTTCGAAATGCTTACTTTTTGGGGTTAAAATGGAAAAAGCGGATAAAAATATTACAATTTGTTTGGCCTCTGACTGCGTAGGCACGAAAAATAAAAAGTTTTTTTCCAAATTTGTACTTTCAATGGGTACAGAGAGACAAAAGAGTACCAATTAAACGACTACAGGTAAAATGACGAAATTCGGTGTGTAAATCCCTCTAATAAAGAGATTTTAAAAAGTCATACTCTTAATGGGGTAAATAGGAAAAAGGGGATAAAAATGGTACCAACTAAATTTCAGCAGCTAGAATCTTGGAATTCGGTGTATACATTCCTCTGACTGCATAGACATGAAAAAAGATTTTTTCCAATTGGTTGAATCACGAAGTTAGGTTATTTTGCACTTTGTACTTGAGATTTGGGATTTTCAAAATTTTTTACTTTTGGAATTAAAATAGAATGGACATACAACCAACTGTAGCACCACTATCTACCAATATTTATGGTATTTAAGCTTTTTGAAAATATAAATATTATTATATCAATATAAATATAAATATAAGATTATTTATTTTTCGAATTGACTTCAAGTATTATTTCGATAGTGCAAGCCTTGCCTTATAAGCGTGTTTTGAAATAATAAAAATATTATATTTATTTATAAAATTATTTTTTCAATATTTGCATTTGTTTTGCCTATATTAAAAACATTTATATTTTCCTGTAATATTATTGCACTTCTACGAAAATCGGCACCCTCTGTGGAATGCAATCCATGGCGGAGGGTATATAAACTTAACGCTCTTTTTACTTGTTTTTATCTATTTTTATAATTTAATTATCAGCAGCCATTTTTAGCAGACTGCAAACACTTTAGCAGAGTGAATGCTGATGCAAGATTGCAGAAAAACTGCTGTTATGGCAGAAAAACTGCTTCAATAGTAAAAAATTTCCTGTAGATTTATTTACAAACGGCATGGTGACATTTGAGCTTGGACATCCCAGTTCAAATCAAATATTGAATGCAGACCAAAATAAAACAATAGAAAAAGTTAAATAATAAAAGCGTAGATAGCTAATATAAATATTAGAGAGACCTCGACTATTAGAGTTATTACTTCAATGCAAAAACTTTCATAGGTTTGCATATATGTATTAAAATTTGTAATACGAAAAATTAAGGCTCAGTAGAAAGCCACTACTGACCTGCAACATAAATAATTCTATGAAGAAGTAGTGTAAACATGTTTTTCAATTACATTCATTCTTGTGAAAAGATGAAATAAAACTCATTTACTGTAATAAGGATAATTCCATATATAAACACTGTACAGGTTATTTTGAAAGCGCCCAAATGGATAATCATAAATGCGAAATATTATGGGAGAACGCGTGATACAAGGTAAGCTTTAATTTTTGTCGGAAACATCGACAAGTTTTTAAGCCACTTTAATAAATGTTAAAATGGGCACAAAATTATATGAAAAAAAAATTAAAAATTCAATATTTTTAAAATATAGGGATATATTTATCCCTATCCCTATTAATAGGTCTGTTCGATTGGGCTTACCAGCTTAATTTTTGTATGGAATTTACTCGCTTAACAAGAAAGTAGATTAGCATTGCTGCCAGATTTTTCTTGTTGATTCATTTAAGTAAAAACAATGGGTAACAAAGTTGCAACTTTATCAAGTCTCTTAATCATAAGCTAGTAAGTCCAATCGAACAGGCCTATTATAAAACCTTAGTGTAAGTCTGTCTGTTTGTTTGTTCCGCAATCACGTGTAAACGGCTGAACCGATGTTGTTGAAATTTTCAGTACATATAGATACAGGTCTGGAAGGAACTATAGGCTATAGAATTTTTAAAAAATTTCTCTGTGGGCGAAGGGGGCTTGGCAATAGTATTTTTGAGACCTAGAAGGCTGAAAATTGGTACATATATATTACTGACCACGAGAATGATAAATACGATACTGAAATTTGGATTTTGATTTTGTGGGCGGAGTGGGCGTGGCAATGGTGTTTTTTTGAGCTAGGAGGCTGAAAATTGGAACGGATTTATTACTGACCACGAGAATGATCAATATGATGCCGAAATTTGGATTATCATTTTGTGGGCGGAGTGGGCGTGGCAAAAGTGTTCTTTGAGCTAGAAGGCTGAAAATTGGAATGTATATATTACTGACCATGAGAATGATAAATATGATGCCGAACTTTGGATTTTCATTTTGTGGGCGGAGTGGGCGTGGCAAAAGTTTTTTTTTTGCGCTAGGAGGCTGAAAATTGGAACGGATATATTACTGACCATGAGAATGATAAATATGATGCCGAAATTTGGATTTTCGTTTTGTGGGCGGATTGGGCGTGGCAATAGTGTTCTTTGAGCTAGAAGGCTGAAAATTGGAATGTATATATTACTGACCACGAAAAAGACTAATTTGATGCCGAAATTTGGATTTTCGTTTTGTGGGCGGAGTGGGCGTGTCAAAAGTGTTTTTGAGAGCTAGAAGGCTGAAAATTTTTACATATATATTACTGACCACGATAAAGATCAATTTGATGCCGAAATTTGGATTTTCGTTTTGTGGGCGTTGGGGCGTGGCAAAAGTGTTTTTGACCGCTAGAGGGCTGAAAATTGGTACATATATATTACTGACCACGAGAAATATAAATATGATTTGGATATTAAAAATTACTTATTTATTTTATCGTATAAGTTCACTTATAATAACTTTTATTCTAAAAAGTGTTGTTAATAGGCCTGTTCGATTGGGCTTTTTAGCTTACAATTAAGATACTTTATAAAGTGGCAACGTTTCCGCCCATTAGTTTGTCTTAAATGAATCAAGAAGAAAATCTGGCAACAACTCTAAGAGAGTAGTAAGCTACTTACTTGTTAAGCGAGTAAATTCCATACAAAAATTAAGCAAGTAAGCCCAATCGAACAGGCCTAATATGTGCATTCATCTGACCATTAGGGCGTGATAGTGCACGACTTTTCGATTTTAATATGCTAAAACTCTTAATTTTGTGAGGTTCAGAAAAAAATGCATGACCCTAAAAATGGGGTTGGTGGGATGAGTGTAAGAAGGTGCTCATCGGGGTTATAGGTATGGTAAAGGGGTAAAAATACACAAAAAGCCCCAAAACTGACTCGGAGTCATCCCCAGAGGAGTTAAATGTTAGACCGACCCCCATTAATTTTCCCTTCCCAACATTTTTTTCGAGCACACATACCCCCTACCCATACGATTTTTTTATTTTTATACCCTTCACCTCCAGAATGGGTGCATACTAACTTTGTCATTCCGTTTGGAACACCTTTAAATATCGACCTGAGACCCTATAAAGTATATATATTCTTAATCGTCATAAAATTCTAAGACGATCTAGCCATGTCCGTCCGTATGTTGAAAGTCCTCTGACTGCGGGACAGATAAATAAAAGGTTATTTATATAATTTTATAATTATTATTATGACAGTAAGGCCCAAAACTGCCCTGGAGTCGCCTCTAGTTGGGTTAAATGTAAGACCGACCTCTACTGCCTACTACCTCTACCCTCCCCAACATTTTTTCCGAACAAACTTATTCCTTAACCCCACTCCTTAATGGAGTTCCCATACAAAAACTTTTTTTAACAAAATTTGCCCCCCCACTCTAACTTCTCCAAGGAGGCCCCTAGTGTCCCCAATATTTTTTCAGCCCCGATATTTTCTCAGAACACACCTACCCTCCAACTGCAACCCTTAATGCGACCCCCATACATTTGCCTATTTTTTATATTTTTTTGAAAGGAAGGCCATAACTGCCCCGCAGTAGATCCTAGAGGGCGAAGTGTAAGACTGACCCCATTAATTTTCCCTCCTCAACATTTTCCCCAAACATATCTACCCCCTATCACCACTCCTTAAGGGAAAAATTGAAAAGTACTTTTTAGAATGCTTAAGGGGGCTCCCATACAAAAGAATTTTTTTTATTTTATTTGCTGCCACCACTCTAGGGGTGTCAAATGTACCAAATTTTACGGCACTGCACATTAATAGGTGACTATTAATGCAACGGCTCTTTCGGCAGCTAAAAAAATAAGTCATCATCGTTTTTATTTGGGTGGGAAATAGAAAATCAATGAAAAGATTTAAGCCTTTCATATTATTAAATTTAGTTAAAAAACATTCCAAGTTTTATTGTATAATTGGCAGTAGTTTTTTTGGTACCAAATTACCCAAGTGTTCTGTATGAGTTGCCAAAGAACTTTTAATGTTGTATTTCACCTAAGAAACTTAGGTAAATTGTACGCTTTTCTTTTCTCACATTTTTTCTTTGCATGTAAAGGGTGATTTTTTAAGAGCTTGATAACTTTTTTTTTAAAAAAAACGCATAAAATTTGCAAAATCTCATCGGTTCTTTATTTGAAACGTTAGATTGGTCCATGACATTTACTTTTTGAAGATAATTTCATTTAAATGTTGACCGCGGCTGCGTCTTAGGTGGTCCATCCGCTTAGTCCAATTTTGGCATTTCCACGTTTTTGAGTAACAGAGACCCAATTGGTGCGAACGGCGACGAATCGAAAATTGGTGGTCATCATTAACACTGGCCGATACAGCTGCGATATTTTCTTCAGTTCGCACTCTACGTAAGCGTGTTGGTGGTTTAATGTCCAACAATGTAAATTTGGTGCGAAATTTAGTCACAATAGCCCGAATAGCCGCTTCAGTGGGTCGATTAAACTGACCATAAAATGGAAGCGCGCTATGAACTTTCTTAACAGAGCACGCATTTTGATAATAAAATTCAATAATTTGCAAGCGTTGTTCGTTTGTAAGACGATTCATGATGAAATGTCAAAGCATACTGAGCATCTTTCTCTTTAACACCATGTCTGAAATCCCACGTGATCTGTCAAATACTAATGCATGAAAATCCTAACCTCAAAAAAATCACTCTTTATAATAGAGGTTACAACATTGTGATGAAGATGTCTTTTTTCAATTGAGTATTTAGTTTTATATTCCACACTATTAGGTCTGTTCCTTTACGTACTTATTTTTACATTTGTTTTTGGCTGATTGATGTTACAATAACAAACATTTAATGGAAAATAGTATACTAATTCACAATAAAAATAGTCCATGGAATCTCCACTTTAAATGAACATTTCTATTCTTGTTTTAGAATAACTCATTGCTATTATGGGGCGTTTATATTGATTTTTTGTGGTTTCTCAAGGTGACAGCTAAAAACTCATATTTCTTGGAAACATTTTGTAAGAGGTGTAAGAAAAATAAATAGAAGGAATCAATTCCTTTCGAATGATTCCTAAATAATGAATATCGGACGAGAAATTACGTCGCTGATTCCATTTTTGTGAAATAATTTAATGCAGGCGATGGTTTTCAGAGTGAAAATGGTCAAACTATTTTTACAAAAAATTAGCGCTGCGGCGTCAATTTCATTCCCATGTTCTTCATTTTGGCATCATTCAAAAGGTATTGACTGCAGCTATTTATTTTTTATAAAATTTAACAACCAAATAGGATAAAGTTTTCAGTAGTCAGTCTGAAAATCCACAAAAAATTACTATAAACGCCCAATAATTCGACCAATAAGTTACTCTAAGACAAGAATCAAAATTTATATTTAAAACACTTTCAAGGGTATATTATTTCAGAAAAAAATTTGGAAAAAAAATTAACACAAAAAATTACACCGGAAAACATGATTTTTAGGGTTATTGTCATTCATGGGGAGACTGGAACTTGTTTTTCCATTTGAATGGACTACGACCCAGCCTAATATATATATATATATACAGTTGCGGTCAAAATAATAGCAGCGCACCACAGCTTAATATACATTTTTATATATTTATTTGTTTGATAATTTTTTATTGCTAATTCTACATTAAGTGTTGTGTTATGAGGTTACAAACACAAAATAATTGTTTATTTGCTGATATGATTTTAATTACTTAAGAAATTTCACATTTTTTGGATTATTCGACATTTTGGACCGGTCAAAATAATAGCAGTGCTCAAAAATTCTCAAGAAAAAGGAATTTTATCTCAATTTTTCGATTTCGATTCGATTTGATGTTATAAGTAAGATATTATAAAATTTACACTACTTCTGAAATGTTATTGTATTGTTTTTCTTCATAAGTAGGACGAGGAGAGTATTGTGGAGGAGAAAATCGAGTTCATATAAAATGGTTGAAATCTGAGGGAAAATCATATTCCAGTGTTATATTAAAATGATCAAAAATTCGATATTATAAAAAGAAAAATCAAAAACTCGTGAAAAAATCAGTTTATATCACATACAACTATTCGCCGAATAATAATGTCTAGTACAAAAAACCCACTTACGTCCGCCACCGAAATAAAAAACAATGTCTGTCCATATTTGAGAGTTTAAAATGTTCGTAGAATACTAAGAAAACATAATCTGTAAGCCAGAAGTTCGAAAAAAGTCCCACTTAAAAATAAAAGACATTGCACAAAAAAACTGTAATTAGCAAAAACACACCTGGTGTAACCAATCAAGAAGTGGGTGCACGTCAGTTGAATCAAAAAATGTTTTGTATGGTGGGACAGACCCTCGATAGTTTGTAAGACGTCCACAGAACACGGAGTACATCTCCAGGTATATTACCAAACAGTCAAATAGGGAGGATCAAGTGTAATGTCTTGGGCGTTTTTTTGATATTATGGAGTTGGGTCAGAACATTGGCCCAGAACTACCGTGGACTCTGCCCAGTACATCAAAATACTGCATAATATTATGCTTACGGAATGCCCCTCAAATGAGTCTTCTACCAGGTCAATTATCCCAAAAGCACCAGCCGAGTCGCAAAAAGGTGGTTTGAAGTCAATAATATCGATGTTATGGAATGGTTCGGGCAGATACCGCACCTAAATATAATCAACAATTTTAAGTATGATGACTAAAATGAGGTCTCACTAGCAATACTGAAAAACAATACCGAGCTTTGACACGATATTATAGTGGTATGGGCAAAAATATCGGGTAAAAGTTGTAAAAGACAAGTCGACTCAATGAAACGGCCTTATGTAGCTGTAATAAGCCATGAAGTCAGTACAACTAAGTATTAAATTCAAGGAAATATCCTTATTTAACTTATTATTCAAAAAAAGTTTTCACTCCCGCCCCTTCCGACCGAGAGGGCCTCGTCCCCATAACGTAGGGACAACGTACACATTACAGTCCGAACTGTGGTGTGGAGGGTGGAATACCGGCTACAGATTAAATATCTCCAGCCGGCAAAAACAAAAACAAACTACACTAAAGGTTAATGCAAACATTTGACTGAAGCAATACATTACATTTAATAATACTAAAACAGAACACTAAACATTCAAGTACGAGAGAATCCTTGACTTTATTGTATCGATTCCGACACCGAAATCTATTGTGGTACAATGAATTAAAATCAATACACATTCTACGAATGGGCTGCGCAGAAGCATAATTCGTACGCTGAAAATCAATATGAAGAAACTGATAGTATCTAGTTGGTCTAAATGGCACGTTAATCTTAATCCTAGAAATAAGATATTCAGATGAGACATCACCATTCATAACCTTAAATATCATCACGGTGTTCAGCATAATTCGTCTACTTTTTAAGGAGGGCAAGTCAATCAACTTCAATCTACTAGTATAGGGGGGAAGAACAAAATACTATTCCAATGTAAGTGTCTCAATGAAAACAATAAAAATTGCTTCTAAACTGACTCAATTCTGTCAATATAGATGCCATACTGAGGGTCCCATACTACAGAACCATATTCCAAAATAGGCCTAACGAGCGAAGTAAATAACTGTTTCGTCACATAGTGATCAGAACATTAATTAGGCCAACGTTTAATAAAGCCAAGAACACCATACGCCCTGTTAACCATGGCCATAATATGATTGTTGAAATCAAGTTTCGAATCCATCAGAATACCAAGATCTACAAAAGAATCAACTGTCTCTAACTCAGCTCCAATAAGATTATGTCTGACAAATTTCGGATTCGATCTAAAGAAACGCATATGCTTGCATTTCCGTAAATTAAGTTCCATGCAGTTAATGTCACACCAATATCCAAAATTATCTAAGTCGTCCTGTAAATAATGAGATTATTCTGACTGTTTATAAGAAAAAAATATTTTCACATCATCCGCATACATAAAAATCCTAGAGTTTATGGGGAAGATCATTTATGAATAATAAAAATAGTATAGGCCCACGATGACTACCTTGGGGAACTCCCGATGAAACCAGAATTGGCTTAGAACAAGAAGTTCCGAATTTGACAATCTAAAAAAAATACAGCTAAAACCAATTCTATCTAATTTATATAACAAAAGCTCGTGATTGACTTTATTAAACGCCTTGCTAAAATCTGTGTAAATGACGTCAGTCTGATTACCCAGAACAAACCCATCAATAACGTGTGAGGTAAACTGAGTCAAATTCGTCGTGGTTGATAAGCCTTTACGAAACCCATGTTGGCTGGGACTCAAAATAGATATAAATTATACTTGGCACCCCATCGGGGCCGACACTATTTGTTGATTCCAGATCATTCAAACTTGACAAGACCAAGGGCAAGTCAATAATTGGTATTTCTAATTGATTCAAAGCTGGAATATCATAGGGATAAGTGTTGTCGGATCCATAAGATCTATCTTGACTAGTCTCATTTTTGACATAAATGGCCTAATCTCAAAATTACAAAAACTTATTTTTTTATTTAAAGCCATATTAAGAATGACACAATACCATCTTTCAATCACCGTAAAAAGTTTTAGGATTTTCGAAGTAAAACTAATATTTTTCTTTGTCAACATTTTTTATCTCGTCGCTGCTATTTTTTTGACCGCAGCTGTATACATATATTTCCGTAGTTCCAAGCTTCCAAGGAACATAATTTGCTCTATCTAAATTTCTCTATGTATTGCTAGATATTTTATTTATCTCATGTGCGACCTGCTTCCAAAGCTTCTGCTTCTACTAGCCTTCTCCAGGTATTTACTGGTCTACCTCGTCTACGGCTGCCTTGTGGATTCTAGTTAGTGGCATTTCGGCTGATATTGTCGTAGGGCTTTCTCAATGTGTGCCCGATCCACATCCATTTACTGCGTCGAATTTCAAAATTTCCGTTATGGGCCATAGGGCAGTGTTGGAAATTGTTGTCGGCCAAGATATGCGTATTATTCACAATCCTAAATATTCGGTATTTGTTGCCGAAGACCGATTACCGGTTTTTGGCCGAAGCCGATTAATCGGTCGTTCGCTAGTACGGTGCTTAGCTTGCACCAAGGCGTATTTATACAGGTGATAGCAGTAGAACAACGACAAATTCGGCAACAACAAAATACAAGTAATTTTTTGAATGGTGAGCCATACTGTCAAAGCAATATATATGGGATTTGACAGTTTCGGTTACTTTTGAATGAAAAAAATTTAAGTCAGCTGGGCTCCTGCTATCACCTTTATAAATACGCCTTGGCTTGCACCCAACCTTTCACGTGTGTGTGCTGGATAAATAAGTAGGTACCGGGTACTCAAATTTAAAAGTATTTAAGGCCCAATTAGACTGTCCTACAAGTTCAACTTTTGCAAAGATAAATCGAATGCAAAATATGTTGCAGGCACGAATAAACAAAGCGTAGACAAAAATGCAAATCACATTGAAATAGAAAGTTTCTGTTGACTATGAAGATTTTAAGCACAATAACAAACTCAAACGTTTCTTAATAGAAATGTGCAGTACGCAGTAAGACAAATAAATTTAAAACTTACAAAAAATTGTGATCATATAATGCAATGGTACTATTTTTATCGATTTGCATTCGACAACATTTACTCGGATTCGTGTCTGCAAAGCTGGTTTTATGTCTTCAAATCTTTTTGTTGAAGCGAAGAATGTTTTGAATATACAAATGAACGTGGTTTTGCTGAAAAAAAATCGAAGCAGAAATTACATATCTACTAACATGAATTTGGGTACATTTTGTCGGATTCTAATTATCATGAAACTCAGAACATTGATGTATACATTCCTACATTTATATTTATAATGTATTTTCCATACAAATCCAACTTAATCGCAAAACTGTTGTAATTTCGAGATTTTTCCTTTACACACACTTTGACTGATCTAATAGGGCTGTTTTTCTTTAATGCTGGATAACTAAGCTGCGATAACAAAAACCGAAATATAAAGTTAAAATTCCACTCAAAATAAAAAAATATTTTCTAAAATTGTTCCCAATGTCTATAAAAACAAATTTTGAAAAAATAATTTAATGTTAAAAATGTTGGACTTAGCCTGGATAATTATATAGTGTAAGTCAAATTTTTTGGTTATCCAGGCTAAGTCCAACAAATCAACACAAAATATTTTTTTGAAAATTTGTTTTGATACGAATATTTATATTGCAGTTGGCGACATTGTGAAAGAATAATTTTTGATTTTCAGTAAAAAATTAACTTTTTATTAACGTTTTTGTTATCGCAGCTTGTTATCCCAGCTTAAAGAAAAACAGCACTAATGAATTGTAGGATAATCTAATACGGCCTTTTATCGTATCGAGTAATCAAATGTAATTTACAACACTGCTGCAACCATGGTAGCATTTTTTTCCGTTGCCAGGATATATTTGTTGGCAACCTATGAAGTCACGAATATTTGTTTATGTGTGAATTAGACTACAAGGGACTCTATATATTTTTTAATACGTGTAAGATGATTTTTTTATTTTATTTACAATTTAAAATTTTCTATACAAGGTGCACTATAGAATAATGAATTACGCGTACAATACCGGTAAAATATTTTGTTTGAACAGAGGAATATGGATGCAGATTAATCGTTTATTATGCTGTGCAGTACATTCTGCCCACACGAACCAATCCGCTGAGTTACGAAATCAAAGACGCGTTGAGTCTACGTCGCAAACACTTTTGAGGAAAAAAATCAACATTTCTTTCTGTTGCATCAGCAATCGCTCTTCTTGCAATACTACTGCGCAGAAAAATTTGTCTAGTGTGAAGCATGATACAGATTGCAGGCGTTTTTATGTTGAAGTGGATGATATGGGGTGTGCTTTTCTTCAATATGATCGAGAAGATCATTTAATAAAACTAATGCACACAGAAGTACCAGCGGTACTGGGTGGACGAGGACTTGGAAAAATCTTAGCCAAGGTCAGACCATATGGTAGATTAAGATATTTTGTGGAAATTTTCAGAAAACCACATAGATTAGTGCATTTATTAATCCTAACTTGCATATACAGTGAGCTAGAAAAGTTTACGTACAGATAAGATTTTTTTACATACTTCTCAATATTGACAAATACAATTCATGTTTCGAAGTAAAAAAATATCGGACCTGGGACGGAAAATCAGCTAGTTTGTCAATGAAAGCCCAATTTGTAGGAGATGTTAATGCTTACCAAATATTAGAGTATATATAGATAGAGCTGTACGTAAATTTGTTTGGGCTTTTTTGGGGCATTCTAGCAATTCAGTGTCATTTTCACAATTTTAATAATTAAAATCATACTCTTGACGAACTGCGTCTTTAGAAGTGCTTCCTTATAATACCATTTATTTTTTCACTTCGAGACTTGTAATTCGCCAATGTTGGGAAGAGAAAATGAGTTAGTTTGTCCATGAAAACCCAATTTTTCGGAGATATTGATGCTACAACAGAGCTTACCATATATTATGTATTAATGTAACATATTCAGAGGAAAATATTCTGCTGTACGTAAACTTTGTTTGTCGTTTTTTGGCGCAGTCCAGCACTTCAGTGATAATTTTTATCATTTTAATAATTAAAATCTAACTTACCTCTTGAAGAACTGTATCTGTAGATGTGCTTCCTTAAAATACTTCACTTTGAGACATGTAATTTGTCAATCTTGGGATATATGTAAACTTATTTCGTTCACTGTTATAGTTCTTATTCTCTACATCAGCTACATAGTTACCTATTATTTTATCTATTCCAGGAGGCGTTGGATTTTGTGGCTAAAAACGACTTTCAATTAGAAATACACTGCCAATTCGTTCGAAATTACGTTTCGAAGAATGAACCAAAGTACATAAAATATCTTAAATAATAAAAAGTTTCTATCACCTATCTAATCGCAATTCGCCACCATTTTTAGTGTTTAATCTCTAAAGAGAGTAAGTATGATTGACAGTCAAGATTTTGAAAGTCTCCTGCTATACTATGGTAGGACGGAACTTTTTCATACTATGCAAAAGACGGCTTTGGATGGATTAGCAAAATATCCCGCTTGTTTTTCATTTCGATTGTACAATGGCATAGCATTAGTATTGGGAAATAGGGTGCAGGAAGGTATTCGTGAATTGAACCCTTTGAAAAACGATGCAGAGTTTGGTGTTGGTGCTATTATTGCTCTACTATATGCACACAATCGGTGTAACGTAGTCGATGGAGAGGCAATTACTGTTTTAGAACAACGACTCGGAGAAAACTGTTCAACTGCAACTGCTAACACTTTTTATAACGCTGGTATGTTTCTTTTCTTGGCGAAAAATTTCGATGAAGCGCACAAGTACATTGACAAAGCCTTGAAACTAAATAGTCAACACGAAGCAACAACAGTTCTCAAAGCATGGACTAAAATGTATCAAGCCGGTGCTGCTGTAAATGGTAATATTATGCATACGCTTGAACAAATATTAGCTCGTGGCAACAACATAGATGCTACTTTGGCTTTAGTTCGTTACTTCCAATTACATGGTCAGTTCGAAAATGCAACTAGCTCCCTCATTAAGCTTTCCATAAGGCATCCAGAATTAAATATACCTCTGATTATCAAAATGGAGACTCAACTCGCTGCTTTAGACTGGGAACGAGCACACGAAACGGCTTTACGTATTATTAATTTGGATCCCACAAACATAGCTGCACTACGAGTGAAGGCTTATATGCTTGTGGTGCGAGACGGCAATATGAGAGGAGGTGTGTCTACACTTCAGCAGCTATTAGTAGCCACAGAACGTGTAGAAGCAGGAAATACAAAGCTCTTACTACAAATTTGTCAATTATTTGCTCGCATCAGTTCGCGTAATACAGAGATGCTTACGTTAACGTTGCGCTTCATCGACAAGATCATTCAATCGAATCCAATGGCAGTTGAATGTATAGTTGAACTTGGCAATCAGCGTATGCTCCTGGGAAATATTAAAGAGGCTATGGTGTGCTACCGTTCAGCGATAAAAATTGAAAACAATAACTATTTCGCCCTTTGTGGTTTAACTCTATGCCAGCTGCTAGAAAGTGGAAATACGGAGCAGACATTGCAGCAAGTGCAGTTCTTGGGGGATCTAAAACTCGGTGACGGCCATCCCTTGTTGCTTTTAATAAAAGCAAAAATTGCTGTTAAGAGTGACGAGGCTATAGTTCTACTCACCAAAGCTGTAGAAAGACACATGTGTAAATTAGAAGGTCATTTATTCGGCCCCGAATATTTCTTAAAATTGGATCCGGAGTTTCTTCTACTCGTGACTGCAGAACTTTTACGCCACTCCCCTCTACAGATGCATATTAAGCATGGCATAAACCTGATGCATGATACGATTCATATAAGCTTAAAGCACTGCATATCAATTTTAGATATAATTCTCAAATTTTGTCCGTCCCACATACATGCTATTTATATGAGAGCTAAAGTTAATTTCTTGTGTGGTGAAATGACTTCAGCATATTCTTTGTTGCATCGTATCATCAATGACATTGATTCCACTTATACGGACGCATATCTCCTTCTGGCTCAAATTAAGATGCAGCAGGAACAGTACTCTAAGGCCTTACAATACTTGGAAATGGCATTATCCTTCAATTTTGGTGTTCGAGAGAATCCAAAATATTATCTTCTCTTAGGTATAGGACAACGGCAGCAACAGCAGTACATTGAAGCGCAGAAGAGTTTTATCTCAGCAATGCATTTGCTAGGAAACGAAACAGCTGCACCAATAACTTCGCCAAGCAGACGATGCCACACTGAGCTGTTGAACTTTACGATTGCTGACAAAGTCACATTGTACTTAGAACTTATTAGCACATACAAGGACATAGGTGACGCTCATGGTGTTTACGAGAGCGAACGTTTACTACAAACTGCTTTGGAAGAATTTAATAACACTTCGGAGGAAGGTCGTCTTGTTATAGCACACGCTGAATTTATGCTCCAGAATGCCAATATCAACAAAGCTATAGAATTGTTAACAACAATACATCCTGGTCAATCATATTATATTCAGGTTGTCAATTTTTTCTCTCATACTCAATTTTTTCTCTCATAACTAATATTGTTGCTATTTTTTTAAGGCTAAAACCCATTTAGCTAATATATATTTGCATAACCGCAAGGATCGCGTGTCTTTTGCAAAATGTTTCAAACAACTAGTTGAAACATGTCCCGAGTCTGAAAGTTATTTGATGCTGGGAGAGGCATATATGTCAATTCAAGGTAATTGTTCAGATTGGTAATTTATTGATCTTAAAAGTTTTATTCTTTAATTACTCTAGAACCTGATTTAGCTGTTGAAGCTTACCAAAAGGCATTTGACTTGAGTCCACATGATTCTCATTTAGCTAATAAATTGGGGCGAGCCTATGTAAAAACACATCAATATACAAAAGCCATTACATTTTATCAGCACGCTCAGAAAACGCATGACCTGAGTTTAAATTTAGCCGAATTATATTTGAAATTACGACAATACGAAAGTGCACAAGAAGTTCTGGCAGAAATTGACGACAAGAAAAAAGTGTAAATACTATTTTTAATTACATATATATGCACCATTTCGATTTATTAGTCCTTTATGTTCTGTCGGATGATAGTAACATTGACATACGCATGCATTTTTTTTTGCTATTACAAGGGAACAAACTAAAAATCGAATAACGATAAGAGCAATTGGGGTCCTAATAATCATCGCATACGTATTTATCATGAATTCGTAACATCAGTATTTTTCAGGCGGAATAAGTTCGTAATGTTCATACCGCCCTTAATTTGTTTGTACTTCATTCTGTTTGTATGGTGATCACATAGAAGAATGAATATGTAAAAATATCCAAATATTTATTTATTTCTCGGGTTCGTTTTATATCCAAAGACAGAGAACAAGGTAGGATGCATTTCAGCCGCCGTGCTGTGCACGTATTTATCTGGTCGTCCGCCAGTGGAGTTGAGTGTGTGATGGCACATAATTAAAACAGTCAATACATATACATTTATTTTGTGCTATTATAATATTAAGCACCACGTAATAGGCACTTTTTATGTTATGTACTCTTGCGATGGACTATGGTCTTAGTATTTTTAAGGACAAGTGGGGTGATGTAACGGCCTCCGACTCACTAGACATCACAGTTCTTCGGGAAAAGCCAGGTCCACACCCCGACTGCTGTGACGCAGGATGTTATGAGTCCTTTAAGGAGATGACTGATCAGGGCTGCCTTATGCAGAGGAGGTGAGATCTGACCAGGAGCTAAAGTGGGTGTAGTCGCAAAGGGCGACATTCTGCCTCGTCCAAGCGCTCTCACTTAGGTCTCAAAGGAAGACTTACTGGATAGTATCCAATTACCTGTCATCCGATGTTTGCTCTAGAGGAGTTATAGGAAAGGCAATGAGTGATGGACCTGAATTGATATTGGCAGCTGACGCGAATGCTCATCATATAATTTGGGGTAGTACAGATACAAATGATATAGGCGAGACATTGCTTGAATTTATTCTAACATGTTTATATGTAACGAGGACAATGAGCCGACATTTGTTACCAGAGTCAGGTGTGAGGTTCTTGATGTTACTTTTGCTGCTGACTAAGATCGTATTAATGATTGGATAGTATTAGCTGACCACTGCAATTACTAGTGCAGGCGACCATTCAGTGTTCATTCCTAGAAATGTGAGAAGGACAAACTGGCATACTTATGGAATTAATTTGTTCCTGCTCTTAATGTTATAATATTGGTGCAACCGATGGACACAAATGAACTAGACTCAATGGTCAAACATGTAGCAACGCTTTCACTGAAAATTCCTTGCCGGGTCCCGATGTAGTACAATGTTAAACAAAAGCCACCATGGTAGGTCACAGTGCTCCCCGGGCTGAGAAGGGTTTGTAGAAGGATATTCAATACAATTCCTTGTACAGTTGACTATCTCCAAAATGAAACTGGGCATTGTCTATCGAGCAATCACTGGAGTTACTGTGTGATGCATACTTCCCTGGTAATTCTGGGACAGAATTTCCAGAGACTTCAGATTCACATCACATGAGTTCTCATACAACAGATGATCATATAACGCATGCAAGACTGCCATGGACAATACATAGTTTTAAGCCCTTTAAATCTCCCAGTCTAGACGGCATTGCACTAATTGAAATACAAAAAATGTCACTTCAAGTGATCCCCTGTCACTTCAAGTGAGGTGTATTGTCTCTTATCTGGAATCTAGCACTTAACGATGTATTGCTGAATTCAGAGATATGTGGTTGCGTACGCGGACGACATTGCATGGGCCAGGAATAGTGGGCTTGGTGTGAAATTGAGTCAACAGCTCAGCCAACTTTTGTAGGAGCTGTGGGGACGAGGTGGAGATTGAGAGCGTTGATCACCTTCTCTGTCTCTGTCCAGCTATGGCTAATAGACGTTAAGTGACAGTGGATTCCGTTTTCTTCGAGAGCTTGGGCGACTTGGACAGTATAGACGTCGGTTGGTTCCGTAGAGATGTGTAAAAGCCCGTGGTAACATAATGGACCTATTCTGGTCCAAGTAAGCATTAGTGACTTGCTGACTGTTATAACAACCTAACCTAATACAGAGAAAACATGTATGGGCCATACCTACTGGAAATTGTATAGTATGCTTTATCGCAACCGCAATGAATTATTATTAATAAAACGAATGAAGCAAAATAAGTTGGCAGCATATCAGTTACGCCTAACTGCTTTTGCACATAAAGTTGCCGAAACTACTCAATAAACATTTTTTACTTTTAAAAAATTCTTATACTGTAAAAAGAAAATTATTCAGTGTTAAAATATAGTAGTTAAAAATCGTACTTACATTCAGAAAATATTGTATTTAAAATTAGTAGTAAAAGACTAAGCACAATTTAATTATCAAAACCCCGATTCGGATCTACAAGTAAAATCTTCGGTGTTTTAACGTCGCCATTAATGTCTCAGACATGTCGCTTCAAATTTAAATCGTTTGCTATCACATTTAGCATTCTGTAGTACAATCAACATAATTTTTTAAAGTAAGTTTCATTCAGTCTGAAAAAGGTTTCATTTTATTTGAAAAAAGTTTCATTTAATTTGGATAAGGTTTCATTTCATCAGTAAAAGGTTTCATTTTATTTGAAAAAGGTTTCATTTCAATGGGAAAAAGTTTCATTTAATGTGCAAATTGTTTCATTTAATCTGAAAATGCTATATATAATTCAATCGTTCAAATTTACGATTTAGAACATGGTTGGACTTGGACAAATTGAATGTCCACAATCGCTTCCTTAAATATAAATCATCGCCAAGTAAAGTCAACGGAATATAATGTTGATTACTTGCGTAAATTCATTCAAATTATTCGTTATTCGAAAATCACGATTTTTTCATTATTTGAACAAATATTTCACATTTCATTTTACGAATACTAAATAAATCATGGAACTGTAAGTACAGTTGCAGTCAAAATAATAGCAGCGCACCACAGCTTAGCATACATTTTCATATATTTATTTGTGTGATCATTTTTTTATTGTACTGCATAAAATGCTGTGTAATGGGGTTACAAACACAAAATAATTGTTTATTTGGTGATATGATTTTAATTGTTTTAGAAATTTCATGAAATGTACACTATTTCTGAAATGTTATTGTTTTATTTTTCTTCATAAGTAGGACGAGGAGAACATTGTGTAGAACAAAATCGAGTTCATATAAAACAATATCTGTCCATCTTTGAGAGTTTAAAATGTTCGTAGAATACTAAGAAACCATAATCTGTAAGCCAGAAGTCCGAGAATAGTCCCACTTAAAAATAAAAGTCATGTCACAAAAAAATTGCAATTCGCAAAAACACACCTGCAGTAGCCAAGTCGGTGCACGTTTTATGGTCAGGCGAATCAAAAATTGTTTTGTATGGTGGGACAGTCCCTCGATAGTTTGTAAGACGTACACAGAACACGGCATCCATCTCCAGGTATAGTACCAAAACTGTCCTATTATGGAGTCAATACATTGACCCAGAACTACCATGGACTCTGCCCAGTACAGCAAAATACTGCATAATATTATGCTTACGTATACAGAATACGGAATGCCCTTAAATGGGTCTTCTAGCAGGTCAATTATCCCGAAGACACCATCCGACTCGCAAAAAGGTGGTTTGAAGTCAATAATATTGATGTTGTGGAATGGTTCGGGCAGACACCACATCTCAATATAATCAAAAATTTTAAGTGTGATGACTAAAATGAGATCTCACACTAGCAATACTGAAGGACAATAACGATATTTGACACGAAATTATAGAGGCATGGTCAAAAATACCGCATGAAAGGTGCAAAATACTAGTTGACTCCAAGAAACGACGTTATGTAGCAATAAAGTCAGTACAACTAAGTGTTAAATTCAAGAAAATATCGTTATTTAAGTAATTATTCAAAAAGTTTTCAATTAAAGTGAATTGAAACAAAATATTTTTGGTTTTTATTAGCGCTGCTATTTTTTTGACTGGTCTCATTTTTGACATAAATGGTTCTAAAGGCTTAATCTCAAAATTACAAAAACCTAATTTTTTTATTTAAAGCCATATTAAGAATGGCACAATACCACTTTTCAATCAGTGTAAAAACTTTTAGGATTTACGAAATAAAACTGATATTTTTCTTTGTCGACATTTTTTATCTCGTCGCTGTTATTTTTTTGACCGCAGCTGTACATGCATCGTCCAATTTAATATTAGTTCATATTTAGCCTAATACTCGTATACCTTAATATGACCATGATATGTCATAACATTCGGTTTCCAGAGCGCAAAGAAGTGAAAACGGGACATTTTTAAGGACCTGTATCAAAACTATTTGCATTTTCCCGTTCCCAAATCAAGGGAAGGGAACTGTGCAGGAAACGCTTTATTTAAATAAATTCATAAAATATTATTGAAAAATCACAAACATAACTGGGAGTTAAAATATGTATTGGTATTCAGATTTGTTTGGCTCATGATAAAGAAATTTATGCTGTTACAACAGATAATGACCGCTAAATTACACAAATAAAAATAACACAAATTATAAAAACGATTTAGTGTTTATCCTGAATGACTCATCACAAACCGTTAATAGTACGATTCCAGAGGGGCAATAAGTCAAATCGGGTACAAATTTGTATGGGAGCTATATCAAAACTTTCATTGTACGTGTTCCTAGGTAATACATAATGCAAATTTAAGCAAGATCGGTTATAATATGTCAATTTTAGATCAAGAATTTATTTACTAAGGAACATTTGAATGTTGGTTATACGGACCGATATAGTCCGCCTTCTCTACACTCTCATGTAAAAATAATAAAAATGTTAGTTACGGCCATTTGGCATTTCAGCTGACGATTTGTAACTTTCTTTTACGTATTCTAAGATTGAAATCGAAAGGGATAAACACCCTGTTTTTGGTTGGTGATTTAGCTTGAAGTTAGTTTAAAATAGTTTTTAATACTGGCAACATATGTTAAATCAATAAATATGTTTTTTTATTTACTTAACTAAATGAGGTATTTAAATACCCACACAAAAACTGGGCATTAGTTTAACGAATTTCTATATATAAATTGCATATTAAATATCGGCTTAAATTTGTAAATGTATGTTGTAGCAACTGCAAATAACCCATTTCTATACAGTGAAATAAATTCTAACGAAACTTAGAATTGTAAAAATGAAACCATTGTATTTGAAGAAAGAAATATTTTCTATATATCGTCAACTTAAATCTAATGGGCGTAACTGAATATTTTCGAAATAGCTTTTTCATATATTCAAGCGATTTCAGTTTAGCTTATATTTTGAGAGCAAATTGAAATTATAAATACGAATTATTTCATCTTTGGTGCATTTCGTTACAATTTGTGGTGCAAAATATTCCCCAAAGATTGTGAGAAAGGCGCCAAGAAAATAAAAAATATTATATGGGGTGGGCCATTTAAAATTAGAATCTGCTATAAAAAAATACTGATTATTTTTTCAAATTTCTGGTTTTATTGGAAAGGTTGAACTTTGTCATTTAATAATGCAACACAATATCATTCATATGACTATCATGACTGGCTCAACATTACCTCAACCGAACAACCCAATTTTACAGTACATGGCCCAATGATGCCACCAGCCCAAAATACACACCAAACTAACTCGTTGTGGATGCATTGGCTTCTCAATAGTGCGGCAATTTTACTTATTTACATACGCACCGAGATGAAAATAAGCTTCATCTTTCCACGTAAATTTCTTACAGTTTGCGTTATAGACTCACTACTTTGGAAGTAAGTTTCGAGCCAAGGTGTATTTAATATCATGTATTTAAAAGCATGACTGAAATTTTTTCATTCAGTTGTAACCGAAACTGTCAAATCCCATATATTTTGTTTTGACAGTATGGCTCACCATTAAAGAATTACTTATAATTTGTTGTTGCCGAATTTGTTTTTGCTTTGCTGCTATCAAGGCGTATTTATACAGGTGATAAAAAAAAAATATTAGTACATCATTACCCACTTTCGAATAGTAGATTTCTTCAATTTTTGAAAAAGTATAAAGTTGACCTTTTTGTTGCAATTCCAATAAAAAAAGATCAACTATTTTACACAAAAGAAACATTTCTTATTAAAATTGTCACCAAACAAAAATAAACGTGTGTGATCAAGATAAAAAATGTGTTTGTGACTTTAACATTTTTGAGTGTTTCTTTTCAAGTTTTCAGTTTTTTTAACTTTTAAATTCAACGATTCCATCAGTTGTTTATCCATAACAGCCTATTTCATATCTTTTCTCATTAAGGATACTCGATTGTGAACGAACGAATAAGATTGTAAGAATGTAGGCCGACTATTTTTTTTTTTTTCAAAATAATCAACTCGTGATTTATAAAAATTGTTTTCATATTTTATTATTGTGGACTTCTTTGTGTCAGACTAATTCGTGATTCAAAACGTATGTTATGATTGGACCACCATTTTTCCGATAATTTTGTACATTTTTTTGTGTATTTTTGAAATAGAGATCTTTTGGATGTGGATGGGCTACAACAGAGGACCAAGCGGCTTTTGCTGCTAGCACGTGTCCATGAGAAGTCTGGCTATAACGATCTTGCAATGGAAACGCTTACAAAGGCGAAGGAAAATCAATACATCATACAAAAGCGTATATCTATTCAGCAAACCGGCAACCTCCATGAGCAATATAAAATGCTATCCAAGTAAGTCAATTCAATTTTAAAGTTTATTAAAAATCTTATCGTAAACGTTCGTGGTATATAGATCTATCTCATATTTAAATAACTACAATCCT
The DNA here is from genome assembly GCA_947397865.1 of Polietes domitor. Lineage (NCBI taxonomy): Eukaryota > Metazoa > Arthropoda > Insecta > Diptera > Muscidae > Polietes > Polietes domitor. The sequence continues at coordinate 80,201,439 of OX377618.1, read as the reverse complement.
TTTCGATATTTTTCTCCGATTGTGTAGTCAGTCATACCTTTACCTGAAACTCCACATGTTCCAATACCTACACGCCCCTCCACATTTTCGGGGGATGCAAAAATACTTTTCACCAGCGTTCCTTGTCTTTTCGATTGTTTTGTTGAAAAGTTTAGCCATTTATTCTTATCTAATTCACGCTCCTCTTCAAGTTCTTTGAATCGTTGTTGTTTCTTCTGTTTCCGTTTCTTGAGGTACTCTTTTTGATTTGGCCTATGACGTTTGTTGGTCGGAAACACTTCATTGCGTGTGGTACGCTCCCGGAGTTCCCGCAACATAGTAGTGGAACGATTTTGATATGCATCAAAAACAACACTGACTTCGCCATCATCTGAAATACCTTCAATGGTAGCGTCGTAGTATTGTCCATCTTCAGTCCACTTTGCTTGACATGTGTCCCCAATTTTCCATATTTTAGCAGGGGAAATTAGTTTTTCAGCTTGTAGCAGAGCCTCTTCTATGTCATCATATGGTGTGCCACTTTTAGATGTAGATGGTTCTACGTAGGCCGATTTATTCTGTTCTTCTAATTGTGTCTTTACAAGATCTCGGGACAGTTCGATAACTTCTTCCAAATCTTTTTTTAGCTTCAGTAGCTCTTCATTTTTGGGGTCTGTGAGTAAAGCAGCCTCCACCTGTAGATTAACTTTCAATGAAAATATATTTTCCTCAGACATAATCGTTTAATTACCTGTTGTAGCTGTAACTTGTAGTTCTGTAAGTCGTCAGTCATATTTGTGTTTTTCTTTTATACAGAACTTTCTGATAACTACAAACAGTTGTTAAACTTCGATGTTGCCACAATTTTGATATTGAATTCTAGCTTGCCAGATATTTGTTTACAAATCAGAGTACGAAGCCGACTGTTAAATGGCATCGGCGTGCCGTCGTATCTCTTTTGCATTAGGCCTGTACGATTGGGCTTACTAGCTTAATATTTGTATGGAATTTACTTGCTTAACAAGAAAGTATCTTACTACTGTCTTAGTTACCGAGTAAGGTGGTGCCAGATTTTTATTTCTGATTTATTTAAATAAAACCAATGGATAACCATGTTGTCACCTTATTAAGTTTCTTAATTGTAAGCTAGTAACCCCAATCGAACAGGCCTAATATAAAAGATATTCGTCGGCACACCGATGTTATTTACCATCAAGAGTCTTAATACGGTGGCACAATTGTTACCCATTAGTTAGGGTATACACTCTTGGTAGCATATTCTGCAACCCTTGCAGAATTTACTACGATTATGCTACAGAACGAACGAACGTCCTTTTCTCACAGTTGATTGCAAATTGTAATTTGAAGAAGAAGAATACGCAATGTCGGGCAAATTTGTTAACTATAGAGTAAAAAAACACTCCAAAATGGAATAAAAAATCGGGTTTTGCTTAAAACCTAAATTAGTAACACAGAACAAACAGTTGCAGAATTTGCAAGAGCTACAAGGGTAGATATGCTATGGGGTTTAGTCTTGCAAATGGCACAAACCCTAGCAAATAACGTTTCTTTGTATTTTGTTGTTGTGGTGTAGCAAATCGTAGCAAACTTTGCTAGATCTGCAAGATCTACAACCCCCATTTGCTACCAAGAGTGAAAACCCGAAGTATTTCTTGAAAGGATCAACAAGCTACTTTCTTGTTAAGCGAGTAAATTCCATACAAATATTAGGCCTGTTCGATTGGGCAAATCTAGAATACGGACATTGACCCCATTTTTAATTTTTTGGAGTGAGTAAATTATTAAATTTTAAGTAAAATCAATTTCTGTGGAGACCCAATAGTTTGGAAGCATTTAGTGAAATTCTCGTTTTTCCTCGGATTTTATGAAACTAGTTTTGTTGGAAAGAGCATGCCATTTTAAGAAAATAAAATATTTTTTACTGCGATCATATTTCTCGATTTTTAGTTTGTTGGAAAGGACACCACTTTAAGAAAAAACTCAAATATTTTTATCCACGCCCTAGTTACTGGCTCCGAAACATTGAATTTATAAATTTCTTATAGCATTTTCAGAGTGCATGTGAAATACATGATTTCAGCTCAAGGTCGATTTACAAATGTCAGCTCGAACAGACACAATTTTAGCACACTAACATACATAACAGTGTGTTTTTTACAACCTACAACTTTACAAATAGTTAGATCAGCTAATTGTATACTTTGTTTTTGCATTTTTGATGCTCTTTGTAGACTTTTCAATTTTATATCCATTCTTGCTCTCGCCAGTTATAGACAAATAGCAAATAGCTGTATGTCAAATTTGAATTTTGACATAGAGATGGGTGAGTGATTTTTGATTCACGAAGGGAAAAAATGAATCACGTACATTCATAATATCGTCATTACGCCTCATTTCCGCGCAAATCCGAATATTAGTCCTGTTTTTCTTTAAGCCGGGATAACAAGCTGCGATAACAAAAACGTTAATAAAAATTTAATTTTTTGCTCAAAATAAAATATATGTATCAAAAGAAATTTTCAAAAAAATATTTTGTGTCGACTTTATTGGACTTAGCCTCGATATCCATCATTTTGACTTACACTGGATAATTACCCAGACTAAGTCATACATTTTTAACACAAAATTATTTTTTCAAAATTTCTTTTCACACACATTGATATTGCTTTTGGCGACAATTTTAAAAAATAATTTTTTATTTTGAGTGAAATTTTAACATTTTATTTAGATTTTTGTTATCGCAGCTTAGTTATCCAGTCTTAAAGAAAAACAGCCATATTATCACTTGAAGTATCGACCTGAGACCCTATAAAGTATAAAATTCTAAGACGATCTAGCCATGTCCGTCCGTTGTCCGTTGAAAGCACGCTAGCATCTAAACGAAAGGAGGTAGGACGTCCAAAATTTTCATAAATGCGTCTTATAGTCGTAGATCGGTTGGGATTGTACCTGGGAAAAATCTGTCCAAAGGGAAAAATTTTTACCTCACAAGGACTGAAAATATCCGTAATAGGTGACAGTCGTCACCGAGTAGTTTTTCAATCGAAGATTGATATTGTTTTGTAAAAGTTGCGTGTGTGGACGTTGCAAAACAGTCTCGCCGTCAATGCTTCAAAAACGAAAGGTCTTTTTTTCTCTGCAGGGGTTTTAAATAATTTTAATTTGTGTTATGATGGGTCTAATGTTGATTTTGTGAGTGATATGCCCTGTCTAGTCGTTCAGATTGATGACAAACTCTCTTTTGGTCATCATGTTAATATTGTAGTGTCAAGAATTAATTTCTCTCTCAGAAGTCTATATAATACCGATTTATCACTGCCCCTATTTGTAAGAGTTCGGTTAGTACATAGTTTAATTTTGCCAAGTATACTATATTGCTTGGAGGTTTACTCTGGCACCAATCAACACATTTTAAATTTACTGCAGGTGGCGTTTAATAGAGCGATAAGGTATGTTTATGCTTTAATCATTTAAAATCATTGCAATTTTTTATAGCGCACCTAATTAAAGACGCTGAAACGTGTATTCTTATTGACACATTCATTGTAATTTATTTGGTTGTGTATATGTGATACCGGTTATAAATTGTAATGAATGTGATCTTTTTATTTTTTATAATTGAAATTACCACTGTTCTATTGCTACACCTTAGGTCTTTTTTCTATAATTAATTATTTATTTTGTTTTTAAGTTCTTATTACCATACTACATTTTGTTGAGTAGTTTTTTTAACACTGTTAGAAATAATTTTTACTATGCATTTTGTAATTTATATTATATCGGCCAATAGGCTTAGAATTACAAGTCGTGAAGAAAATAAAATGAAATAAAGGGATTTTCGAAATTCGTACTTTTTGGGGTTAAAATGGAAAAAGGATACGAATTGTAACAACCAAATGACCGCAGCTAGAATCATGAAATTCGGAGAATACATTCCTCTGACTGTGTAGACAAGAAAAATAAAAAGGTTTTTCCAAATTCGTACTTTCAAGGGATACAATGGGAACAGAGGGATAACAATGGTACCAACTAAGCGGCTAAAGCTAGAATAGTGAATTTCGTTGTGTACATACCTCTAATTGTGTAGACACATAAAATGAAGAGATTTTAGAAAGTCGTACTTTTAAGGGGGTAAAATGGGAAAAAGGGGATAAAAATGGTACCAATTCGATGTACTGATGTGTGACTGCATAGACAAGCAAAATAAAAAATATTTTTCCAAACTCGTTTTTTTAATTTTTTTAATCATGAAGTAAGGTTATCTTGCACTGTGTACGTGAAAGATAGGAAATAGGATGAAATACAACCAACTGTAGTGTTTAAGCTTTTTTGAAGAATGTTGTCTTACATTTACCTTTTGAATTTACTTGAAGTATTATTTCGTTATATATTACTAGCAGTACCCGCTGTTTCGCACGCGAAAAAGCCAGTTATTTGTTAGTTTTATGCGTCTCTGTTATTTATTTATTTATCTATTTATTTAATTTTCTTTTGGTGGATATAGATAAATCTAAAATAGTAATTTGGAAACATCCTTTTATATAGCACTCACACACAGTCAAAGTAATGTGCTTGTCGATATGCACTATTTTAGCTGAACTCCTTCGTATGTATAATTTTTATCACTTTCTACCAAGTTTTGAACAAAAAATTACCACCATTTATATCCTCGATCTCATGTTTCTAGATTCAGTCAGCCAGCTTATAACTTTTTGCACTTCTTTCCCAAAAAGTTTACATTTTGAAAAACCACTATATGTAACATGTGTTTTTGCTTCCCCTAAAAATATGTACTTTATTTGGTAAAACATTTAATTCTTGTCGGGACGTATCGTTGTATTAAGTACAAATTTTGAAATATCCATTTATGTTCCGCGTTTAAGTTATTAAAGGACTGTACACAATTTTTATAAATTTTCGTCCCGCGCATCCCTTAAAAGTACCAACTTCCAATTTACTGCTCTTCTACGTGGTCAGAGGAATTTACATACTAAATCAAGAAATCCATTTATGTTGCAAGTCTACGTTGTCAGAGGAATTTACACTCCAAATTTCTCGACTATAGCTGCAATACTTTAGTTGGTACCATTTTTATCCCTTTTTGTCCCGCTCACCTTCTATAAGTACAAATTTCAAAACAAAATCCATTTAGATTGCGCTTCTACGTTGTCAGGGAATTTACACTCCAAATTTCGCAACTCTAACTGCACTATTTTATTTGGTACTATTTTTATCCCGCTCACCGTTTATAAGTACAAATTTCGAAAAATTCTTTTAGATTAGCGCTTCTAAATTGTCAATACTTTTATCCGTTACCAGAGGAATTCACACTCCAAATTTCACGATTGTAGCTACAATACTTTGGTTGGTACAATTTTGACCCTTTTTGTCCCACTCACTAATAAGTACAAATTTCAAAAAATCCATTTAGATTTGCGCTACTACGTTTTTTTTACTGAACCAACACTCAGGGGATGTCCCCTATAAATGCAGTGCATTGCGTTGGTGGAAGGAAGATCAGGTATTGTATTGGAAGGAGGAAAGAGGGAGTAGTGTCTGTTGACATCTGTTTTGAATCTCTGAATGTCGTAATTGGAGGGAAAGATATTTGCCGGAAGTCGATTCCACATACGGATAGTACGGGCGAAGAACGAATTTATTCTGTAATGTGTAGTGCGGCCGGTTGTCCAATCGACAACAAATGGGTGAGCGTTCCTGGAGAGTCGCGTATCTCTACCGAACGTTCTCACGGGCGGTATAAGATCACGAATTTCCGAAGAACAAACACCATGAAAGTATCGATAGAACAATGACACACAACCAACATTACGACGGTGTTCAAGGGAGATAATAGAATTGGATATCCTACCGTCACCTATCAACACCATCACCCTCCTCTAGTTATGAAGCTGGAACACCCGACTATATATGGGAGTTGTATTCCATCTTTGGTATGATGTAGGTAGTGTAGATATTGAGAAGATCAGAGGGTGTGAAATATTTCTTACATCTTTTTAAAAAGCCTAAACATTTGAAGGCATCTTTCGACACATCAAATACATGTTTTGTCCAACGAACATCACGTTGTATCTCAATATCTACACCGTTCATTAAAATCGACCACACCGTTGGATCAGTGAATCGCTTGTGAGACAACAAGGAGCACTGGGTCTTATGTGCATTAAAATCTACTCTATTCTCTCGACCCCATTCAGAAATGGCCAGCAAATCGTAGCTCAATTTCTTGACGACTTGGTCTATGATCGAATGAGTATGAATGCTTCACAGTATATTGGATTCACAGTCCAAGATCCAAGAGGTCGTCGATGAAAATAAGAAAAAGGGAGGGGAAAGGACAGAGCCCTGTGGTACTCCTGCGGTTAACCTATGCTCATCGGATGAGAACCCATCTACAACAACACGTATAGTGCGATCTCTGAGGAAGCTCGATATAAATCGAGAGAAGTCACTACCAACACCAAAAGCGATAAGCTGTGATATGAGTGCGCCGTGCCAAACTCTATCAAAGGCCTTGGAGATATCTAGAGCAACGACCTTACTCTCACCAAGCTGGTGAATAGAACGATTCCAATTTTCGGATAGCAGTGTCATCAGGTCTCCCGTAGATCGATTCCTACGGAAGCCATACTGTCGATCATTAAGTAAGTCATTACCTTCTAAATACCTCAAAAGATGGTGATTAACCATACTCTCCATAACCTTCGAAAGCGCAGAGCAAATCGCGATCGGTCGATAGTTAGAGGATTATTAGCCCCACCTTTTTTAGGGATGGGCTGAATGTTCGCAATCTTCCAACGCGCAAACCCTTGCACGGTATGCAAGGTTGAAAAGATTACGAAGGGGACGGGCAAGCGTCGAAGATCACTTACATAGGACCAGTGCTGAAATGTCATCCGGGCCTGGAGATTTGTTTACGTCGAGATTTGCGAGAACCCTTTTAACTTAATACATTTTCGATCACGGGGAGTGGTTGATTGCTTTCCGGCAAGGATGAATTCCTTGCAAACATTTCAGCCAAATTACAAATGACCAAAAGCTCTTACTTCCCCTGGGAGAAGAAAGAACCTTGGCACGAAGACGTTGTTCGTACAGAAACTTTTCACGTCTAAGTACTCTGGCACACATGGTTCTTGTCTGCTTGCGTAGCAGATCAGTGGTGGCATTTTTATTTAAACGCCATTTCCAGAACGCTTCCTCTTTGGATCTGACAGCAGTCTTGCATGTCTGGTTAAACCAACTTTTATTAGATGGTTTATCTGAAATAACTTTAATTGGAATAAATGACTTCATTCCAATCAAGATAATGTTTTCAATCATTTCAGCCGCAGCATCTATATCGCCATTTAGAAAACAAAGTTTCCAATTGAAATGCTGGAAAAAGTTGTTGAGCTCGGCCCAACGTTCCTTTTCGTATATATATATTGTCCGCTTTGGGGCTGGGGTCGAAGCGACACGAAGAGCGGAATACGAAAAGGATGCTGAAACAATACAGTGATCCGAATTGCCAAGAAGTGCTAGAACGTTAACTTCATACTTTTCAGGGTGTGATGTTAAGAAAAGATCAAGAATATTAGAGTGTTGCCCTTGGACACACGGAATGTGTGTCGGTTCATTCACTAGTTGCGTCAAATCATTATGCGCAGCAAAAAGCTCGGCGTATTGACCCTCCGGTGTTGAGTGACTCGAATGGGCAAGCCAAGAGGAATTATGGACATTGAAATCGCCAGCAACCACAATTTCACTGTCAGGACAGTCCTCTAAGATTTTTGTAATTGTATCGGAAAGGGCGTCAAAGCCATTTAGGGATACCTCCCTTTCCGCGTTTGGACTTCTATACACGAATCCGAAATGAAGCACGTGTGTTCCAATCTTGAATTTAACCCAAAGGGAGTTAAATTCTGGATTTTGCAGAGTCTTGCTGGCTCTGGAACACTATGTCATTGCGTACGTAAACCACTCTGTGGGGAATAAAGAGGGACAGGGTGTGATACCCAGGTACGTGAAAATGCTGTGGATCAGAACCCTCACACACCTGAGTCTCACAAAGAGCAAATACATCAGGCCGATGGAAATGTACATGAGCGTACACGGCAAAAAAATCGCTCTCAGCCCTCGTATGTTGGCAAATTGTATTACCAACTATTACAACAGACAAAAAGAAAAAACAAAACAAAGTCAATATGCAGCTACAGTTGCTAAACTCCTCTCCCTGCCGTTGCTGTATTCACCCAATGCTCAGTGTTATGCCTTAAGCATTGGGCGAACAACGACAAGAAGAAAAGAGTGCCAACTGCACTGCACGAATGGGATGGGGGGAGGGAAGGGGACAACGCACACACTATGGAGCGGACAGAAAATGTGTGGTCAGTGGTGTGTGGCTGCTGTTGAATTTTGTTGTTGTTCCGCTGATGCTGTTGTTGTTGTTGTTAGGTAGTTGGGTGGTTGTTTTGGTCGGCGCGGCGCGATATTTTGTTGTTGGTTGTTTTTCATTTTTCTTTAGTTCTATTTTGTTATTTATGATTTGTGAAATTTTGTTCTTTTTTTTTTGTTTTTTTTTATCTTTTATTTTACCACAGAACTAAACGGCACACAACACGGACGACAGAGAAACACATGTGCATCGGACGACGGACTGACATTGGTACTATTTTATCCCGCTCACCGTTTATAAGTACAAATTTCGAAAAATTATTTTAGATTAGCGCTTCTAAATTGTCAATACTTTTATCCGTTACCAGAGGAATTTACACTCCAAATTTCACGATTGTGGCTACAACACTTTGGTTGGTACAATTTTTAACCCTCTTTGTCCCACTCACTAATAAGTACAAATTTCGAAAAATCCATTTAGATTTGCGCTACTACGTTGTCAGAGGAATTTACATACCAAATTTCACGACTATAGCTGCAATACTTAAATTGGTACAACTTGTATCCCTTTTTGCCCGCGCATCCCTTGAAAGTAAAAATTTCGAAAAATCCAATTTTACTTCGCTTTTATATGGTCAGAAGAATTTACATACCAAGTTTCACTATTCTATGTGTAATACTTTAGTTGGTACCATTTTTATCCCTTATTGTCCCGCACGCCCCTTTAAAGTACAACTTTCGAAAAATCCAATTTTACTTCGGTTTTATATGGTCAGAGGAATTTACATAGTAAATTTCATGATTCTAGGTGTTATACTTTAGTAGGTACCATTTTTATCCCTTTTTGTCTCGCACGCCCCTAAAAGTACAAATTTTGAAAATCCAATTTTACTTCGCTTTTATATGGTCAGAGGAATTTACATACCAAATTACATGGGGGGAGGGAAGGGGACAACGCACACACTATGGAGCGGACAGAAAATGTGTGGTCAGTGGTGTGTGGCTGCTGTTGAATTTTGTTGTTGTTCCGCTGATGCTGTTGTTGTTGTTGTTAGGTAGTTGGGTGGTTGTTTTGGTCGGCGCGGCGCGATATTTTGTTGTTGGTTGTTTTTCATTTTTCTTTAGTTCTATTTTGTTATTTATGATTTGTGAAATTTTGTTCTTTTTTTTTTGTTTTTTTTTTATCTTTTATTTTACCACAGAACTAAACGGCACACAACACGGACGACAGAGAAACACATGTGCATCGGACGACGGACTGACATTGGTACTATTTTATCCCGCTCACCGTTTATAAGTACAAATTTCGAAAAATTATTTTAGATTAGCGCTTCTAAATTGTCAATACTTTTATCCGTTACCAGAGGAATTTACACTCCAAATTTCACGATTGTGGCTACAACACTTTGGTTGGTACAATTTTTAACCCTCTTTGTCCCACTCACTAATAAGTACAAATTTCGAAAAATCCATTTAGATTTGCGCTACTACGTTGTCAGAGGAATTTACATACCAAATTTCACGACTATAGCTGCAATACTTAAATTGGTACAACTTGTATCCCTTTTTGCCCGCGCATCCCTTGAAAGTAAAAATTTCGAAAAATCCAATTTTACTTCGCTTTTATATGGTCAGAAGAATTTACATACCAAGTTTCACTATTCTATGTGTAATACTTTAGTTGGTACCATTTTTATCCCTTATTGTCCCGCACGCCCCTTTAAAGTACAACTTTCGAAAAATCCAATTTTACTTCGGTTTTATATGGTCAGAGGAATTTACATAGTAAATTTCATGATTCTAGGTGTTATACTTTAGTAGGTACCATTTTTATCCCTTTTTGTCTCGCACGCCCCTAAAAGTACAAATTTTGAAAATCCAATTTTACTTCGCTTTTATATGGTCAGAGGAATTTACATACCAAATTACACGATTCTAGGTGTAATACTTTAGTTGGTACCATTCTTATCCCGCTTGGCCCTTAAAAGTACAAATTTCGAAAAATCCAATTTTACTTTGCTTTTATATGGTCAAAGGAATTTACATACCAAATTTCACGATTCCAGGTGTAATATTTTAGTTGGTACCATTTTTATCCCGCAAGCCCCTTAAAAGTAAAATTTTCGAAAAATCCAATTTTACTTCGCTTTTATATGGTCAGAGCAATTTACATGCCAAATTTCACGATTCTAGCTGTAATACTTTAGTTGGTACCATTTTTATCCCCTTTTGTCCCGCTCACCCCTTATAAGTACAAATTTCGAAAAATCAATTTATATTGCAAGTCTACGTTTTCAGAGAAATGTAAATACCGATTTTCACGATTCTAGCTGCAATTCTTAAATTGGTTCCATTTTTATCCCTTTTTGTCCCGCTCGCCCCTTAAAAGTACAAATTTCGAAAAATCCCTATTTGTAGCTCTTCTGCATGGTCAGTTCAAGGAACTCACCGATTTTCATGTTTCTAACTACTGCCGTTTTGTCAGGACGAAGGTTCGATGTTTATCCCTTTTTAGGCCATTTTACCCCCTAAATTTTCATAAAACCCTTTCTTAGTCGACGTCTACGTCATATTTGGGAACTACCCTGAAAATTTCATGGCCCTAGCTTCAGCCGTTTGGTCTGGGGGCTGGTCAATGATAAGTCAGTCAGTCAGTAACGCAACTCTTTTATATATATAGATAAACGTATTGGTAGCCTTGCCTTATAAGCATGGTTTGAAATAATAAAAATTTTATATTTCGTTAGTGGTATGTATGGTTGACCTTTTTGATGTGTTGCGTTTTGTATTTTGTTCGGTTTGAGGTCAGTTTTTTTCAAATAATAAAACAAAAATGACTATTTTATTATTTTCTTGTTTTTTATTTCCCAATATTTCGACCAACTCCGATGGTCATCTTCAGGGGTATTTTTAAAAAAGTTTTTCACAATAGGAAAATTCTCCTGCCACTTTTGTCAAGCTTGCAGAGACATTTTTGTTTTATTATTTAAAAAAACTGACCTCAAGCCGAACAAAATACAAAACGCAACAATTTTATATTTCTTCATTAAAAATTATATTAAAAAAATTTACATTTTCCTGTAATGTTACAGCACTTCTACGAAAATGTGGAATGCAATCCATTGTGGAGGGTATATACAGTTCGATCCGGCCGAACTTAACGCCGTTTTTACTTCTTCAGTTTTAAAGTAGTACACAAAATTACAGTGTGTGCTAAATCGTATAGTTTAATTCAAAATAAGTTAATAAAAATCAGACACTATGACATCAAATCAATAGAAGTGCATTCATTGTAACGGTAAATTATAACTGTATTCAACTATCAACTAAGCAGCATCACTGAGCTTATTGAAACAGAAGTAATTTGAAGGTGTATATTTGTAATAGAATATTGAATTTGAAAATTTAAGTAACATTACTTTTAGACATTGGTCGGAAAGAGCTGTACTCGGGAACTGCGAAAGATTATAATTTGAAAGTACATACAGGAAAAAAGTCGATTCGAGAGACATTGCGACGGAGCTTTTGTGTTCGAAACCAATGGATGTGTCGAAAGCCACGGCCAAGGAAAACTACGCAAGCTGATAGACGTATAATTTAAAGAAACAGTAAGCACTAAACAGATTCACAGAGAAATAGCGGTACAAATTAGCGATGAAATATTAACGAGAAGCATAAGTTGTCGATTACTTTAATTTCGAAAAAATAAAAAAACGGAATTAATTTTGCAAAGAAGCATATCAAAACCCTTGTAGTTTTGGAAACACATACTCTGGGGCGATGAATCCAAATTTAATTTGTTTGGGTAAAAGATATGTACGACGTCCTCCTCCAAACGAAGAACTCGGTACACTTTAAAGGCCATAAAACATAGAGGAGGAAATATTATTTTGCATTACATTTTTGCTGCATTTTTCTGGTATGGCGTTGGTCCTATTCGTAGGATAACTCAGAGAATGGACCAACATTTGTATAAACACATTATGGCGAATACAATGAATGCGAATACAAGATAACGACCCAAAACATACAGCTAGGAGTGTTAGTTAAAGCATGGTTTTCTACTGAAAACGTGAACGTTTTGGAATGGCCTGTCCAGAGTCCCAATTTAAACCCTATTGAAACTCTCTGGGCTGATGTTGAGAGGGCATTGGTAAAAAAATCAAACAAAAATGCTAAAGAATTGTTCCATAATGTTGAAGAAATGTGGCAGAAAATCTCAATTGAAATCATCTAGTCGAAAGTATCCCTCGCAGGTGCTTGGTTACCCAACAAGATTAGAATTTTAATACCTAATTTAAGTCGTAATATAATATTATTATACCCTCCACCTTAAGGATGGGGGTATACTAAGTTTGTCATTCCGTTTGTAACACCTTGAAATATCTACCTGAGACCCTATAAAGCATTCTTGATGACAATAACATTCTAAGACGATCTAGCCATGTCCGTCCGTCTGTTGAAAGCACGCTAGCATCTAAAAGAAACGAGCTAGGACGTCCACACATAAGTGTGTCTTATAGTTGTAGGTCGGTTGGGATTGAAAGTGGGTAAAATCGGTCCACAGGGAAACATTTTTCCCTTACAAGGACGGAAAATACCCCTAATATTTAGAGTATTTAAGCAAGGTTTTTTGAATATGTCTGCATATATTTACTTGATATTTGGCATGCGGATTCCCCTGACAGCATAAACGTTCACCATGAAGTGATTCTTATTTGTTGGGGGTGATCTTGGTCAAAAAGGGATAAAAATTTTACCTATCAAACGACAACAGCTAGAGACACGAAATTCGGTGTATACATTTTACTAATTGAGTAGATACATAATATAAAAGTATTTTTTCCAAATTCGTACTTTTATGAGGTAATATGGACATAGAGGGATAAAAATAGTACCAACCAAACGGCTGCACCTAGAATAATGAAATTCGGTGTATACATTTCTCTGACTGCATAGATACGCAAAATAAAAAGATTTTTCCAAATTTCATGCTTTGAAGAGATTAAATTGGAATGGAATGATTTGCAAAATATTTCGTTCTTATTCGAGCATTCTGTGAGCTAAACGCTCCCGAAAATACCTCTAAAATTTATGTTTTTCCGGTATAATTTTTTTGTGTTGTATTTTTGTCCAAATTATTTTTCTGAATTTAAAAACCCTTGGAAGCACTTTAAATATAAATTTCTTGTCTTTGAGTAACTTATTATTGGTCGAATTATAAATTCTTTATAGTAATTTTATGGTTTTTTTATAGTGACAACAGAAATATATAAAATTAATATGTAAAAATAAATATTATAAAAATATAAAAAATAAATAGCGGCACTCAATACCTTTCGATTTGTTGTGTATTTAAAAAAAAATATAACACGCGTTGAATAAAATTAATTCAAATAACTACTTTATTAATAACCCAGATATAAAAAATGGAGATGTGCAAATGAACGTTGACGTGTTGATATGTATGTATGTTAAGCAAGTGAAGATATACAGTGTGTGTGAATATGGAAGTAAACTTACCGTAACAAAAAAACGAATGTAAATGTATAATAATAGAAAATCCATCTCCTGTATTAAATTATTTTACAAACATGGATTCTGTGACGTCATTTTTCGTCCGATATTCATCATTTAGGCATCATTCGTAAGATATTGATTCCTTCTATTTATTTTTCATAACAACTCATACAAAATATTTCCAAGAAATATGAGTTTTTAGCTGTCACCTTGAAAAACCACAAAAAATTAATATAAACGTCCTGTAATACGACCAATTAGTTCTTCTAAGACAAGAATACACATTTTTATTTAAGGCGCTTCCAAGGGTCTTTTAATTCAGAAAAAAAATTGGTCAAAAAAGCAACATTAAAACAATTATACGGGAAAGCTTGATTTTCATGACCCGGTGACGAAATATTTTGCAGTTCATCATTAAACAATCCAATCTTCATTTCTAGGTGGTGACCGCTGCAATTTATTTGCGTGACCCATCCTAGTATACACATGTCAGACTGCATAAACTCGCTTTACAATCTCTTATTCCCTTCACCACGGAGTTCATTCCAGAGTTTTACCGGCTGATTAGAGGCTGTCGTCTTTACATAGAAGTGCGGCACCATATTAGGAATATTGTGATATTTTGTTTGCACATTGCGATTTTTGTTTACTATTTCAAACTATAAGGCACTCTTATGCGCACTGTTTGAAATAAATTGTGATGCCTCATTATTAAAATATTGCTATATATAAGAATAATACTTCAAGTATAATCAAGAAATGAACATGAGGCAGCAAACTTCAAAAATTGCCAAAAATGTTAGGTTGTTAGCAGTCGTCATTAGAAAGAAACATTCCCCTATTTCCAATTTTTTGATTCCAGCTACAGACCCAATTTCTGTACCATATGTTTCGCGTTCACAGTAGAATACACACACCTAATTTCATGATTCTAGCTACAGCCGTTTGATACCAGTTTTGTTTTTCATCTCATCCTTAAAAGTACGAATTTGGAGAAGTACTCTTAATTTACGAGTCTACGTAGTCAGATGAGTGTAAACACCGAATTTCATGGTTCTAAATATCGAAAGATATCTACTCAGTCAGAGCAATACACACACCGAATTTTACTATTCTAACTGCAGTCGATGGGTTGGTACTATTTTTATCCGCTTTCGCGTCGTGTTTCCCCTTAAAAGTACAAATTTAGACAAATTCCTTTATGTTTCGCGTCTAAACAGTCAGACTAATGAATATACCGAATTTCATGATTTCAACTTCAGTGGTTTGAGTGGTACCATTTTTATACCTCTTTTCCAAAAGTATCCCATAAAAGTACGAATTTTGAAAAGTCCATATATTTTACGTTTAGTGCCTAAAAGTTTAACCCAATTAAAGCACTTTCTCCTTGCGACTCAGTGAAATATACAAATGCGGGAACAATGTTGTTGCCGTTGAGAATTTTGAAATAGTGTCATTAAAAGTTACTCAAGAAAAAGTGTCAAAAAGTATATATTTTTTAAAAACTATCAAAACGTTTTTTATTTAAAACATTGCTTGAAATAATGTACAAAATAAACCGAACGGTACACGTATTCATATAAACATTAACCCCGTTTTTATGTAGCTCCATTAACATAAAGTTAGGGCTAACCGAGGGTTATTTGGTTTGGTTGGAACACTCGGAGACCCCGTTGGATCCATTGTGCAAATCCTTTTATTTCCTGAAAAGTATAAGGTTATAGGTAAGGGATAGGGAGTGATGGAATTTGGGGGGGGGGGAGTAAGTGGTGTTTGGAGATAGATAAGGATATATATTCACCGGAATGTTCTCACTTGATAGAAATCTTGCTGTCCTCACAATTGCCAGTAATTCTGCCTGGAAAACACTACAGTTGTCGTCAAGTCGGAGGGACTTGCGTATCTGTAGTGATTCAATATAGAATCCCGCACCTTTGCCTTGTTCCATCTTTAAGCCATCAGTGTAGACCGACAGCCCCTTGAAGGGCTCTCCATTGTCCCAGTCTGATCTCTTTGGTATAATCATCTGTGGTAAGGGTGAGTCCAGTTCAGAAGCGGTACCATGTAGTCTGTACCTCCGTTGATAAGCGATTCGTGGACACCCAATTTGTTTCCATGAACTATTCTTGCGTAACCATATGGTCTATTTTTCCAGCATCCTGATTCTTTGGGTCGTATAGCGCTCTTGGCAGCAAACATCCATATGTAGTAATGGGTCTGACAAGTGTTTGTCAGTCCGTCGTTCGATGCACATGTGTTTCTCTGTCGTCCGTGTTGTGTGCCGTTCAGTTCTGTGTTAAAATAAAAGGAAAAAAAAAACAAAATAAAACAAAATTTCACAAATCATAAATAACAAAATCACAATAACAAAAAAATGAAAAACAACCAACAACAAAATATCGCGCCGCGCCGACCAAAACAACCATCCAACTACCAAACAATAACAACTACAGCATCAGCGGAACAACAACAAAATCTCAACAGCAGCCACGCACAACTGACCACACAATTTCTGTCCGCTCCATAGTGTGTGCGTTGTCCCCTTCCCTTCCCTCCCCCCATCACATTTGTGCAGTGCAGTTGGCACTCTTTTCTTCATGTCGTTGTTCGCCCAATGCTTAAGGCATAACACTGAGCATTGGGTGAATACAGCAACGGCAGGAGAGGAGTTTGGCAACTGTTGCTGCATATTGACTTTGTTTTGTTTTTGACGCAACTAGTGAATGAACCGACTCACATTCCGTGTGTCCAAGGGCTACATTCTAATATTCTTGATCTTTTCTTAACATCACACCCTGAAAAGTATGAAGTTAACGTTCTAGCACCTCACTGTATTGTTTCAGCATCCTTTTCGTATTCCGCTCTTCGTGTCGCTTCGACCCCAGCCCCAAAGCGGACAATATATATACGAAAAGGCACGTTGGGCCGAGCTCAACAACTTTTTCCAGCATTTCAATTGGAAACTTTGTTTTAATAAATATATAAATAGCGATATAGATGCTGCGGCTGAAATGATTCAAAATATTATCTTGATTGGAATGAAATCATTTATTCCAATTAAAGTTATTTCGGATAAACCATCTAATAAAAGTTGGTTTAACCAGACATGCAAGACTGCTGTCAGATCCAAAGAGGAAGCGTTCAGGAAATGGCGTTTAAATAAAAATGCCACAACTGATCTGCTACGCAAACAGACAAGAACCATGTGTGCCAGGGTACTTAGACGTGAAAAGTTTCTGTACGAACAACGTCTTCATGCCAAAGTTCTTGCTTCTCCTAGGGGAAGTAAGAGCTTTTGGTCATTTGTGAGAAGAGTAAAGGATAACTCCTCATCTATCTCAACTCTTGTTAAAGATGACCAGATATTCACTGACCCGGTTGACAAAGCTAACCTATTGGCTGAAATGTTTGCAAGGAATTCATCCTTGCCGGAAAGCAATCAACCACTCCCCGTGATCGAAAATGTATCTAGTTCCATGCCTCAGATATTTTTTCGAACACGTGGAGTTAAAAGGGTTCTCGCAAATCTCGACGTAAATAAATCTCCAGGCCCGGATGGCATTTCAGCACTTGTCCTATGTAAGTGGTCTTCGACGCTTGTCCGTCCCCTTCGCAATCTTTTCAACCTTGCATACCGTGCAGGGGTTTTCCCAGCGTGTTGGAAGATTGCGAACATCCAGCCCATCCCTAAAAAAGGTGAGGCTAATAACCCTGCTAACTATCGACCGATCGCGATTTGCTCAGCGCTCTCGAAGGTTATGGAGAGTATGGTGAACCACCATCTTGTGAGGTATTTGGAAACTAATGACCTACTTAATGATCGCCAGTATGGCTTCCGTAGGAATCGATCTACGGGAGACCTGATGACACTGCTATCCGAAAATTGGAATCGTTCTATTCACCAGCTTGGTGAGAGTAAGGTCGTTGCTCTAGATATCTCCAAGGCCTTTGATAGAGTTTGGCACGGCGCACTCATATCAAAGCTTATCGATTTTGGTGTTGGTAGTGACTTCTCTCGATTTATATCGAGCTTCCTCAGAGATCGCACTATACGTGTTGTTGTAGATGGGTTCTCATCCGACGAGCATAGGTTAACCGCAGGAGTACCACAGGGCTCTGTCCTTTCCCCCTCCCTTTTTCTTATTTTCATCGACGACCTCTTGGATCGGACTTCGAATCCAATATACTCATTCGCGGATGACAGCAACCTCTGTCATTCATACTCATTCGATCATAGACCAAGTCGTCAAGAAATTGAGGATAAAAGGCGATTGATGGATGAGTCACTTAGCCAGGATTTGATGGCCATTTCTGAATGGGGTCGAGTGAATAGAGTAGATTTTAATGCACGTAAGATCCAGTGCTCCTTGTTGTCTCACAAGCGATTCACTGATCCAACGGTGTCGTCGATTTTTAATGAACGGTGTAGATATTGAGCAATCAGATGCTCTCGATGTTCTCGGCATGAAAATACAACGTGATGTTCGTTGGACAAAACATGTATTTGATGTGTCGAAAGATGCCTTCAAATGTTTAGGCTTTTTAAAAAGATG
This sequence comes from Polietes domitor, assembly GCA_947397865.1. NCBI lineage: Eukaryota > Metazoa > Arthropoda > Insecta > Diptera > Muscidae > Polietes > Polietes domitor. Next base: position 80,182,975 of record OX377618.1, on the reverse strand, counting down.
TAAAAAATATTTCACACCCTCTGATCTTCTCAATATCTACACTACCTACATCAGACCAAAGATGGAATACAACTCCCATATATGGTCGGGTGCTCCAGCTTCATCACTGGAGCTACTTGACCGTGTCCAGAGGAGGGCGATGGTGTTGATAGGTGATGGTAGGATATCCAATTCTATTGTCTCCCTTGAACACCGTCGTAATGTTGGTTGTGTGTCATTGTTCTATCGATACTTTCATGGTATTTGTTCTTCGGAAATTCGTGATCTCATACCGCCCGTGAGAACGTTCGGTAGAGATACGCGACTCTCCAGGAACGCTCACCCATTTGTTGTCGATTGGACAACCGGCCGCACTACACATTACAGAATAAATTCGTTCTTCGCCCGTACTATCCGTATGTGGAATCGACTTCCGGCAAATATCTTTCCCTCCAATTACGACATTCAGAGATTCAAAACAGATGTCAACAGACACTACTTCCTCTTTCCTCCTTCCCATACCTGATCTTCCTTCCACCAACGCAATGCACTGCATTTATAGGGGACATCCCCTGAGTGTTGGTTCAGTGAAAAAAAAAAACTCATTGAAGGGCGCTCTCGGCAGACTTGCCCTTGAAATAAGCATGCTGAGCGTCGCTTATGAGATTGTTGTCTATGCTTCCTCTTAGATAAATGTCTAAGATTCGTTCCATTGTCTTAAGGAGGAAGGATGACAGACTGACTGGTCTGAAGTCCTTAGTGGATGAGTGACTAGGTTTGCCTGCTTTGGGTATGAAGACTACCCGCACCCCGCAGACATGCTTTGAACACACAGACTAGATGTGAAACAATTACATCTGTAGTATGCTGTAGCATGGCTGGGTCATAGGGCCGTGCTCAGGCTACTATGGGGGTCAGCGGGTGGCGGATAGCTGAACGGCCTACAGATATGCAGGTTGGCTGCGATAGATAAGCAGTCCCCGACCAAGAGCGGCAGAGTCCGAGGGCGTACTATAAAACTGTACAAGTGCCCGATAAAGACTCTGCGACATGGCGAATAGATACCGCCATTAACTGCGTATCCCCCACAAGGGGTGCCCTCAAGAGAGGTGCAATTAGAAGAGCGATGACTTCGTGGATCCCCCAATCAAAAACCCAGGAGCGTCTGACCCATATTGGGCGGCTACCTGGTCTGCGTCTGACCCCAGGAGGGGCGGCAGCGAATACAACAACCCGTCTTTACGACATTAAGATCGAGGCCAGTAAGATCTTAATTATGGCATACTGGAATGTAGAGAACTATTTTGATTTGATGATCCCTGGGCCTGACGACTGCGTTATTCTAGAACCTGAGTATGTTGGAGTGAAAACTAACAGAAATGGCTTCTGGGCTAATATCGTAGCTGCCTCCGTCCCGTTAAAACGTGGCAAGTCTCAAGGAACGCTCTATGTTTCGTCGCCATTAAGTTGGTGGTGCAGGTTCAGTTGACTTAATCCTGATTAGTACGGGTCCGGCTCTGAGCGTAGATTCTCATGAGGTATCTACGCCAACCCTCGCATGGCCTCCCTGCATGCATAGATAACCATGGAACCAAAACGTAACTGCACATACGAACATAGATAACGGCTTTGAGTTGGGACCCAGTGAAGAGATGAATACCAATAACAACCCCAATAACAACCCCAATAACAACCCCAATAACAACCCCAATATCAACCCCAACAATGATAGTGAAATGTGGAGAGAAGACCCCTTTCGACCTAGAAAGACAGTTCCAAGGTCCCCGGTTGCGAACAACAACAACCAAGCGGTAGAAGATGATGTCAGATACCTCGCCCGCTTAAAAATCGAGGAAGAGCTAGCATTTGTAAGCCTTGGAAATAAGATAAGTGCCATGAATTCCATCGTCAGTGATGCTAGGAACATACACAAGACAATTCGAGATAACCTTCTGCAAGCTGTAGCACTGTATCAGCAACTACGTGAACTTAGGGAAGCGATAGCCCTAAAAAACATTCTGGATACTCCTCAGAACAATACGGGTATACAAAAGAGCCATAAGGAGACACAAACAGAGAAAGTAGAGTCTCAAAAGGAAGTGTCTTCAGACAACAAGGAAAAGCCCAAGAGAGCAGCATCGCAGTCACCAGAAGAAGAAAAGATGAATAAAAAAGTCCGAACAATTCAATCTGCGGAAGACGACAACGTAACTGAAAACCACAAAACACTATATAGGTACAGAGTCTCAATGTAGAAACGGATTAAACCATGGTTCTTAAGATTCTCCAAATAAACTTAGGAAGAGGACGAGTAGCACAGGAGTTAATGTTGAATTACGCCAGCCAGAAGGGAATCGATATTATTCTGGTAAGCGAACAGTATTGCAAAATCGAAAACAAGGAATGGTTTCAGGATATACTGGGAAAGGCGGCAATATGTGTATTAAACCCACTCATAACAATAGATAAAATTGAGGAAAATAACGAAAACTATGTTGTTATGTATACCAATGGCATTCGCATATACAGCTGTTACTACTCTCCTAACATTGAAACAAGTGATTTTCTTAGAAGATTAGAGCACCTTGAAGAAAATTTGAAACGAGAAACGAGTCCTGTTCTAATAGGCGGTGACTTCAACAGCAAATCGATGGAGTGGCGATCGAGATTGACAGACGAAAGAGGAGTAGCAGTCAGTGAAATGTTCGCTTCCCTCAACCTCATCGTGCTCAACAGAGGAAACTCTCCAACATTTAGAAGAGGAGACTCTACTTCTTTCATTGATATAACAGCAGCATCAATAAATATCGCGGAGAAAACAAACAAGTGGGTGGTCCTCGACGATGAGACACTCAGTGATCACATGTATATCGAGATAGAAGTGGACATGCATAGTAGTTTAGAGAGCGAGAATACATCCCGACCTCGATGGAACACCCGTAAGCTAAATGTTGATCTGTGCAAACGAAAATTGATGGAGATACAGCCTGGAGAGCAGTTGGAAGGTGACTCCAACCTAAACAGTATAGTAGATCGTCTTGTTAAAATTTTAACCGAAGTAAGCAACGCCTCAATGCCAAAAACGAAGAGTGTTGGAAAATCTCGAAAACCGGCATATTGGTGGAACCAAGAAATTTCCCAGCTAAGAACACAAAGTCACAAAGCAAAAAGAATAGCTACTAGAAGGAGAAGGGACCTAGTAGCTATGGATGAATACAGAAAATGCAGGAAGATGCTGAGAGATGCAATAAAAAATTCGAAGAAGCAGGCATGGGAAAAACTATGTCAGGAGATAACAAATGACCCATGGGGTCTGCCATACAGAATTGTTATGAAGAAACTTGGAAGTCGTAAAAAAATACCAGGTATTACAAACCCTGCCTGGGTCCTCACCATCGTGAGTACCCTTTTTCCTTCGGTTGAACGTGCTGTGAATCATCGTCAACATGATAAGGATGTAAAAGAAAGTGATCTATTCACCATCGAGGAGATTAGAAATATATGTCGATTACTAAAAAAGGGAAAAGCGCCAGGACCAGACGGAATTCCAAACGAAATTTTGTCAATAGTTGGTGAATTATGGCCTGAAATATTCTCAACAACCTTCAACCTGTGCCTCAAGGAGGGAATATTCCCAAAAGTTTGGAAGAAACAACACTTAGTATTGCTACGCAAAGGAGACAAGCCTCTGGAGAACCCGTCATCGTACAGGCCTTTGTGTCTATTAGATACATGCGGCAAATTTCTTGAAAAACTTGTATTGCAAAGACTAGAAATGGAACTGAAAGATCGCGGTGGATTTTCACCTATGCAATTTGGCTTCGTGAAAAACAAATCAACAGTTGACGCTATTAATGTAGTTGTGAATTTGGCGAGGGAATCAATGGGAAAAATGCGATTTTGTACTATCATAACACTGGACATTAAAAATGCCTTTAATACTGCAGACTGGAGGGTTATCCGTAAGACGGTGCGTGACCGTCACTTTCCGGACTATCTTGTGAGAATGGTAGATAGTTACTTGGAAGACAGAGTTTTGGAGTACATTACGGATGGCGGACTCAAACAATATAATGTGACAGCAGGGGTTCCACAGGGATCCATACTAGGTCCATTTCTATGGAATCTGATGTATGACGGATTGCTAAATTTACCAATACCCGAAGGTGCGAAGTTAGTAGGGTATGCTGATGACATAGCTCTTGTCATAGATAAGCCTTGCGTTGCTCTGACAGAAATAGTTGCAAACGATTGCTTGGGTAGAATAAGCAGATGGCTGAGATCGAAAAGCCTCACACTCGCCGCTGCTAAGACTGAAGCCATCATAGTAACAAGGAGAAGATCATTCGTTTATCCAAAATTGAAAGTAGATGGTCACGAAATCGTAATATCCAAAAGTCTAAAGTACCTTGGGGTACATATTGATAACAGACTCTGCTTCAAAGAACACATACAAATCGTTTCAGAAAAGGCAATACAAACGACCTCAAAACTGGCTCGTATAATGCCCAATGTTAGAGGACCGGGACAAACGACCAGGCGGATTATGGCAGCGGTTGCGTACTCACAGGTTCTCTATGCAGCCCCTGTTTTATGTCACGCTGTAGAGAATAATAAAACCTTGAGAAAACTCTTGGGAAGAGTACAGAGAGCAATTGTCTTACGCGTAACGTCAGCATACAGAACAATATCAACCTCAGCAGCAACCATACTAGCTGGTATACCACCAATTGACCTCCTTATAAGAGAACGGTATGACACATACCACCAATGCAGATCATTGGAACTGCGCAACGACAAAAAGAAAATTAAAGAGGAAATCAGAAGGAGACTACTCCTAACCTGGCAACGTCGATGGGATAGTGATGACAAAGGCAGATGGACCCACAAGCTTATCCCAGACGTACAAAAATGGGTGAGCAGATCACATGGTGAAACAAATTTCTATCTAACGCAGACACTTAGCGGACATGGCAATTTTGGCAAATACCTGCACAAGATCAAAATAAAGGCGTCTGGAGCATGTGAATTTTGCAATGCAGAGGAAGACAGTGTAGCACATACCGTCCTAAAATGTGATTTTTGGAGAACCATAGGCAGTAGTCTCGAAAATACATTCGGGAGCAATCTTACGATGGCCGAACTAATAAATGCTATGCTGGAAAACAGACAAAACTGGTCCCAATTCTCTGTAGTTGTTGAGAGTATATTGAGAGAAAAAGTAAAACAATAGAACAATAGAACGCCGAACCCCTAATCTATTACAGGACGGGGGAGTAGGAATACGAGATACCTGCTAAATGCTGCAAATGAGCTCCACTCCGAAGCAATGCGAAAGCGGTCCCGGGTGGAGGCTCCTGTGTAGGACCACTAGCTGATAGCGTGCTATCACTACACCATCCATTCCCGGAGATTTATAGGGTTGGAATGTATCAATTGCCCATTTGACTCATTATTGACTTATTATTCATTGACTATATTATCTATGATAGCTTCATCAAAGAAAGCTGTTGCCATAGCGACCTCGCCTTCAATATCCTCGCAATTTGGGAAGTGGGTCTCTGCTAAGAGGCTAAGTGTCTCTAGGCCCGATGACGTCCAGGTGCCATCCTGTTTCTGGATGTGTCCTAGAGGTTTTGTATCCTTCGACAAAAAATCTAAATCTCGCGCAATAATTCACATTATCTATTGTCTCGCAATAGGCAACCCATCTTTGCCTTTTTTAGCCGAGGGTTATAGATGACATTTTGTGTGAACATTGACATCTATCACATTAATTAATTCTTCGAAAAGTATACCTTTAAATGGGAATTTTATTCTGTAGTAGAATGGATTTATGGATTAGAGTTATTAGATTATGGAGTGCAACCCTGTGTGGTGTGCAGTTCTGTATTGGGCCACTGAATATTTGCGAAGTGATTTCAAATCGCAAAATCGGTGTTCTACAGTTCACAAAGACTAGCAAATTTGGCGATTGTCGTTCACATGCACAAACCATGGTGAACCAAAAGTGAACTCGTGTATTTTGTTTAAAATAAATGTTAAGTACATAAAAAACGATGTATATATAAAATTTAGTATGTTTTCTTTAAATTTGTACATAAAACATGTAATTTGTTTAACAATTTTCATTAAAAATATTAAATTAAAAAAAGGCTTAGTGGTTTCGATGAATCCCTAAGGTATCGTTTTTTAATACGTACCGTTTTGAATTAAAACCTTTTTAAAGAAATAACTTTTAAAATAAACGCAAGCGGCATTTTCATTTAAAAGGTTTTTTATTTTGTGATATCATGTGATAAATTAAAGTAAATTGAACAACTGTGCTTTAAAAAAAGAACTGAAGAAATAAAGTGAAGAACTGAAGGATAGTAGAAGAGGAAAAATAATATAAAATAGAAAAAAGAAAAATTTAAGTGTACAACGCAAAAGAAAAAAAAACTGTACTCAAAAATGAACGCAAAGGATGATATAGTAGCCCAACTCCACCACATTGGCATCTATGTGCCGGAATCTGCAACTTTTCTTCAATTGAAAAGACTGCTTGAAGAAGTAGTAGGAGCTAGTGCAACAAATACAACACCAAACGATCAAAGACAGGGCGATAACGTGCAGCTAGCCGTGGAGCGTAACAACGACGTTGAAAACGCATCGTGCAATCGCATGCCTGATATACAAAATGGCGATGCTCTGCAAAATTCTGAGAATGCACGACTCAGTAGCGTCCCCGTAACCAGTGGCGAAGTTAATTTGGAACAAATGGAACTCGAATTGAGCCGTCGTCTTCAGATTCTAAAACTAAAGAAGGAGACTAGTGAATTGGAAGGCACTATTTCAAATAATAGAAGAGCAAATATTAGCTTTACGGACATTGAAAGTGCCTTGCCAAAATCCAATGGAGACGGTAGCTACGGTGCAGTGAAGTGGATTTCAGACTTTGATGGAATCACTGCCGTTCATGGAAGCACTGATGAAGAAAAGTTCATATTCGCTGGTAGAATGATGGCAGTAAGTGTAGGCTTATATCTTCGGATGGTATCTTCAAATTCATGGTCCGATTTCAAATCAAAACTTACGGCAGAATTTGACAAGACAATAAGTGCCAGAGACACATTTAAGAAGTTGAAGGCTAGAAAATGGGACAAAAAAACAGAAAGTGGTGTACATCATTAAGTTCTGTCTATGCAAGAGATAGCCAGAGGCGCTCCGATTAGTGAAGTTGAGTTGGTGGAGTATGTAATTGAAGGTTGTCGAGACAAATCTCCTGCAGAGTCTATTTTTAATAATGTGTCAACTATAAACGAATTAAAGAGGCTAATTAGACGCTACGAGAAAATAGTAACCGAGAGAAGCAACAACAGTGATGCAGAAGCTGTCAAGAATGAAAAAGTACGGTTTTACAACTGCAATAATTTTGGGCATTATGCTCAGAATTGCGACAAGGAAAAGCGACCAAAGGGGACTTGTTTCAAGTGTGGCCAAACAGATCATTTATACATCAACTGTCCTCGGAAGATGGTAGCGGCTATCAGGGCCGTGCGCAGGATTTTCCCCTGGGGGGTTTCATTTACACTCATAAAAAATTTAGGAAAATTGAACTTCGTATAGCGCTAAAGCAATATTTCCTCATATCAAATTCAAACTTTTCCTTGAAAGTAGTACATGCTTTGAACTTGATTCTAGTTCAATTTTCCTCAAACCAAGTAAATATTTACTCAAACTGAAGAAAATTCCAGTAAGTTTTTCCTCAAACCAAGTACATTTTTACTAAATCTAAGTAAATTTTGCTGAAATAAATAATAATAAGTAAATTTTGCCTAAAACCAAAATAATTTTTAGTAAATTTAAGTAAAATTGTCCTAAAACTAAGTAAATTTTTACTAAATCTTAGTAAAATTTTGCTGATTTTTTCCTTACAACAAGTATTTTTTTACTTAAACCGAGGAAAATTTTATTTGATACAAGGAAAAAAGTGAAATTAAAATAAGTTCAATTTAACTAAAAAATCAAACAAATAGTTTAGCTTCTGAGTATGCAAAACTGATACAAAAAATGACAACATGAAATATTTCTCAAAAGCTTCATGGTATTTTAGTATGAATTTTACTCAGATTTACGAATGCGTTCTGAGTGTACTTTTACAAAAAAGCAGGTGATTCTGTTAATTATTTTAGTAAATTTTCAATTAGTGTCCAATTTTTCTCGTTAAATCTAGTCAGTCTATGGCGCAATGATAAATGACGTTAATTTGATTATGTGTGATTCCGTGAGCGTTTGGAAACCATTCATATTTTATTGCCAGTATCTTCGAGAACTATTTTGATACATTCGTCCGCAAGACATCGTCGGTAAAATTACATTTCAGTAATCCATCTATCAGTACACTCAAAGGAATTTGTCAGTAAAAAAATGATTTTCTGCTGCTGAAAAAGAGACAGCAGATTTGTATATACTGAGATGGTAAACAGCTGTTTGCTGTTTTTAGCAATATAGAAAAAACTTAAAGCATATGTACAGAACAGTATGACCACTTAGATATACATGTTAACAACACTTTTTTTGAATAGAAGTTATTATAATAAAGCAATTTATTACCACGGAAAGATATTGCGATTGTCATTTTAATGATACGCATATTGCCCCAAGCTAATATAAAAGGAAATTCGAGCTAAACTCGCTTATGAACGCTTATCTATTTTTATATTTTAATTAACAGCAGCCAATTTTAGCAGACTGCAGTGTGAATGCAGAAAACTGCTGTTATGCCAAAAAAACTGTAATAGCAGAAAGTGTCTGCTGATAGGCAGACAATCGCTGTTTTTATTAACAGACTTGTACTCTAAGTGTAGAACTTCTTTTTTTAAATAGTTGCTTGAAATTACATACATACATATCGAGGGCTTATATTCATAAGTGGTTATGAACAAAAACACAACTTTTCAGGAGAGCGAAAAAACTGATTTTCTCCTTAATTTGAAGAGAAATTATTAATCATTCTTCTACAGTCTAACCTAAAAAGGATTACTAATTGCAACGATTAAAAAGTTTTCGAAAATTCCTATTATTCATAACCACTTTTGTATATTTAAAATTGAGCATAATGAATGGTGAAATAAGCACATAGTCATTTATGCCCAAATATATAAACAAGATTTGTTGTAAACTCCACAATGTTTTTCATGAAATGTTTTAAACAAAATCGTTGTAGCGGTTTTATTCGGTTCGGTTTTATGCTACTCCATTATTGAACGATTTTATTTCTATTATTTTAATGTTCACAGACAATTATGTAGTCAAAAAGAGTGGATAGCCAAATCAGAAAATTAAAAAAAAATGGCTTTAGAAAAAAATTCTTTTCCAAATTTATATGACAAATGACTCATTTTGTTTCTCTTTTGAATGATACATGTTTCATATGTACAAAAAATACTAACTCTGAAAAATATTTGACACAAGTGAGAAATATAAAAAAATTAGTAAATTAAAACTCATTTCTTATTGTTTCGCAACTTCAAAGTAGATTTTAAAATAGAGACCTACACGCAGAGAAAAATGCATTACCTAGAAATGAAATTTTAGACACGTGGATATCGTTTTTGAGTTTCTTTTATGGGAAAAATTAGTTTGTTTGCGATAAACATGTCATCACTTGTTGTAAATGAACAAAGAGAAATATGTTTATATCAAATATTTTTCTTCGTTTGTCGAAATGGATTTGTATTGTCATTGCAAACTCCCAAAACATTAGAAGTAACAAAAACCATTGTTGTTGCATCTGTGATGAAAATAGGACACATCGGTTCAGATTTAGATACAGCTCCATAAAAATGTCGCATCGCAACTGATACATCTTAGCGATCTACATGCATCAAGCTAATTATTTGCTTTTATTAAGAATGTTTTTAGATTTCATTATGATATCATAGTGATTCTTATCTACACTTTTTTAAAATTACTAAAATATTTTGTTATTAAATTTCCAAACTTTTATTGTAGTACACAATTAAAAGTTCATATTGCTCTAGTCGAATGTCAAGAAGTGGTATCGGTATCCAAACACCCCCCCCCCTTCCCCTTTGCGCACGGCCCTGTCGGCTATGAGAAATTTACAGAATATATCAGAACGTAAGGTAAGAGTTTGATGTTGGACCTTCTCTTTTGGATACTGGTAGCCCCAATAGTTTTGTCAGGATGTCAGTAGTTCGGTCGGCGGTTTTGTTCGCCGAGACGTTTGTCTTTTGCTGAGAAGAAGGAGGTAGATTGTATCATGACTGAATTGTTGGATGAGGGTGTAGTTAGGCATAGCGACTCGCCATATGCTTCACCAGTTGTGCTGGTGAAGAAGAGGAACGGCAAGACTAGGATGTGTATTGATTATAGGTCTTTGAATAAGCTCAGGGATCATTAAGGATTGTTTGGAACACCTGGAAGGGAAGCGATTTTTTACCATCATGGATTTGAAATCTGGTTTTTATCAGGTTAGGATGGCTGAGGATTCTGTGAAATACACATCATTTGTTGTTTCGAATGGACATTACGAATTTTTACGATTACCTTTCGGTTTGAAGAATGGGCCGGAGATTTTTCAACGCTTTGTGACGTGATTTATTGGAAAACAGCGATATTGTGATTTACATGGACGATGTATTGATAGCTTCAAGAACATTGAGTGAACATTTCGAGATTTTAGGAAGAGTTTTGAGGAGATTGGCATATAATGGACTGGAACTGAAATTCGGATAGTGTAAATTTGCATATATTGAGATAGAATACTTAGGGTACACGGTGTCTTGGGATGGAATTGGACCTTCGAGTTCTCATGTGAGGGCAATTTCTTCATACCCTGTGCCAAGGAATAGGAAGGAGGTACTTTCTTTTCTCGGATTTTGTTCATAATTTAGGAAATTTGTGAAGTATTTTTCTCTTATTGCTCGTCCCCTTTACGAGTTGACGAAGGAAGGCGTGAAGTTTTTGTTTACGGATGATTGCAGACGTGCTTTCGATGCACTGAAGGGGCATCTGGTGTCTGGGCCAATTCTGACCATATACAATCCAAAAAGGGAGACCGAGTTACACTGCGATGCGAATTCTATAGGTTTTGGGGAAATTCTGTTACAGAAACAGGATGATGGTGAATTTCATCCTATTTCGTATTTCTCAAAGAGGACGACGGATGTTGAATCAAAATACCATAGCTTTGAACTAGAGACCCTAGTGGGACTAGAGACCCTAGTGAGACCCTTGGTGGGTATACAATTCAAGGTTGTGACGGATTGCAATTCATTGGCGCTTACGTTGAACAAGAGGACAGTTAATAGTAGAATTGCGCGATGGGCATTGGAGTTGGAGAATTATAATTATATTATTAGGCATAGAGCAGGATCGAGAATGGCTCATGTTGATGTGTTGTCTAGAAGGGATTCAAGTGATAAGGGCGTTGATTCCACTATTGAGTGTGAAGATATAGATTTGCAATTGTGTGCGATGCAGTCGAGAGATAGGGTGGTATGCGAGTTGAAGTCTAGATTGGAGGAGGAGAACTTGAATGATTATGAGATGATTAACGGTGTGGTTTATCGGAAGGAAGTTGAGAACAGACGTCTGTACGTACCAGAGGAGCTGGAATTGGTGTTTATTAGAAGTATTCATGAACAGATTGGACACTTAGGTGAACTAGAGACCCTAGTGGGACTAGAGACCCTAGTGAGACCCTTGGTGGGTATACAATTCAAGGTTGTGACGGATTGCAATTCATTGGCGCTTACGTTGAACAAGAGGACAGTTAATAGTAGAATTGCGCGATGGGCATTGGAGTTGGAGAATTATAATTATATTATTAGGCATAGAGCAGGATCGAGAATGACTCATGTTGATGTGTTGTCTAGAAGGGATTCAAGTGATAAGGGCGTTGATTCCACTATTGAGTGTGAAGATATAGATTTGCAATTGTGTGCGATGCAGTCGAGAGATAGGGTGGTATGCGAGTTGAAGTCTAGATTGGAGGAGGAGAACTTGAATGATTATGAGATGATTAACGGTGTGGTTTATCGGAAGGAAGTTGAGAACAGACGTCTGTACGTACCAGAGGAGCTGGAATTGGTGTTTATTAGAAGTATTCATGAACAGATTGGACACTTAGGTGTGGATAAGTGTTATCAGAAGATGAGGAATAACTACTGGTTCCCAAAAATGAAGGATAAGATTGATACTTTCAGAAGGAACTGTTTGAAATGTATTATGTATTCAGCACCGCAGAGATGGAACGCCATAAGATTGCATAGTATAGATAGCCCAGACCATTTCTTACACTTCATTTGGATCATTTAGGACCACTACCATCATTACAGTCTTGTTGTGATAGATGCTTTTACGAAATATGTGAAATTTTACGCAGTGTTGACGAGAAGTCAATGCGGCGTTGTGTAAATATTTTGATTATTATAGTCGCCCTGTTAGATGTGTTACTGACCGTGGTAGTTGATTCACTTCAGGTGAGGAACATTTCACATGTGAAGGTCGCAGTACATTCTCCTCAGGCGAATGGCCAGGTGGAAAGAGTTAATAGGTCGCTTGTAAGAATGTTTGCTAAGTATAGTGAACCTGTGGCTCACTCGGGTTGGGTGAGACAATTGGGAAAAATAGAGTTTGCTCTTAATAATACGGTGAATAGGTCGATTGGGACTACGCCTAGTCAGGCATTGTTTGGTGTGAATCAGAGAGGGGCCCGGGAGGGGATATCTATATATATAAAAGAGTTGCGTTACTGACTGACTGACTGACTTATCATTGACTAGCCCCCAGACCAAACGGCTGAAGCTAGGGTCATGAAATTTTCAGGGTAGTTCCCAAATTTGACGTAGACGTCGACTAAGAAAGGGTTTTACGAAATTCGTACTTTTAGGGGGTAAAATTGCCCAAGAAGGGATAATCATCTAACCTTCGTCCTGACTAAACGGCAGTAGCTAGACACGTGTAATTCGGTGTGTTCCTTGCACTGACCATGCAGAAGAGCTACAAATAGGGCTTTTTCGAAAAATTGTACTTTTAAGGGGCGAGCGGGACAAAAAGGGATAAAAATGGTACCAACTAAAGTATTAGAGTTAGAATCGTGAAATTTGGTATGTAAATTCCTCTGACCATATAGAAGTGCAGAATAATTGGATTTTTCGAAATTTGTACTTTTAAGGGGCGAGCGGGACAAAAAGGGATAAAAATGGTACCAACTAAAGTATTACAGCTAGAAACATGAAATTTGGTATGTAAATTCCTCTGACAGTATAGAAACGAAACAAAATTGGATTTTTCGAAATTTGTACTCCTAAGGGGCGAGCGGGACCAAAAGGGATAAAAATGGTACCAACTAAAGTATTACAGCTAGAATCGTGAAATTTGGTATGTAAATTCCTCTGACGATATAGAAACGAAGTAAAACTGGATTTTTCGAAAGTTGTACTTTTAAGGGGAGAGCGGGACAAAAAGGGACAAAAAGGGATAAAAATGGTACCAACTAAAGTATTACAGCTAGAATCGTGAAATTTGGAATGTAAATTCCTCCGACCATATAGAAACGAAGTAAAATTGGATTTTTCGAAATTTGTACTTTTAATGGGCAAGCGGGACAAAAAGGGATAAAAATGGTACCAACTAAAGTATTACAGCTAGAATCGTGAAATTTGGTATGTAAATTCCTCTGACAGTATAGAAACGAAGTAAAATTGGATTTTTCGAAATTTGTACTTTTAAGGGGCGAGCGGGACAAAAAGGGATAAAAATGGTACCAACTAAAGTATTACAGCTAGAATCGACCATATAGAACCGAAGTAAAATTGGATTTTTCGAAATTTGTACTTTTAAGGGGCAAGCGGGACAAAAATGGATAAAAATGGTACCAACTAAAGTATTACAGCTAGAATCGTGAAATTTGGTATGTAAATTCCTCTGACGATATAGAAACGAAGTAAAATTGGATTTTTCGAAATTTGTACTTTTAAGGGACAAGCGGGACAAAAAGGATTAAAATGGTACCAACTAAAGTATTTCAGCTAGAATCGTGAAATTTGGTATGTAAATTCCTCCGACCATATAGAAACGAAGTAAAATTGGATTTTTCGAAATTTGTACTTTTAATGGGCAAGCGGGACAAAAAGGGATAAAAATGGTACCAACTAAAGTATTACAGCTAGAATCGTGAAATTTGGTATGTAAATTCCTCTGACCATATAGAAACGAAGTAAAACGGGATTTTTCGAAATTTGTACTTTTAAGGGGAGAGCGGGACAAAAAGGGATAAAAATGGTACCAACTAAAGTATTACAGCTAGAATCGTGAAATTTGGAATGTAAGTTCCTCCGACCATATAAAAACGAAATAAAATTGGATTTTTCGAAATTTGTACTTTTAAGGGGCGAGCGGGCCCAAAAGGGATAAAAATGGTACCAACTAAAGTATTACAGCTAGAATCGACCATATAGAAACGAAGTAAAATTGGATTTTTCGAAATTTGTACTTTTAAGGGGCAAGCGGGACAAAAATGGATAAAAATGGTACCAACTAAAGTATTACAGCTAGGATCGTGAAATTTGGTATGTAAATTCCTCTGACGATATAGAAACGAAGTAAAATTAGATTTTTCGAAATTTGTACTTTAAAGGGACAAGCGGGACAAAAAGGATTAAAATGGTACCAACTAAAGTATTTCAGCTAGAATCGTGAAATTTGGTATGTAAATTCCTCTGACCATATAGAAACGCAGTAAAATTGGATTTTTCGAAATTTGTACTTTTAAGGGGCGAGCGGGACAAAAAGGGATGAAAATTTTACCAACTAAAGTATTACAGCTAGAAACGTGTAATTTGGTATGTAAATTCCTCTGACCATGTAGAAGCGCAGTATAATTGAATTGTTCGAAATTTGTAATTTTTAGGGGACAAAAAGGGTTCCAATTTAAGAATTGCAGCTACAGTCGGGAAATTTGGAGTGTAAACTGTGTGTAAAGGGCAATCTAAATGGATTTTTTGAAATTTTCTTATAGGGGGTGAGCAACAAGGGATAAAAGTAGTACCAACTAAAGTATTGAGCTATAGTCGTGAAATGTGGTGTGTAAGTTCCACTGACAACGAGAAGCGCAAATCTAAACGAATTTTTCTAATTTTGTACTTATAAACAATGAGCGGGATAAAAATAGTACTAAATAAAATATTTCAGCTATAGTCGTGAAATTTTGTGTTTAAATTTCTCTGACAACGTAGACTTGCAACATAAATGGATTTCTCGAAATTTGTACTTTTAAGTTGCTAGCGAGACAAAAAGGGATAAAAATGGTACCAACTTTAGTATTACAGCTAGAATCGTGAAATTTAGTGTGTAAATTTCTCTGACCATATAGAACCGCAGTAGTTTGATTTTTCGAAATTTGTACTTTAAAGGGGTGCGCGGGACGAAAAGGGATAAAAATGCTGTACAATCATTTAATTACATAAGCGCGGAATATAAATGGATATTTCAAAATTTTTACTTAAAAGGGGGGATACGGGAAACAAGGAATAAATGTGTTACCAAATAAAGTACATATTTTTAGGGGAAGCAAAAACACATTTTACCTATAGTGATTTTTCAAAATGTGTACTTTTTGGGAAAGAAGTGCTAAAAGTTATAAACTGACTGGCTGAATCTAGAAACATGAGATCGAGGATATAAATGGTTGTAATATTTTGTTCAAAACATGGTAGAAAATTATACATACGAAGTAGTTCAGCTAAAATAGTGCATATCAACAAGCACATTCCTTTGACTGTGTGTGAGTGCTAGCTAATAGGAGGTTTCCATATTACTATTTTAGATTTATCTATATCCACCAAAAGAAAATTAAATAAATACTATCCAAAAACAAAGACGGAAAAATTAACAAATAACTGGCTTTTTCGCGTGCGAAGCAGCGGGTACTGCTAGTAGTCTATATTAGGAAGAGAGCGGAGGCGAATATCAAGAGGTCACAGGAGTATAACGAGGAAAGGGCGATGTCTAGGACCAGCGGTGTGAATTCATTTAATGTAGGTGACTTTGCTGTTATTAGAAACGTTGACACGTCCGTGGGGGTTAACAAGTAACTATTGCCGAAGTACAAGGGTCCTTATGTTATCCATAAGGTGCTGCAGAACGACCGTTATGTGATAAGGGATATTGAGAACTGCCATGTGAAGCAGATTCCTATAGAAGCGTGCAACATCAGACTCTGGAGGTCGGGAGTTTTTTCGGATCAAATGGAAGGCAGATCTTCCAAGTGTTTATTATTATCCTAAGACATTTATTCTAATAGTATTGTATAATAATATATAATTTTGATGATATACATTCATGTTTATTCAAATAAAAAAAGAATACTTTGTGAATTGTGATCGGGACGATCACCATGTAAGGTTGGCCGAGCTGTAGTAGAATGGATTTATGGATTAGAGTTATTAGATTATGGAGTGCAACCCTGTGTGGTGTGCAGTTCTGTATTGGGCCACTGAATAGTAATTATTGTATGTAGATCATTGAATAGTAATTTAAGCGTCTATTGTACACAAATATGATGAAATATTAAAAGGACGCCAATCTATTGGTGACAAGCGAGAAGACTACAATTCAAAAATGTTATTTTAAGGGAATGCGTGGCAAAATTGGATAAAAATGGTGTATAGTGTGTGTAGATTCCTCTGACTACGTAGAAGCGCAATATAAATGGATTTTTCTAAGCGTTACGTGACCAGCCTTTAACTACATATACGCGCAGCATAAATAGAATTTTCAAAATACTTTAAAGAGATATACGGGATGAAAATGGTTAAACGTGGTACACAAATAAAGTACCTACGCAGATGCGATGATACACACGAAGGCAGTTCAGCAAAAATAGTGCAATTCGGCAAGCACATCCTTCTGACTGCGTATGTGAATTATCTAAAAGAAGAAGAAATAAATACTATCCAACAAACATAGATGGATACAACGGATGTAAAATAACTGGCTTTTTCGCGTGCAAAGTAGCGGGCACTGCTAGTATACTGTATATATTAATGTAGTATCGGAGGTGCCACGCCCGCTTTTACCTTACCGCCCATTTTTTGCGCAAAATAAAACATAATGAACTTTCACAAAATGCAAGACTCTCACAGTCATAGTACTCCCAAGATATGCGAAAAAATCACTTTGCGTGTTAGGGCCACTTTTTATGTAATAAACATGTATGTAAATAAGCAACCATCGATGGTCAGCCAACTTTAATTGAATACGATAGAATAATGAGTACTTAATCAAGCTAAAGTAATGATTTCCGAAGCTAATCAAAACTTTTTTAGTTCTATTCCACTAAAGTTGAAAAACGATGCAACGGGGCAGGTCTGAAGCGAAGTATTAACCCTACGATTCATAACCGGGTACCCGTGTACCCGTGTACCTTTTTTGACTTTAAAGTGCTGCTGTGCCTATAATTTTTGAGATATGGACATAAAACTCCGAATCATGAGAGATTTTGGCTAAACTAAGATTTAAATACCAAAAAATTCAAAATATTTTCAATATTTTCTTTAAAAAATGATTTTAAATGTTTTACCCCCATAAACACACAACCGGGTCCCCGGGTACCCTAATGCAATTCCTATGTAAATGCCTGACATGTAAATGAAAAAACGTTTTTTTATGTTGTTTTTATTGGAAATAAATGTCTTTTTTATTTATTATTATTTCATTTTTCATATTTTATATATATTATATTATAATTCATACGAATCACTATCGTTGTTATTGTGGCAATTGTAGCATTTAGTAATTGTTATGGCGTGCTCATCGCATATCGGCGTGCTACATATGCTGCAATTTTTTCTAGTTTTTCTTCTGCGCTTATTTGGAAGAAGGTTGCACATGTAGCACACGCCCGTATGTGCTTTTCTGCCCCTTTGTCGTGCTGACGGAGATGTTGACGCAGCACAAAGCACAATCTCCAACGGCCTTCCGATGATGCTTTCAATTGCATTTTTTGTTGAAAATTGGCGCACGCTTTGCACATTTGAAATTCTATTTTCTAATTCTTCCTGCGCGTCGTGGTGTATCGTGCAGTTGGATTATTTCCATAATATATGATGTGTGATGCAAATGCGCTCACATCAATGATGTTATAGAAAAATGCCATCGGCCATCTTCTTGTTTGTCGCTGGATCGTGTATTCTTGGAGCGTTTGGTCCATAACGTCCACCCCACCTTTTGTTTGTTCATCAATGGTCAAATATTCTGATGGCACATAATATCTGGCAAGATTTGCATTGAGCATTATCCAAATATCGCGAATTGGCGCCGCTTTGTCTTGACGCTGCCGCTCTACCCGTGTTCTGGGGTCGTCAAACCGCATAAAACGCAGCAAATCGAAAAACCTGTTTATTCCCATGGTGGCGCGGAATATTGGGTGAGCCTGTGACGTCCACAAATCTCTTGCGTTTTCGTCATTAGAATGATTTTTGCCAGCCATCAAATTCATTCCAATGAACGCATACATTTCGTTGATTGTCGTGTCTTTCCACTTCAACTGACGTCTATTGGGATTCGCTTCATTGTACGCATTATATGTGGCATGCGCTTTTCTATTTGTGTGGCGCACTATTATATCCACCATTTCCACTGTGAGGTATGATTTGAAACACTGCAAAGGCGTCATATTTTCAGTAATCCGCGCTGGACCACAGCGGTCTCTGAATATATTGTGGCTTCTCACTTGTTGGCAACTACGTGGTGTTCGCTGCCATTGTGTGCCGTCACGTGCAGTCATGTAGTCTGCTGGGTTTGTTGTTGGTGCATCTTCTGCTGGGTTTGTTGTTGGTGCATCTTCTTGCATATCATCATCTTCACTTTCACTTTCGTCATCAAAGAAAATTTCCTCTGGTGCGTCAATAGCAGCTGCAATTTCGTTTGCGTTGTCAACATTCAAATCTTCATTCTCTGATTCCGAAACTTCGCCAGTATAGGACACATTTCCTTCATTTTGGTCTTCCACAGGGTCCACTTCAAGGTCCTCATCTTGAGTCGCTTCCTCAAATAAACGTTGAATATATGTGCCTCTTACTTCATCACTCAAATTCCAGTATTCCCTTGTAGACAAATATCGGTCGTTGCGGCTCATTTTTCACCAACTTCACTGTTCAAATATTCAACACAGAATGACGAAGCAAATGAAATATTTCAATTTTACGACACAAATGAACATCTGCTATCTAATTCAGAAGCAATTAAGCAAGTAGGTACCGAAAATAAGCAAAATAAGCAAATAAACAACCCTTACATAAAATCAGTTTCTGCCTACTTGTGTCGCTTTAGGTACTTATATACGAACAGAAACCAGTTTTTTTTTTCAAATATCAAACTTGTACCGTTGAGAACGCAAAATATAATCAACAACAAAAATATTTACAGGAAAATATTATTTTATTTCAATAAACGCAAAACAACCTACTTCGGGTACCCGGGTGCCTGGTTATGAAATTAAAGGAGTTTTGCTGGTTATGAATCGTACGGTTAAAGCAACCTTTACATTAAGAGATTGTGTAAAACGATATTTGGTGAGGGAGATCCTCTCACGAAAACGTGTAGTTTAGTTTACACTATGCAACTTATCACGTGACCTGTCATATTTTGGCAGATCGCGTAATGTAAAGGCTGCTTAAGAGTACTTTGTAACCCACAAGCAAAGAATAGACTCTTCCCGAAAGTGCAAACACACTGGGAAGGTCCCTACATAGTTATTAAAAGAATAAACGACGTCGTGTATCGAAGTAAAAAAGAATGGATCCCCATGATGGAAAATAGGCCTGTTCGATTGGGCTTACTAGCTTGTTGGCAACTACGTGGTGTTCGCTGCCATTGTGTGCCGTCACGTGCAGTCATGTAGTCTGCTGGGTTTGTTGTTGGTGCATCTTCTTGCATATCATCATCTTCACTTTCACTTTCGTCATCAAAGAAAATTTCCTCTGGTGCGTCAATAGCAGCTGCAATTTCGTTTGCGTTGTCAACATTCAAATCTTCATTCTCTGATTCCGAAACTTCGCCAGATAGGACACATTTCCTTCATTTTGGTCTTCCACAGGGTCCACTTCAGGGTCCTCATTTTGAGTCGCTTCCTCAAATAAACGTTGAATATATGTGCCAAGATGGAAAATAGGCCTGTTCGATTGGGCTTACTAGCTTAATTTTTGTATGTAATTTACTCGCTTAACAAGAAAGTAGCTTACTACTCTCTTTCTTATCGAGTAAGGTGGTGCCAGATGGTTATCTCTGATTTATTTAAATATGTTGCCACATTATCAAGTTTCTTAATTGCAAGCTAGTAAGCCCAATCGAACAGGCCTAATAAAAATAATATATCTGGAGACCCTAGCTTCTTATGGAAGGAGATTATACGAACAGGCGTAAGTATTGCCGCCCACTTAAGCCTGTCCGAACCGAATTACGAAAATGCATTTGTAGTTTTAAATTTAAGTTCAGATTTGAATCTTGAATCGGAAAGAATCTTGTAGCCCTCTCTAGTCGAACGCACATACGGAGATTTGGTTGTTGCGATCGTGTTTGCAAAGAGAACTAAAGGGTGATTTTTTAGCTATTATCTTTTTGGCAACACTGGTTTAAACAGCTGACGCACGTTTCGTGTTTTGTTTCACTGTCAAACATCTTTAGTTTGGTCTATAATTTAACCAGGAATTGTCTTACAAACGAACAACGCTTGCAAATTATTGAATTTTATTATCAAAATGCGTGTTCTGTTAAGAAAGTTCATCGCGCGCTTCCATTTTATGGTCAGTTTAATCGACCCACTGAAGCGGCTATTCGGGCTATTGTGACTAAATTTCGCACCAAATTTACATTGTTGGACATTAAAGCACCAACACGCTTACGTAGAGTGCGAACTGAAGAAAATATCGCAGCTGTATCGGCCAGTGTTAATGATGACCATCAATTATCGATTCGTCGCCGTTCGCAGCAATTGAGCCTCTGTTACTCAAAAACGTGGAAATGTCAAAATTGTACTAAGCGGATGGACCATTTGAGGCGCAGTCAAGGTCAACATTTACATGAAATAATCTTCAAACATTAAATTATATGGACCGTACTATCGATCCAAATAAATATTTCATGCATTTTTCTGAATTTTATGTGTTTTTTTTTTGAAAAACTTCCCTATAGCTTTTAAAAAATCACATTTTACATAAGAAGACACATAAGAATATGCGTGAGCGATCGCCTGCAGCGTATTTGAAAGGAAATTGAAAAATTGATTATTTTTAGAAGTGTTTTCAGGAGCGATTAGCTCATATACGATTGACCCAATGATGAAATATTTTGCAGATCTTCGTTAAGCAATCCAGCATTTATTTCTGGGATGACCGCGACATTTTTTTCGCGATCCAGCTTTATACGCATATTATACTCGTCCTTGTAGGTAATATGACGTTTATCTTAGGTCATTTGTGTTCCTTGTTCGTGTTTCTAGTTTGAGACTGATGCAAAGTTGGTACATTTGGCTTTTTGTGTTGCGAACTGAAGAAAATATCGCAGCTGTATCGGCCAGTGTTAATGATGACCATTAATTATCGATTCGTCGCCGTTCGCAGCAATTGGGCCTCTGTTACTCAAAAACGTGGAAATGCCAAAATTGGACTAAGCGGATGGATGAAATAATCCTCAAACATTAAATTATATGGACCGTACTTATAGTGGCGCTTGTAGATGTGCGTATATTGGCAGTGATATACTTAGGTTGGATATGTGCGAGATACATTGACCCCGTGAGATATGCAACGAATTTGCGCCAATGGATAATTTGGATTGTCGAAATTGCGTTAGTATTGGTGTAACTTCAGGAAATGGCCCGTATAATATGCAAAATATCTATAAGTCGTCGATCATATGAAAATTATCTGTTTTCATTCTAAGTGCATATTTTATTGGTTTTATAGGAAAATGTTATGTTTATTTGTTTGAAGAGAAACTATATGTAGGAAGAGGCTTAGGTAAATGAATTTCTTAATTTTATATGTATGTACCAAAACATGAAAATCCGCAAAACGGTTGGAAACGAGTAGAATGTTATGTGGCCTAATACCACATACGTTATGTGCTGCTCTTACTTTGTTATTTGGAAATAACGCAGAGGCTCTCAACATATTTGGAACAATTTTGGCCAGTGATCTTCTCACCGAACATTCCATATTTATGGACTCTCCCAATTCACATTCCATTAACGGTACCAATTTGCTTAATCAGGTTGATTTCTGGACGATTTACTTTTTTTTCAAGACTTTATTGGTTCTGCTTGCTTCTGCTGTGCATTTCGTGTCAGTTTAATTTGATTATCAGCCTGCCAGCCAGCATACATAACACGGAAGACAAATCTCGAAAAAATATATCAAGTGAAAAGTGATGGGTGGTAGATATTATTATTTTTTTTATTTTGTTATTTTAGCGATTTAGTCGCAATAATTAATTAACCGATTTATATAAGTTAATAAAAAAAAATCTAAATCTAATTCAATGAAATCAAATCGATTTGTTAAAGTACTGTGTAAAAGTGAAAATAGAGAAATAGGGTGTGAAGTGGAAAAAAAGAGCGTTGTGTCATAAGAAACAGGAAAAAATCATTAACTAAAAAAAGATAACAAAAAAAAAAAACATAATTTTTCTATTGTTGAAAAAAAAAAAATACAAACAAAAATTGAGTTACATTTAACCAAATGGAAAAGCTGTTGGGACATTGGCGTTTACTATCATAAACTATCGGGCTATGCAGACACCACTTGTTTTTGGGACGTAACTTTTTACCTCTTATTCCCCCCCCAGCATGAAAGGCCTTTCGTCAGGCCATACGAACAAGTAAGTTCGAATATTAGCATTTTTTAATTCAATTCTCCCCGCTCCGAGCATCACTGGCTCACTGGAATAGAACCCCGTTCGATTTGAGGTTGTGAGAACCAGTTTTTCTCTCTCTCTTTCTTTCTCTCAGAGTGGGAAGAATTATTTTATCCCAAAATCAATTATTATTTTAAAATTCAAATCATATAAATCAATTAATTACACAAGTTTAATTAAAATTAGAAAAGAATCAAAAGTGAAAGTGATATTAAAGGTGGAATTTAAATCATATGAAACCTAGTTTGAAAAGCACTGCTGCCTCTCAGCACTGTTAAATAGCTAACATGATCATTTCGTTGGTTTCTATTCTTCTTGCTTGCTATCGCTTTTCATTTTTTCCCTTTTACTTGTGATTCACATTCTCGAATTTACATGCATATATACTGATATACATGCATATATATATATATATATATATATACAGGGTTGCCCATATTCGACGGACCCATCTGGCAACGCCATAACTTTTGACAGAGATGTCAGATCGCTTAATGACATACCGCGTTTGAAGCGTCAGTCCAAGCAGATTTTTACCATGTAACAATACACGCGAGCGTTCTGAAATAGTTGAAATTTACATTCAACAGAACATGTCAATTGTGAAAACTCAACGTGCTTTTAAAATATTAAAAAATGTGAGAAGTGCGCCTTCTAAGAACACCATTAAGCGTTTATACGAAAAATTTTCGACTGGTGAGGCTCTTTCTAATCCGAAGAGGCCAAATAAAAGTCGACCAAGGCGATCGGCCGAGAATATCGCTGCCGTACGAGCCAGTGTTGAGAGGTCCCCAAGAACATCCCAAAAACGCCGTTCTCAGCAGTTGGGCATGGCTCGGTCCACTTTACAACGGATTATTCGCGTTGATTTGCATTTGTTCCCGTACAAAATACAATTGACGCAAAGATTGTTGCCTGTGGACAAGCCTCGTCGATTGGAATGGGCCCAAAGAGTCATCGAAATGGCCGAAGATGACGAGCAATTTTGGAACAAAATTATCATGTCCGATGAAGCCCATTTCACATTGAATGGGACCGTAAATAAGCAAAATTGCCGTATTTACGCCACTGAAAATCCTCAGGAGATTCAAGAAGTGCCTCTTCATGACGAAAAAGTCACAGTTTGGTGCGGCGTTAGTGCGAAAACGGTCATTGGGCCGTTTTTCTTCCAAAATGAAAATGGCCATGCTGTTACCATCAACCAGGAGCGTTATCGCGACCAATTTTGTGATGCCAATTATTCGTCGAAAGCGTATGAGGCAGTTCTGGTTTCAACAAGACGGCGCTCCACCGCACACAAGTCGCATAACAATCGATTTTCTGAAGAATTTGTTTCCGAGCCGTTTGATGTCGAAAAGTGGTGATTTGGACTGGCCACCGCGTTCGCCCGATTTGACGCCGCCTGACTTCTTGTGGGGATATTTGAAGTCAAAGGTTTACGTTAACAAGCCAAGGACCGTAGAAGAGCTCAAGGACAACATTCGTGAAGAAATAGCCGCTATTCCGGCCGAAATGTTGGCGAAAACGATGGAAAATGCTGCAAAAAGGGCACAATACGCCATCAACGCCAGAGGCGGCCATTTGAGAGATATCATATTCAAAAATTGATGTAAACAAATCTACTTGGAACAAATTAAATGATTAAGATTGCCAACCGCCAAATTTTTATTTTTTTTCTTTGATTTAAAAAAAAAACATGGGTCCGTCGAATATGGGCAACCCTGTATATATATATACTTCCACACTTAAATGAAAGACGGTAAGGGTCAATGATCTGAACAGCTGTTTTATTTTTCTTGTTCATATTTTAATTTTCCTGTGATTCCGAACATTTTAATACCGAAAGTTCTGAAAATTTCTACTTCACACTTGTATTTTCTTCTTCTTCTTTGCCATAGTTCATAGTATTCTATTTAAGGAAATTGTGAAAATTTTTGAATAGTATTTTTTTGTTATGCAAAATAATTAAATTAACTTTCTATGTTAATTATAAAAGTCAGTATCATTTTCAATTTCTCATGAATTTCAAATTATTAGCATTCATTTTATTAAATAAAGTTTTTGAATAAACATTAAAAATTTTAACATGCTCTAAGCTCAATTCTAGTGTCTGATTTCTCGATGTGAGTCGGTAGAAACATTTTATGGAACTACAAGTGGGTCTACCAAACATATGATAGCAGGATATGAGGTAGACAGGATGGGCGGGATATGTGCAATTTCACCTTAGGCACATTTTGTTTTCGGATACTAGCATTCTTTTTCTGTTTCCTTTCTATAAGTGTATTAGTTCCTTCTCCCTATCTATTAAAAAATATATAGCGAAGCACGCTAATATCAACTAAAATTTAAAGTAGCAATATTATATTGGATAAAGACAAGAACCTACCCCACCGACGAGCAATAAGGCCGGACACCCTGCGTGCTTCCATTGTCTGCTCCATCCAATAAAACCAAATATGAAAATTTATACTGTGGACTTTCTATTGCAGAAAGAAAAACCACCTCTCAAGTTGCATGCTACATACTATCGATTCAAATAAAGATTTCTTGCATTTTTCTGAATTTTATGTGTTTTTTTGAAAAACTTTCCTATAGCTTTTAAAAAATCACCCTTTACTTCATTATCATTAGGGCTGTTCGATTGGGCATATTAGCTTAATTATACACTCTACGAGAGTATTAGGCCTGTTCGATTAGGCTTACTAGCTTACAATTAAGATACTTGATTTTTTTTACTGAACCAACACTCAGGGGATGTCCCATATAAATGCAGTGCATTGCGTTGGTGGAAGGAAGATCAGGTATTGGAAGGAGGGAAGAGGGAGTAGTGTCTGTTGACTTTTGTTTTGGAACTCTGAATGTCATAATAGGAGGGAAAGGTATTTGCCGGAAGTCGATTCCACATACGGATAGTACGGACGAAGAACGAATTTATTTTGTAATGTGTAGTGCGGCCGGTTGTCCAATCGACAACAAATGGGTGCGCATTCCTGGAGAGTCGCGTATCTCTTCCGAACGTTCTCACGGGCGGTATAAGATCACGAATCTTCGAAGAACAAACTCCATGAAAGTATCGATAGAACAATGACACACAACCAACATTACGACGGTGTTCAAGGGAGACAATAGAATTGGATATCCTACCGTCGCCTATCAACACCATCGCCCTCCTCTGGACACGGTCAAGTAGCTCCAGTGATGAAGCTGGAGCACCCGACCATATATGGGAGTTGTATTCCATCTTTGGTCTGATGTAGGTAGTGTAGATATTGAGAAGATCAGAGGGTGTGAAATATTTCTTACATCTTTTTAAAAAGCCTAAACATTTGAATCTAGAGTTGAGTTGAGTTTTTTGATATCTAGAGCAACGACCTTACTATCACCAAGCTGGTGAATAGATCGATTTCACTTTTCGGATAGCAGTGTCATCAGGTCTCCCGTAGATCGATTCCTACGGAAGCCATACAGTCGATCATTAAGTAAGTCATTAGTTTCTAAATTTAGTTTCTCACAAGATGGTGGTTAACCATACTCTCCACAACCTTCGAAAGAGCTGAGCAAATCGCGATCGGTCGATAGTTAGCAGGGTTATTAGCCTCACCTTTTTTAGGGATGGGCTGAATCTTCCAACATGCTGGGAAAACTCCTGCACGGTATGCAAGGTTGAAAATATTACGAAGGGGACGGGCAAGCGTCGAAGAGCACTTACATAGGACAAGTGCTGAAATGCCATCCGGGCCTGGAGATTTATTTACGTCGAGATTTGCGAGAACCCTTTTAACTCCACGTGTTCGAAAAAATATCTGAGGCATGGAACTATATACATTTTCGATCACGGGGAGTGGTTGATTGCTTTCCGGCAAGGATGAATTCCTTGCAAACATTTCAGTCAATAGGTTAGCTTTGTCAACCGGGTTAGTGAATATCTGGTCATCTTTAACAAGAGTTGGGATAGATGAGGAGTTGTCCTTTACTCTTCTCACAATTCCCCTGTGAGAAGCAAGAACTTTGGCACGAAGACGTTGTTCGTACAGAAACTTTTCACGTCTAAGTACCCTGGCACACATGGTTCTTGTCTGCTTGCGTAGCAGATAAGTTGTGGCATTTTTATTTAAACGCCATTTCCTGAACGCTTCCTCTTTGGATCTGACAGCAGCCTTGCATGTCTGGTTAAACCAACTTTTATTAGATGGTTTATCCGAAATAACTTTAATTGGAATAAATGACTTCATTCCAATCACGATAATATTTTCTATCATTTCAGCCGCAGCATCTATATAGCCATTTAGAAAACAAAGTTTCCAATTTAAATGCTGGAAAAAGTTGTTGAGCTCGGCCCAACGTGCCTTTTCGTACATATATATTGTCCGCTTTGGGGCTGGGGTCGAAGCGACACGAAGAGCGGAATACGTAAAGGATGCTGAAACAATACAGTGAGGTGCTAGAACGTTAACTTCATACTTTTCAGGGTGTGATGTTAAGAAAAGATCAAGAATATTAGAATGTTGCCCTTGGACACACGGAATGTGAGTCGGTTCATTCACTAGTTGCGTCAAATCATTATGCGCGGCAAAAAGCTCGGCGTATTGACCCTCCGGTGTTGAGTGACTCGAATGGGCAAGCCAAGAGGAATTATGGACATTGAAATCGCCAGCAACCACAATTTCACTGTCAGGACAATCCTCTAAAATTTTTGTAATTGAATCGGAAAGGGCGTCAAAGCCATTTAGGGATACCTCCCTTTCCGCGTTTGGACTTCTATACACGAATCCGAAATGTAGCACGTTTGTTCCAATCTTGAATTTAACCCAAAGGGAGTTAAATTCTGGATTTTCTGAGTTTAAGTCTTGCTGGCTCTGGAACACTATATCGTTGCGTACGTAAACCACAAGACCTCTGTGGAGAATAAAGAGGGACTGGGTGTGTGGGACCCTAACACACCGGAGTCTCACAAAGAGCAAAAACATCAGGCCGATGGAAATGTACATGAGCGTACACGGCAAAAAATTCGCTCTCATCCCTCGTATGTTGGCAAATTGTATTTTAAACTTACCAACCATTATAACAAAAAAGAAAAAACAAAACAAAGTCAATATGCAGCTACAGTTGCCAAACTCCCCTCCCTGCCGTTGCTGTATTCACCCAATGCTCAGTGTTATGCCTTAAGCATTGGGCGAACAACGACAAGAAGAAAAGAGTGCCAACTAATCTACACGAAAGGGATGGGGGAGGGAAGGGGACAACGCACACACTATGGAGCGGATAGAAAATGTGTGGTCAGTGGTGTGCGGCTGCTGTGGATGCTGTTGTAATTTTATTGTTGTTCCGCTGAAGCTGTTGTTGTTGTTGTTAGGTAGTTGTGTAGTTGTTTTGGTCGGCGCGGCGCGATATTTTGTTGTTGGTTGTTTTTCATTTTTCTTTAGTTCTATTTTGTTGTTTATGATTTGAGAAATTTTGTTCTTTATTTGTTTTTTTTTTCTTTTATTTTAACACAGAACTGAACGGCACACAACACGGACGACAGAGAAACACATGTGCATCGGACGACGGACTGACAAAAACTGATCGACTTAGAATCACTTTTTGAGTTGATTTAGAAATGTCCGTCCGTCTGTCCTATCTATTCTTGTAATCACGATACAGGTCGCAATTGTAGACAGAACCAAATGAAACTTTGCACAACGAAGTTTTTCGGTACCACGACGAACGCTATCTAATTTGAAGAAAATCGGTTCCGATTTAGATATAGCCCTCATACGAATTTCACTTCCGATTTGACTCTTTTCACTCTAGATTCCACATATTACTACAGATTTTCTTTAAAATTGGCAAAACATTTTATATTTCAACTAGAAACACCTGTGGTAAAAATGCGTTAGATCGGTTCAGATTTATATATAGCTCCCATACAAATTTCGCTCCCGATTTGACTTTTTCCGCTCTAGAGACCACACACCACTTGATTTGCATAAAATTACCTTTCATTACCTTATAATTCTACTAGAAACATATGTGTTGAAAATGGATTAAATCGGTTCAGCTTTAGATATAGCCCCCATACAAATTTCGCTCCCGATTTGACTTTTTCCGTTCTAGAAACCACATATTGTATCAGATTGTCTTCAGATTTGGCAAAACATCTTATATTTCCACCAGAAACAACCAAGGTGAATATAGATCAGATCGGTTCAGATTTATATATAGCTCCCATACAAATTTCGCTCCCGATTTCACTTTTTCCGCTCTAGAAACCACATATTGTATCAGATTGTCTTCAGATTTGGCAAAACATCTTATATTTAAACTAGGAACACCTATGGTGAAAATAGGTCAGATCGGTTCAGATTTATATAGCTCCCATTAAAATTTCGCTCCCGATTTTACTTTTTCTGCTCTAGAAGCCACATATTTCAACAGATCCTCATCAAATTAGGCGAAATATCTTATATTTGTTCTATAAACAGCCATGCCGCAAATGGGTCAGATATTTCCGATTTGACAAATTGGACCAGGTTATATTAGCCTATGATTAGGCTAAATAATAAACTTACAAAAATTCTTCCCGTTTTCACTATTTTACCGAGTTGAATTGTATTCGGATAGAACGTGGAGTGTATCATATAGTCGGCCCCGTCCGACTTTAGCCTTCCCTTACTAGTTTTTGTCTGGAATTTACTCGCTAAACAAGAAAGTAGCTTGCTACTAGGGTTTGGGGTCCGGGAATTCCCGAATCGTTCCCGGGAAAAAAATTTCAATTTCATTTCATTTAAAAAAAAAAAATAATTTACTTATTATGTTGATCAATAATTTAATGTTACTATATAAATTGGAATTTTTAGATGTATTTCAAATTCATATATGTATTTACATTACTGACAATAATGAGTATTTGTTTATATTATATTAATACAAACAAAACTTTTTAAATTCGCTAAATAGCCATTTTATGCGAAACCCAGCTAGGGGAATAAAAACTTTTTGTGAGGCTATTTGCAGGATCTTTATTGTGAAATAAAAAAATGACAATACATAATGTAAATTTCTTGTTTTCCTAGATGAATCGAGGTGAATATCTTCTTCAAGAACAATTTACTTTACATATGTAGCCAGAAAAAAATGGTCTAAAAATAGGAATAGAATAAAAATTGTTCGCCTGGAAACTATCCAGAGAAATCTAATAGGAATATAAATATGTGCTACGGTGTATTTAAATGGCGCTTTGTAAGAATTAATGACTGGACTATTTCAATATTTTTATTTTTTCTGAATTTATTAAAATAATATTAATTTTTATGTTTCTATTGTTTTTACAGTTTAAAATATTCCCCCTGTTTCTATAAAATATTTTTGTCTCCAGACGAATGAATATTCTAAATTAAATTCTAAATTCTCCGTCATATGAGTTATTTGTTTCCTTAATCGTTTTCAATTTTGAATCTAGTGTAGGTGTCAGTCACTGCTACCTGCGATATAAATGTCCAATTCTGACGATTAGTCTACAACTTTTCAAGTTTATAATGAGAAAATTTAATTTATAATTGGAATACGTAAGTTCACGATGAGAGATGTAAATTCATAACAGGAAATGTAAATTCATAATAGGAGCATGATAATTCATAATCAGCACTGTAAATTCGTAATGTGAAATGTAAATTCATATTGAGAAATATAAATTCATAATAAGAACATACAAATTGATAATGAGATATATAAATACAAAATGAGAAAATCCAAATTGATAATGAGAAAATATGAATTCTTATTCAGGAATATATATTCATAAAATATAAATTCATAATCAGGAACTCTAAAATTTATAATCGAAGCTATGTATGTACGTTTTTCTAAGGATATTTTCGTAGACACACATATTTTATCAATGTTCTCATTATAAATTTACATTTTCTCAATATAATTTTATATTTTCTCATTATGAATTCATATTTTCTGAATATGAAAACGTATTTTCTGATTATGAATTAATTGTTCTCAATGTATTATGATTTATATATCTCATTATGAATTAACATGTTCCTATTACCCATTATGAATTTATATGTCTCTAATAAGCATTTACAATTCTCCATATAAATTTGTATGTTCAGAATATAATCTTGAAAAGGTGTAGAGTAAAATATTTGTAAAATGAAAAATAATTTGTAAAATATTTTGACAATAACATTCGTTTTTAATTTGTAATATGACAGTATTGAAAAAAACACACCAGTTATTAAATGTTGATATTTTAAACCATATTTAACATACCTATAAATAAATTATTTTTTCCCGGGAATACCCGGGAATGAAATTTTTCATTCCCGTTTTCCCGGGAAATGAAAAAAGTCCGTGAAACCCAAACCCTACTTGCTACTCTCTTAGTGTTGCTGATTTTTGTTATTAATTCATACTAGAAAAACCAATGGGTAGCAACATTGCCACCTTATCAAGTATCTTAATTGTAAGATAGTAAGCCCAATCGATCGGCCTATTGTGTTTGTAAAGAGTGATTTTTTTGAGGTTAGGATTTTCATGCATTAGTATTTGACAGATCACGTGGGATTTCAGACATGGTGTCAAAGAGAAAGATGCTCAGTATGCTTTGACATTTCATCATGAATCGTCTTACAAACGAACAACGCTTGCAAATTATTGAATTTTATTATCAAAATGCGTGCTCTGTTAAGAAAGTTCATTGCGCGCTTCCATTTTATGGTCAGTTTAATCGACCCACTGAAGCGGCTATTCGGGCTATTGTGACTAAATTTCGCACCAAATTTACATTGTTGGACATTAAACCACCAACACGCTTACGTAGAGTGCGAACTGAAGAAAATATCGCAGCTGTATCGGCCAGTGTTAATGATGACCACCAATTTTCGATTCGTCGCCGTTCGCACCAATTGGGTCTCTGTTACTCAAAAACGTGGAAATGCCAAAATTGGACTAAGCGGATGGACCACCTAAGACGCAGCCGCGGTCAACATTTAAATGAAATTATCTTCAAAAAGTAAATGTCATGAACCAATCTAACGTTTCAAATAAAGAACCGATGAGATTTTGCAAATTTTATGCGTTTTTTTTTAAAAAAAAGTTATCAAGCTCTTAAAAAATCACCCTTTAGTAGCTTTGATTGTTTGGTTACAGTGTTGCCAATTTGGCGGATGTCCCACTAAATCTAGCGCTCTTTTAATGCTCGTCGCGGCGAAAATGTGTTTTAGTGGTTATCGGTTTTTACGTTTATAAGGGTAAGGTTTTTACGTTTTTGAGATTTGCATATAATAGTATTTCAAATACAAGTAAAATAAAAAAAATCAAAAAATCAATACCCAAAATCTGAGTTTGTAGAAATACCGTCATATATGCGTGAGAGTGAACATAAAAAGAAGTATGAACGTTTTTCGTATTAAGTCTTTCTATTTTAATATTTGGGTTAGAGTATGACTTCAGTATAATCTTTCTTATTTTGTCATTGTATATTTAAGTAACAATTAAAAATCCCGCAGCTTAGTTTTCCAGTCTTAACGAAAAGAGCATACAAATTATTGTAAGATTATTTTTTTGTTCTGTATGGAACAGCGTTCCACAGCTAGGTAGAAAATTTCTAACATTTCCTCCAATGTACTCGCCACCTCTGTCAGATCTGATTACTTTTGGATAATAGGAGATTATTGGTTTCTTATTTGATTCCAGAACTCGAATAACTTCGTCCTTAGTCTTTAAAAGATAGACTGTGCAATACCTGCTGCGATCGTCAATAAACGTTACAAAATATTTGTATCCACTGTAAGATGTATCCACTGTAAGATTGGACCACAAACATCGGAATGTATAATATCGAAGCAATTATCAGATCTTGATAAAGTTTCCGTTGGGAACGGTTTTCTAGCTAACTTTCCTTGTAAGTATACCGTACACGGATCTTACCGATGTTTACAAGCAATCATCTTCATATTTGTATATGATGATTATAATGACCAAGAACACGATGCCAGTAGAGAATACAACCATTATTATTAGTAGACAAAGCATTCGGATGTTGCATTAAACGTATACAGACCATTCTTAAGATTAGCCTTACATTCCTTTTTTATCAAAACTGACTGTATACCTTTTCTCAGCCAAATTTCTTACTGATAGTAAATTTGAGTTGATGTCTGGAACTATATACTATTATGGATGTATATAATACTATATTTGATCATTTGATCTTCGTCATCCTTATTTTCTTCTATAATGTTAGCCAATTTTTTGTTTTTCATGCACCGTTCTTTGTATTTTCGACATTTATTCTTAAGGTGGCCGTTTTTCTTACAAAAATATCAGCTCTTGCGGAATTTCTTTTTTAGTAGTTTTGAGTGCAGTAATGTCTGACGAGGGATCTTGGTTCATTTTTTTGAAATATTCTTCCATAAGTTTTCTTTGACTATTTTAATTGTGATGCCTTTATCTGGTCTCACCTCAAGCGCGGTAATAAGGCTGTCGTAGCTCTCCGGTAAGCTGTTTAGAATCATTGATACTTGCCAATCTTCGGAAAAATCTTTTGAACCCACATTCCGCAATTTATCAAATCGTTCTAATATGGTATTTATATGTGCTTCCATATTTCCTTCTTCGCTTAATTGCATGCGACATATTTTACGCACATGCCACATAACCTTCACACCGGAACTGAAAAAGCGATTACATGAAGAATGGGATAAAATACTAATTTCCTGTACCAGAAAAATCGTGGAAATTATGCCAAACCGTGAGAAAGCGTTTCACGTTTTTGTCTCATTAATTATCCATTTTTAAGAAAAACCTAATATTAATGACGCTATGATTTCTGATTTAAATGAAGTAATGCATTGTTTTTTATTATTTGTAATCAGTTAAATATTATTTTTTCAAAAGCTTATTTTCTATTTTTACAATTCCATATTCTAAGTATTCATAAACAAGGTATTTCCTCCAACAGAAATTGCGTAGATACATTTCCAACAGAATTTCAAAACTATTTTTCTTATACATAACTATTTTTCTATAACTGTTATTTGGAAATTCTGTTTCAAAGTCGTCTAACAGAGTTAAAACGTGAAATGCAAGTTAATGAACAATTTGAAAACTACTTCGGAATATGAACAAAATGGGATTTCGATTTTACAGTTATGATATGTAATTTATTAGAAAATTATTAAAACATGTATTTAATGATGTATATGTATAACCTTTTCTAGCAAATTTCAGGCATTTCCTATGACTTAGCGGTATTATGAAATTCCCGTTAAAGTAGCGGTTTCTAGAGGTTTTTCAGTCGGATTTAGTGGTATTTCAAGAAAAATGCTTGACAACGCTGTCTCTTTATATAATTGTCTCTCTCAAATTAACTTAAATAACACTTAAATTCTTATTGTAAGCTTATAAAGGGTGATTTTTTAGCTATTATCTTTTTGGCAACACTGGTTTAAACAGCTTACGCACGTTTCGTGTTTTGTTTCACTGTCAAACATCTTCAGTTTGGTCTATAATTTAACCATGAATCGTCTTACCTTCAATTTAAAATTGAGAAAATTCAAATTGAAATTAAGAATTTCCATTTCATAATGAGAAAATTCCAGTTAAAATTAAGAATTTTCATTTATAATTGGGAAAATTCCAGTCCAGATTGAGAATATTCATTTCGTATTGAGAAAATTCCAATTGAAATTAACGGTGGTTTCCGGATGACGAATCATTCATTGTATTCGTCAAAACGGCGAACGAAAGTAGATTTCCGTTTCTGTATAACGAAGGCCAATTTTTTGATAACTAACAAAAAAGCTTTCGGTTGATTTGGCATTTATTATTTTATTTCATAATAAACCAATTATACATACATATTTACACACATTAGAGTGGCTTCTTTTGTGAGGAAGGAAAAAATGTTGTTGATGTTCCCGACTAAAATGAAATATTGGTTTGTTTTATGTGTTCTCCCAAAATATTTCGCTTTTATCATTGTCCGTTCGTGAGCTGGACGCGTTCAAAATAACCTCTATAAATCAGGCTTTTCTTGAATAAAATTCACGACGAGAATGATATTGAGAAAAAAGCGCTAGAAATTAAAATCCAACCCGAGCCTTATCAAACCATATTAAAAACTTGCAATATGACCCAGTATAAAAGACAGATTTATACTATTTTAGTGCAATTTTTGACGAATTCTTTATAAAAACCGCAATAACTAACACATTTGTAGTTCGATTTATGTTTTTAGGGGCTCGTTGGAGAGGTCTTGATAACCAATTGCAATTTTTAGAATCTAACCCATTAAGGGCCGCAAACTTTTTCATACTGTTAATACTCAGTGGGTTAAATGTGAAGTAAAAACTGAAATATGGGGTTATTTGCATGGTAAACACATTCTAGTCTTATAACAGGTGGCGCAAAAGTAATCCTCCTATCAGAAAATGCTATAAATTTTGCGATTGGCCCCTAATGTCAGTTCTGTTTTGACATTTGTGTGCGATATACACGTTAATAAACAATGTTACGCTACACTGCTCCAGAACGCGGAATATTGGTGACTATTTATTTGACCAATAATCGGTCGGTGACTTTGGCACAACGTGAATTTCCTAGCCGTCCAACGCCTACTGGTGAAACACTGCAACGTTTAGCCGCTCGCCTCGAAGAGACTGGCACAACACGAGATGCTGCCAGGAGTGGCAGATCCCGGAGTACCCGTTCTGCAGAGAATATTGCTGCTGTAGCCGAGGATGTCATGGAAGCGCCGTCGACATCGACCAGACGACGTGCCACGCAAATGGGTATCAGTCGACGGTCTTTACAGCGAATTTTGGTACAAGATTTGAAGATGTTTCCGTACAAAGTCCAGACGGTGCATCAGCTGTTAGCTGCTGACCGCCAATCGCGTCTAACATACGCTCAAGCCATCCTTAATCACCACCAACAGGAAGATGATTTTTCATCAAAAATAACACTACTCAACAAATTGAAAAAAATTTCATGTACTCCGGATGCGATAATTTTTTCTGTGTAGATAACCTTGACATGAGCTCGAAAAACGCAATAAATTTTTTTTTTTTCGTTTGGTTTTTTTTTTATTATTTTTTTTTTTAAATTTAAAAAATTTTTTTTGGTTAATTTGTTTCGTCCGGCATAACTCGGGAACCACTAGCCCGATTTAATTGAATTAAATTTTAAAAAATTTAAAATTACAATTCCCTTAATCTGTTCATATATTGTTTTCCTATACAAGCAACAGTTTCCAAGTTAAAAATGAATATATAAAGGAAAAAACTTATTTTTTGCCTAAAAATTTAAAATTTTTTTTTTTTTAAAATCCATAAAAAATCCAAAATGAAAAAAAATGTCAAATCTTATTACTTTTACGTAAAGTCACATAACCTATGAGCAAAATGAGACAAAGATCATGAAAATCGATGCACGCGTTTCGCTTTTATTCGCAATTGAGTAAAAGTATGAATTTCAAAAATTTCAAAAATTTTTTTTTGGTTAATTTGTTTCGTCCGGCATAACTCGGGAACCACTAGCCCGATTTAATTGAATTAAATTTTAAAAAATTTAAAATTACAATTCCCTTAATCTGTTCATATATTGTTTTCCTATACAAGCAACAGTTTCCAAGTTAAAAATGAATATATAAAGGAAAAAACTTATTTTTTGCCTAAAGATTTAATTTTTTTTTTTTTAAATCCATAAAAAATCCAAAATGAAAAAAAATGTCAAATCTTATTACTTTTACGTAAAGTCACATAACCTATGAGCAAAATGAGACAAAGATCATGAAAATCGATGCACGCGTTTCGCTTTTATTCGCAATTGAGTAAAGGTATGAATTTCAAAAATTTGCTCGACATATGCACAACTTTGTCTATGGTAAGGTTTTTTCTTTTTTTTTGATTCTCAGAATTAACAAAACGGAATAAACAAAGGGTTATTTAATTTTTATGATTGCGTAAGCAAAGTAATAAACGCTAATAAATGTGCGTGAACAATTAAAAGGAAAAAAGGAAAGGGGACTTTTTTAATTATTTGGGTTGGAACTCTTTTCGGCAAATTGTTTCCGGATTTCTGGGAAACAACAAAAGCTCAAATTACAGAGAGATCGTCGAACAACTACTCCAAAATTATAAAAAAATTAGAGCAAATATGTCGCTTAAGATACATTTTCTACACTCGCACTTGGACTTCTTTCCGGACAACCTGGGCGTTGTGAGTGACGATCATGGTGAGCGTTTTCATCAGCAAATGAAAGAAATTGAGCACCGATACCAAGGATTTTGGAACGAAGCTATGATGGGGGACTATATCTGGTTCCTGATAAGAGAAACAGACCCACAACAATATAAAAGAAAGACAAAAGCACATAATTATTTTTAATTTGAAGGTTTTTATTTTTGTGTTTAGATATTTTTTTTTAAACTTTTTTATAATTAATTAATGTTGATATCCTTAGGATAATTTCTTGTACATATATCGAATTGTTTTTTAATTTAAAGTCATATATTTTTGTCACCCAAAAATTTTATTTTTTTTTGTAATAAAAAAGAAAAAACCTTACCATAGACAAAGTTGTGCATATGTCGAGCAAATTTTTGAAATTCATACCTTTACTCAATTGCGAATAAAAGCGAAACGCGTGCATCGATTTTCATGATCTTTGTCTCATTTTGCTCATAGGTTATGTGACTTTACGTAAAAGTAATAAGATTTGACATTTTTTTTTCATTTTGGATTTTTTATGGATTTTTTAAAAAAAAATTTTAAATTTTTAGGCAAAAAATAAGTTTTTTGCTTTATATATTCATTTTTAACTTGGAAACTGTTGCTTGTATAGGAAAACAATATATGAACAGATTAAGGGAATTGTAATTTTAAATTTTTTAAAATTTAATTCAATTAAATCGGGCTAGTGGTTCCCGAGTTATGCCGGACGAAACAAATTAACCAAAAAAAAATTTTTGAAATTTTTGAAATTCATACTTTTACTCAATTGCGAATAAAAGCGAAACGCTTGCATCGATTTTCATGATCTTTGTCTCATTTTGCTCATAGGTTATGTGACTTTACGTAAAAGTAATAAGATTTGACATTTTTTTCATTTTGGATTTTTTATGGATTTTTTAAAAAAAAATTTTTAAATTTTTAGGCAAAAAATAAGTTTTTTCCTTTATATATTCATTTTTAACTTGGAAACTGTTGCTTGTATAGGAAAACAATATATGAACAGATTAAGGGAATTGTAATTTTAAATTTTTTAAAATTTAATTCAATTAAATCGGGCTAGTGGTTCCCGAGTTATGCCGGACGAAACAAATTAACCAAAAAAAAATTTTTAAAATTTAAAAAAAAAATAATAAAAAAAAAACCAAACGAAAAAAAAAATTTTTATTGCGTTTTTCGAGCTCATGTCAAGGTTATCTACACAGAAAAAATTATCGCATCCCGAGTACATTTTGACTGTTGACTAGTGTAATCATGAGTGATGAGGCCCATTTCCATCTTAGCGGGTACGTAAATAAGCAAAATTTACGCTTCTGGGGCTCTGAAAATCCGCGTGTAACCCACGAAGAGCCATTACACCCGCTCAAAGTCACTGTATGGTGTGCTGTTTTCGCTGGAGGAGTCATCGGACCTTTTTTTCTTCGGAGACGTCGCGGGCCAAACGGTTACTTTGAATGGTGAGCGCTACAGAGCAATGATCAACGAGTTCTTTTTGCCGCAACTTGATGAATTGGGATTGGAAAACATGTGGTTCCAACAGGACGGTGCAACGGCACACACTGCACGTGCCACAACCGATATGCTGAAGGATGAATTTCCCGGGCGCCAAAACTCCCGTCTTGGCGATTTGCACTGGCCAGCAAGATCGCCTGATTTGACCGCTCCAGACTTCTTTTTGTGGGGCTTTTTGAAGTCGCGGGTTTATGTCAACAAGCCTCAGACTCTTGCAGCTCTTAAAGACAATATCCGTCAAGAATGTGAGGACCTATCGCCGGAAGTTTTGGCCAAAGTAATGGAAAATGCCATTAAAAGGGCTCAAATGACAATCAACTGTGGCGGCGGCCATTTACATTACATCATATTCTCGACTTGATGTAAAAAATTAAAATAAAAATAATCCACAAGAAGAATCAAAGTTTTTCATTTTTTTTAATTACAGCCAAAAAAACATCGGAAGGTTATTTTTGCGCCATCTTGTATAAAGCTAATTTTTGGAAAAAAAATTC
Organism: Polietes domitor; assembly: GCA_947397865.1. NCBI lineage: Eukaryota > Metazoa > Arthropoda > Insecta > Diptera > Muscidae > Polietes > Polietes domitor. Next base: position 80,143,832 of record OX377618.1, on the reverse strand, counting down.
AACCATTTAAAATTTTCCCCTTAAAAATTAAAACATGAATAATCTACATAAACTTTTAAAAGGGGAAAAATTGAAATGGTTGTTAATGTTAAATTAACATAGATATCCGCATGAAATTTAAATTATATTTAGTAGATGTTCTTCTCTTTCATTTGATACCCATATCGTCATTGTACGAAACTAAATTATTGAAACATTTGCATCCTTTGGAAATTAAAAGTCCTGTAAAAAAGACAAACGACCACGAAGTAAGAAAACTCAGTATGAGTTTTCCTATTAATGACCTATAGTTTCACTTGTGTATAATATTGTTCTTGGGAGGCAAATCATGTCGCACGGTTTTATTGTAACATCTTATGTGAAGTTTTCCTCCCAATTTATCCATAGAAAGACCAAAATTTCAGACGCTTTTTTTTCAAAAAATTAGCATTTTGTAAGACTAGAATGTGTTTACGATGAAAATAACCCCATATTTCAGTTTTTACATCACATTTAACCCACTGAGAACCAACAGTAAGGAAAAAGTTGTCGGCCTTAATGGGTTAGGAAGTTCTAAAAATTGCAATTAGTTTTCAAGACCTCTCCAACGAGCCTAAAAACATAAATCGAACTACAAATGTGGAAGTTATTGCGGTTTTTATAAAAAATGCAACAACAATTGCACGAAAATGATAAAATTCCACCCTCTATTCTGGGTTAAAATGCAAGTTTTTGATATGGTTTGATAATGCTCGGACCAGATTTTAATTTCTAGCAGGTTTTATCTAAATTCTCACCGTGAATTTTATTCAAGAAAAACCAGATTTATAGAGGTTATGTTGAACGCGTCCAGCTCACGAACGGACACTGATAAAATCGAAATATTTTGGGAGAACACATAGAACAAACCAATCTTTCATCTTAGTCGGGAACATCCACAACTTTTATTTTGAAGCCACTCTTATGTACATATGTTTACGTGTTTAGGGCAATTTATTTTTTATGGAATAAAATAATAAAATAACATGCTAAAACTATACGCCCGTGTTTTGTGGAAACCTTCACACTCTTTGCCCGTTTCCATACGCATACGAGATGAACTTAAGTGGGCGTTGAAATGGCGTAAGAGTAATGAAGAGACCGGAGACCTTACCACACACATAAATAGCAGACTTCATACTATTTATGCAGAAACCCTTCGAATTAAATTCCAAAAAGGGGTCGAAAAGGTGGGATAAAAAGGAGGAAAATAAATAAAAAAATGGAACCCGATTTGGCGACGACATATTTCATTTTACACCGTGGTAGTGGTGGTTGCCCACAAACAATGGATGTATGAAGAAGATGACAATTTCAAATTGTTCAGGTAGCAGGCCGCTTTAAAAAAGTAATCCATCAAATGTGTGCGTTTTTATTACGATGGTCTTGAAAATATGAAAATAATCTGAAACCACGTCTTGGCTTGAGGGGACAAATAGACTCGAAAAATTGGTACTTTTTGACGGAATTATAAATAAAGAAGGTTATCTGAGGATCCAATCCCAAGACATGAACCCCATGAACCCCAAAATTTATGGGTTGAATTGGACCGCCGTATTCGCCGCCACTCAATAACCTCCACGTCCGAACTGAAAAAAAAAACGATTACAATATTATAAGATATGGGATAAAATACGAATTTGCTGTACCAGAAAATTCGTGGAAATTATGCCAAAACGTGAAAAAGTCGACTAATAAATACTAAATGTTCACAAAAACACGATTTTGTCATATTAATTATATTTTTTTAAGAAAAAAAGCTAATGAGGCTATGTTTTTGATGTAAATGAAGTAATGCGTTGTTTTTTATAATTTGTAATCAGTTAATTATTATTTTTTAAAAGCTTATTTTCTATTTTTACAATTCCATATTCTAAGTATTCATAAACAAGGTATTTCCTCCAACAGAAATTGCGTAGATACATATGTATATTGGTATATCGGGGATAAGTTGTACCGTGAGGGCTTTGTCATGCCTATTTCACCTGAATAACTTGAAGCAATGCCAACAAGAAGTATGAACTATCATGCGCTGTTCTGGAGGAAGCTCTTCCCAAATTGAAGATTGTGAATATGACATCCCTACACAATTTACAATAGAATTTGTAGTCTTTTTCTCTCTTATAGACATTTATAATACAATCTATTTTGAAATTTTTATTTTGTAAAGAAATCATTTTTGAGCAACTTATTAGGGCTACCACCTTTACCACAGCAAACTATATTTTTCTATGAATAAAATTAAAAAATCTTGATGACAATATTGTTGATTGACAAATTAACGAAGGCTTTTATAGTTTCAAATCGTAAGACGAAAACTTTTAAATGTGTTACAAAAACTCAATTTAAGAAAATTTAAATTGAAAATTTCCTTTTCATATTGAGGAAACTCCAATTGCATTTGAGAAAATTTCCTTTTCATATTGAGGAAACTCCAATTGCATTTGAGAATTTCTATGTCAAATTTGTATGGGATCTGACATTTGTAAATCGACTTTATCAGGTATGTGATGAAAATCGTTCCGTTTTAAATCTATACGATTTAGCATATTTATTTTAAGTTTTATTCTATATAAAAGGAATAAATTGATTTATTATTTTATCCCCGCCATAAATTAGATGACGAAGTTTTAAAATATGAAAGCGAATAGATTTAAAATGAAACGATGTGTATCACATACCTGTATGTCGTTTTATATAGATTTCGCATGCAGTGTGACAGTGCTATCACTCTCTGCTGTGATTTTTACGGAAACACGAGCTGTGTACGTGTAAAAATTGGAAGCAGGCGCACGACAAACGTACTTCGATCACTGATTTAGAGGTATATAGATTTATTTATATTCGATTTGACAAATAATTACGATAGCATTATGTAGCTACAAGAGGCAGTTTTCAAAGAATTATTCCAGTCAGCTGCGGAGTTAAGCGCATACCAAACCAAGTTTATTTATATTACCCATTTCCTCAGAACACATTCTTTTGTTGAACGCGTTTTGAATGAACTGATTCTTTTATTCAATATAACAACTGCATTAGCTGTAATTACATGTTCGTAAGTTTGATTTGGGAGAAATTTCTATCACCATATGTTTTTTTCTCACATTACTGGAAAATGTGAGAAAAACTGGTTCTGTAAAATATTCAGTCGAGAAGCTTCAACTTCGAACTGTCAAATATACTCACATTTGAAAACATTGGAGAAAGAGTATTTCAAACATATGTAAACCAAAAATAGAAAAACCAACACAGAAAATCTATAAATGCTGTTATTTATTTATTATTTTGTAAATTATTTTGTAAAAAAATTGATTTGATATTCCGGAACAAAAAGCGCACTTCCAAATTTCTTCTTTCTTCTCGCTTAATTCGATAACACACACTATGTTGACACTATATTGACACTTTTTAATAGATTTAATTACGTATATTGTCTATTCTTATTTTTTGATTGTTTACTTGAAGTTTCTTCTTTTTTGTTTACTTTTTTTGACGCATTCTTGTGCCAATCGCGATCGCAAACGGACGCACCAACGCATTGTGTGAATTGTGCATTTAGCTTCTTTCAAAACAACTCGAAGTTGAAAACAAACGGATTAGTGGCTTCTCTTCTTTATACATTAGTAAAATCATTGAACAAAACAACAACAAACAGTCTTCTTAAAAACAACAAACATAAGTTACGACCGAGAAATGGTCAACATAAGTGATGATAGTGATGATGCTGATTGCAATTGGCAAATAGTCAAACCAGGCAAACGAAAACTCCTAAATTCGCCAAATCGGACTCAACACAAGAAACAGATTGTCTCTAACGATGAAAGCACTACATCAAGTACAAACAAATTCAACATACTCGATCAAACTCCAATGGAAGAGGAAATCGAAGTCTCGACCCCAAAACCGCCACCAATCTTTATACCTGAACAAAACAAAATGATCAATAATTTAAAAACTATAATTCCTAGTGAAGAATTTAACTACATAGCACTTCAAAATAATCAAGTAAAACTATTAATAAAATCAATTGACTCATACAGGAAAGTGGTAAAACACCTTGAAAAATCAAAAATTTGCTTCCATACCTTCCAATTGAAACAAGAACGCGCGTATAAAGTTGTTCTTAAGGGTATTTATCATCGTACTCCAACGTCAGATATAAAAGCTGAGCTTATAACTTTAGGACATGGTGTAAGAAGCATAATAAATGTTAAAAGTCGAGTTACTAAACAGCCTATCCCAATGTTTTTCGTAGACCTATATCCAAAACCAAATAATAAAAGTATATTCGAAGTTAGATACATCAATAAAGCGGTTGTTAGTGTCGAACCACCTGAAAAGGTTGCCTAACTGGTCCAATGTTATCGCTGTCAGATGTATGGTCATACAAAGACATACTGCCACAGGCGATATAGATGCATGAAATGTGGTCAAGACCACCCAACTTCTGAATGCACAAAAGCCAAAGATGTACCACCAACATGTGTCCATTGTTCACAGCAGCATACTGGGAATTACAGAGGATGCACCATATACAAGAAACTGTTAAACAGACGATCTCAAAAGAACCAAACTCATAGTGAAAGGCCAAAATTCTCTTACAATTACAACCAATATCCCACAATTGAAAAACATATTCCAAATGTCAATAATATTAATAATAATAATACTTCAACGTACTCCCAAGTAATGCAAGGTAATAATGAATCATCATCATTACTTTCAAAAATAGAATTAATGATAAGTAAACAACAACCCTAGTCAATATGATGTCTATTCTAATGTCAAAATTATGCAAGTAAATTTCAGAATTGTTTTATGGAATGCAAACGGTCTTTCCAACCATCCCCACAAACTTGAAATATTTTTAAATACACATTTTATAGACATCTGTTTAATTTCGGAAACCCATTTCACACAGACAAATTTCTTCAAAATCAAAGGATACGTTGTAATTGCAACTAATCACCCAGAAACATAGCACATGCTGGTGCAGCAGTCTTGGTAAAAACATCAATATGTTATACAACCCTTCCAGAATATAGATTTAACTATCTACAAGGAGCTGGAATCAAAATAAGCACCGGAGGTGAAACCGCCTCTGTTTATGCAATATATTGTCCCCCAAGGCATACTATAGATTGCGAAGCGTATAACGACATTTTTAAACTTCTGGGTCCAAGATTTATTGTCGGCGGAGATTATAATGCGAAGCACCCCTGGTAGGCATCAAGAACAACTAATCCAAAGGGCAGGGAATTGTACAAATGCATACAAAAATACCAATACTCAGTATTATCATCGAGAAATCCAACTTACTGGTCAGGCGACCCAAGAAAATATGCAAATTTTAGATTTTACAGTATACAAAGGCATTCCAAGCAGCAGTCTAGGTATGGTTGGTAGTGATGAGCTTAGCTCTGATCATACACCATTATTATTGACATATTGTACAGTTCTTGAAAAAGTAAATAATTAATATAATAACGCCCAAAACTGACATAAAATCATACTAATACTGGATTGACAATAACTTGAATCTACAGTCACCTATTGAAATGCCTGATGATTTGGATATTGCCACGGAAAAGTTTAACAATTTAATACATGAGGCTGCTGTTCTGTCCACTCCTACTACTGCAACTAACCAAAACAATCAAAATCTTTGTTTCGTATCGGCGGAAATAAATTCTCTTTTAAGATATAAAAGATTCCTACGGAGAAGATGGAAAAACACTAGACATCCAGAAGACAAAAGGAAATTCAATAAAATAATAAAAAATTAAAAACTAAAATTTTAGAATTCAAAAACAAGGCAACGGCCGACTATTTAAAATCGCTAAACATAAACGCACCGAAAGATAACGAGTTTTGTCTTTGGAACTCGACACAATATCTAAAACGTCCCACTATAAGAAATGTTCCTATAAGAAAGGAAAATAATACTTGGTGTAGGTCAGAAAGCCGACGAATTTGCAAACCACCTGGAGCAAACCTTTCAGCCGTATAACTACAATAATACTACAGAAAAAGAGGAAGTAAAAACATTTTTGGAAGCCCCATTACAAATGGATCTTCCTATTACTTGCATTACCCCGGAGGAAGTGAAGCAAGAAATGTTACTTTTAAATAATAACAAATCTCCTGGATTTGATAAAATTTCTACTCCAGCAATCAAAGCTTTGTCTAGGAAAGGGATTGTATACCTCACCATTCTTTTCAACGCAATACTGCGATTAATGTAAAGGCTGTTTTTTATTGAGGTATAGAACTTCGAATTGAAATAAAACACAAGAAAATCGTTTTAATGTCCATCAATTTGGCTTTATTGGAAGGATAATTTTATGCCATTAATGTTTAAATATTATTTCGGGCATGTGGCCGCCGCGGCTGGCTCGAATATAGCCAATTCTACAGGTCCAATTTTCAACCACTCCAATTGCTGTGCACGGTGGCGAATCGATTCATTCGGGTCCTCTTCAACACTTTGCTCTACAGCGGCAATTGTTTCTTCGGTGCGCACTGTTCGACGTCTCTGCGGATGCGTATTATCACATAGAGTAAACGTAGTGCGAAAACGATCCATGGTTAACCGAATTAATTGCTCTGATGGACGATTATGTCGACCATAAAATGGACGGAGTGCGGTGAACTTCGCGAACTGAACCATTACATTCGAAATAAATTTGCACGATTTGCAAGCGTTGTTCTTTTGTCAACCTGTTCATGATGAAATGGCAAACCAAACTAAATATTAATCACTTGACAGCTGACAAAATGGCCGCCAGTTAAAAAAGTGATGCCAACTTAAAGTTCTATACCCCAATAAAAAACACCCTATATGTTCCTATTGCATGGAAATGCGCTGAAATAATCATGGTTCCGAAGACCAATAAACCGGAAAATCGTTTATCTTCCTATAGACCTATAAGTCTACTTCATATATTCTCTAAAATCTTCGAAATTTGTCTCTTGAGGAGGTTACAACCCATTGTGGATACAAGAATACAGATACAGAATACCAATTTGGGTTTCGGAATAAACATGGTACCCCCGAGTAATGCCACAGGGTAATAAATATCATCAGAGGGGCTTTAGAGAATAAGGAATATTGTTGTGCTGTTTTTTTTTTGACGTTCAACGAGCTTTTGACGGGGTGGGGCATGATGGTCTGCTATTCAAACTAAAAAATTCTTCCCGCGCCTTTCTATGTCATTCTTAAGTCATATCTAAACCATAGAAGGTTTTATGTAAAAATAAATAACTTTTTTTCCAAAGTGTATACTATCGTGGCAGACGTTCCACAAGGAAGCGTGTTAGCTCTTATCCTGTACACAATCTTCACTTCCGATATGCCGCTGAGAGAACACGTCACGTTTGCAACATTTGCCGATGACACTGCATTATTAGCTTCTAACAAATCACCTAATTTAGCATCAGTCGCAGTACAACAAGCAATAAATAATATTGAAAACTTGTTAAAGAAATGGAATATCAAAGTTAACGCTGAAAAATCTATTAATATTACGTTTACGTTAAGAAAAGAAGATTGCCCTCCAATTATCTGAACGGCTCCACAATACCAATAAAAACCCATGTCAAATATCTAGGGCTCCATCTCGACAGGCGTTTGAATTGGAATTGTCATATAACTGCCAAAAGGAATCAACTGAACATAAAAACTAAGAGAATGTACTGGTTGCTTGGTCATAAATCCGAATTAAGTTTGGACAATAAAGTTTTACTTTATAAACCAATTCTCAAACCTGTGTGGACATATGGGATCTAATTTTGGGGAACCGCCAGCAACTCAAACATCAAAATATTACAAACATTCCAATCTAAAACATTACGCATGATATCTAATTCGCCTTGGTTTTTATCAAACAAAAATATCCACAAAGATTTAAAAACACCAACAATCAAAGAAGAGATTAGCAGACTCACAACAAATTATCTGGTTAGAATCAGCAATCACACGAACCCATTAGCTATATCATTACTAGATGAAACTGATGAAGTATCCAGGCTCAAAAGATACCACATTTTAGACATAGAATTTTTGCTTTTAAAAATATATTCTGTAAAATGTATATAGTAACATTGGATTTGTAGAATCCAATTTGTTTTAAGTCAATTAAAGTTATGTAATTTACTTATTGTCGCAAGACAGATTGTAAATAAAATTCTGAAAAAAAACTTTTTTTGACGTGTGACTGGAAAGTTCCAATAATACATTGTCGTTTTTCACATTGATTTACAGATACCGTTTTTACTCACACATCGAGAAACAATTGAATTTTTTGTTTCAAACTTTCTCGATGCGAGAAGTTCTCACAAGAGTTACAGAACAGGGGTACTGGTGTGTATTGGCGTCAGTTGCTTTACTACTTTTGTGGGCAAAATTAAACACAACTGTCATAATTTTCAATATGATGTGATTAAATTTCAACAATGCTTGTGTACATTCGACAAATGATGTACAAATAAACAAATTGTATTTAATTTTACACAATAAACATTTAGAATTACATTATTTTCAATCAATGTTCAATTCTTCTCGTGAAGTCTAGTCAGTCTATGGCGCAACGATAAATTAATTTCATTATGTGTGATTACGTGAGCGTTTGGATACCATTCATATTTTATTATCAGGATCTTCGAGAAATATTTTGATACATTCATCGGCAAAATTGCATTTCAGTAATCCATCTATCAGTACACTCAAAGGAATTTATCAGTAAAAGAAAGCAGAAAGTCTACTGAAAGTTCAGATTTTCTGCTGAAAAAGAGACAGCAGATTTGCTGATCTGCTGAGATGGTAAACAGCTGTTTGCTGTTTTTAGCAATATAGAAAAAACTTTAAGAAAAGTTTGACCACTTAAATATACATGTTAACAAAACTTTTTTGAATAGAAGTTATTATAAAGCAATTTATTACCACGGAAAGATATTGCGATAGTCTTTTTAATGATACGCATATTGTCCCAAGCTAATATAAAAGGAACGCTTATCTATATTTTAATTATCAGCAGTCAATTTTAGCAGACTGCAAACTCTTTAGCAGTGTGAATGGTGATGTAAGATTGCAGATTAACTGCTGTTATGCCAAAAAACTGTTGCAATAACAGAAAAGTGTCTGCTGATAGGCAGCAGATAATCGCTGCTTTTTTATTAACCGACTTGTTCTCTAATTTTTTCAAATAGGTGCTTGAAATTACATACATACATATATATTTTGAAGAAATATTACTAATATTAATATTAGATTTGGATGTCATCTGTCATATAAATTTGGAGAAGAAATTTTGTTCTAAAGCCTTTATTTCAATTTTTTTTTGATTTGGCTATCTACTTATAGGTTAATTTGTGATTGCAAAAGTGGCTATGAACATAAAAATAATATAGTTCAAAAATAGAGCAGCATATAACCGATGGTTGTAGTTTGTTTCAACGCATTTGTTTAAAGCATTTTTCTAGATTTATGGCATATCGCATTATCAAATTCCATCATTAAGCGGTTAATAGATTTTGGTTCCAAAGTTATCAGGCTAAAATAGGATAAATAGTGGCTGTAAGGTCAAAAATTTTGAAAAGTATCTTTAGAAAAACCCGCGTAACTTTTTATCATAAACCAAACCAACCAAAATATTTTTATGGCATATGATTGCTGACTTCATTCGGAATATTTGAGTCAGAAAAATTTGAGTATCCTGAACAGAGAAAGTTTAAATATAAGCAATTGCAACCGTGAATTTTGGATTCTTCAACAATTGCAGCGATTTTCGCGACTGACTTCATAAATGTTACCAGGCCCGTGCGCAGGATTTTCCCCTGGGGGGGGGGTTTTCATCTACACTCATAAAAAATAACCATATAATGAATTAAAATTTAGGAAACCAAGTACATTTTTACTAAATATAAGTAACATTTTGCTGAAAATTTCCTAAAACTAAGTAAATGTTTACTCAAATCAAGTTAATATTTACTCAAACTGAGGACAACTTTGCTGATTTTTTTCCTCAAAACGAGGAAATGTTTACTTAAACTGAGGAAAATTTTATTTTATACAAGGAAAAAAAGGTGAAATTAAAATAAGTTCAATTGAACTAAAAAAAATCAAACAAATAGTTTTGATTCAGGGTATGCAAAACTGATACAAAAAATGACAACATGAGATATTTCTCAAGAGTTTCATGTTACCTCTGCCATAAGGAGTTGAGCTATTACTCCATGATTGTTGCGAAGGCAAGATAGGTATTGAGAAATAAGTATCTGCAAACGAACGAGAATTGCTTCTTAGATTAATATTCAAGAATTTTTTAAACAATTTCAAATGTTTTTTATAAGTTCATTAATACCTAAATGTATGAAGAACTCTGCATAAATTTCTGTAAACATATTAACTTACTTTTAGGACATAAACACATTTTTAAGTTAAAATTTCCTAAATGGGATTTTTTCCATACAGATTTTTTTCTCACATAAAACCTTGGAAATGTTCTTAATAATAATATTCCAAATAAGTTTGAATTTACTCAATTGTAAGAATTTTTATTACCAAATTTTTTTTTAGATCCAAAGAAATGATTTTAAATCTACTACCCTTATTCTAGTAAATGAACTAGTTACTATGGCTTTGAAAGATGGAAACTTTACTCATAAATAGTTATTTTTCCAACTTTTTAGGAAATTTTTACTGGAGCGATTGGAAACCACTCATATTGTATTGCCAGGATCTTCGAGAAATATTTTGATACATTCGTCCGACAGACATTGTCGGCAAAATTGCATTTCAGTAATCCATCTATCATCTATATGGTGATGTAAGATTGCAGAAAACTGCTGTTATGCCAAAAAACAGCTGTAATAGCAGAAAAATGTCTGCAGATAGGCAGCAGACAATCGCTGCTTTTATTAACAGACTTGTTCTCTAAGTGTAGAACTTTTTTTAATAGTTGCTTGAAATTACATACATACATACTTATATTCATAAGTGGCTATGAACAAAAACATAACTTTTCAGGAGACCGAAAAAAATGATTTTCTCCTTAATGTTGTATGGAAAACGCATTTTCTGTGATGTGCACAGCGAATTTAAAGATTCCAGCTTCATCCATCAGATTGGTCGCTTGTAACATATATGTAGCCAGTCACGAAAATCGCTGCAATTGATGAAAAATCCAAAATTCGCCGTTGCAATTCCTTATATTTTAACTTTCTTCATTCATAATTCTGAAATTTGTCATACACAAATATTCCCCATGAAGTCAGCAATCACATTCCATAGAATTATTTTGGCATTCTCAATATAATAAAAAGTTACGCCGGTGTTTCTATATATACTTTTCACAATTTTTGACTTTACAGCCACCATTTTTCCTATCTTAGCTTCATAACTGGGGAATCAAAATGCTATTAACGCGAAGTGATGGAATTTGATAGTACGATATGCCCTAAATCTAGAAAAATGTTTTAAACAAAATCGTTGTAGCGAATTATAACCTTTATTTTATTTATTCTATTATTTTTATGTTCATAGCCACTTATTCAGTCACAAACTAACGTGCGAGGGGATATCCAAATCAGAAAATTAAAAAAATGGCTTTAGAAAAAAATCTTTTCCAAATTTATATGACAGATGACATCCAAATCTGAGAACAGTTTGGCATCAATAACTCATTTTCGAGAAAATGTTTCATAGCCACTTTTAGATATAAGCCCTCGATATATATTTTGAAGAAATATTACACAAAAAACGATCAAATTCCTCAGCGATAAACCCTTCAGTCCCGATTTTTTTTGGATAAATTGGATATGCTTCTTGACGAAGTATGGGTCTAAATAGGATGTCTAAAGTGTTTTGGAGTTTCTAATTTATATAGGATATTAGTAACAGGATGTTTACTCAAAATCTTTATACACATATTCCGATTAAATAAAAAATATTTGGAAATATTTCTTCATTTTTATAATCTTAAATATGTAAAAAACCAAATAATTGGTATTTTAGAGTTTCGTTTTCCTACGTAGATCCATGTTACTGAATTTGTTGTTTCTCTTTTGAATAATACTTGTTACATATGTACAAAAATACTAACTCTGAAAAATATTTGACATAAGTGATAAATATAACACAAATTTTAGTAAGTTAACACTCATTTCTTATTGTTTCGCAACTTTTAAGTAGATTTTAAAATAGAGACCTACACGCAGAGAAAAAATGCATTTCGTACAAACGAAATTTTAGACACGTGAACATCGTTTTTGAGTTTCTTTTGTGGGAAAAATTAGTTTGTTTGCGGCAAACATGTCACCAGTTCTTGTAAATGAACAATGAGAAATACGTTTATGTATATCAAACAGTGTTCTTCGTTTGTCGAAATGGATTTGTATTAAAATTGCAAACTCCCAAAATTGCAACTCCCTCAACAAAATACTAAACGATTTTGTTATTAAATTTCCAAACTTTTATTGCAGTACACAATTAAAAGTTCATATGATATAGCTCCAGTCGAATGTCAAGAAGTGGTATCGGTTAATAAAAATGAAAATTTTCCGAACAATTTGGTGTCCATTAGCGAAATTTGCACTACACAATCTTGAAATTGGCACAATTCGTTTAGTTTGTTTGTATTTTTCATAACCTTTGTCCAAAATTCAAGAAAGTGTCCACGATTTTTTTATGTAATTTTCGTGTTTTCATGATTTTACTACAAAATTACCATTTCAGATAAGTTATTTTAAAAAGAAATTAAAAATTCTATATTTTATTGCTTCAGAAAGTCTAGAAGGTTTTAAAAAGTATATGTTCGAAACCTCTCTGGGGTTTGAACCCCCAAAACCCCCCCTGCGCACGGCCCTGTAATGTTACAAGCGACAAAGTCATAAATCAAAAATGCATGTGTGAAAATCATTCTAGCCATATTTGCCGCGAAAATGAAAATTTTCCAAAAAATATCCAATTTGTATTATTTGTTTACCCTACCGCAATATCAATTCGCTGTGTACATTCCAGAAAATGCATTTTCTACACAACATTGCCAACATTTCATAATAAATGTTATCGACTTTACAATAAGTATTTTTTTATATATGTTAACATTAATGGCTATGTGCTTAATTCAACACTCATAGTGCTCAATTGTAAACCTGCAAAAGTGGCCATGAACCATAAAACCGCGAATAATAGAAAATTTCGAAAACTTTTTAATCATAGCCATTAGTAATCCTCTTTAGTTTAGTGTTTTTATTCATAGCCACTTATAAATATAAGCCCTTGATAGATCAAAGAGTTTTCTTCGTTTGTCGAAATGGATTTGTATTATCATTACAAACTCCCAAAACATTTAGAAGTAACAGAAACCTTTGTTGTATCGGTACAGATTTAGATACAGCTCCATAAAAATGTCGCATCGGAAATGTTACAAACCACACATTACAAACGGAAGATTAATATCTTTGAGACCTGTCTCATACGCCCCAAGATATAGAGGCTCTCTTTTGTACCAGGACCTTTCTCTCTAGATCGTGGAGGTCCTTCCTTGCCTGTTTGGGTGGAGGGGGCAGAGTCATAAGATTATTGTTTGTACGGCCTCTGCGACAACATAGTTGTGTGTTATTTCCGTACATAACCTTAGACTCCTTTGTAGATGATCCTGGTGAGACAACATGGTTCGTTCTCAGGGCGGAATTTTAGCAGGTTTGAATATTCCTCCACTGTATGCGCAGACAGCACTGGCGCCGCATAGTTTCTCACCGACCGGCCTATTGCTTTATAAGAGCTTAAATGTTTCTTTGTTGTTCCCCAAGTATTACCGGCTACCGACTTTATGACCTTCTTCCTACTTATCATCTTATCTGAAATAGAAAGTGTAGAGGATTTATATAGACTTTCGAATGTGAATGCGGACATCTTTATACCATGCAGTAGAACAGCGTGCTGATTTTGAGGCGGATATTTTCATACTCCTCTCTGCGAAGAAATTCCCAAGATAAACGAGTATTTAATCCTAGTTGGTGCCCGACACTAGAATACTACATTTGTCGGCATATGTCAACATTTCTACGCAGTCAGGAAGTTGTGGATTACCCTCTCTACGGGGTTTGGACTTCCTGTTTCTTTATTACACAAATATTTTCACGATCCAACGTTTCAGACTGGTAGTTAGGGACGTGTTGGCGATGTCCTCGAACAAAACGAAATGGTTGACCGTATAGTGTCTTCGATAGGTCCCTTACTCGTGTCTTCCTGGATTCAGTAATGATAACGTTTTTTTTAATTTTCAAGGCATCGGGAATTGCCCTTACATGTAGAGGACCTTCGTCAGGAACTCGAAGCCCGGTTCATCCAATAGAGCATCGACATAGTGATCCTGTCGGTATCGGGCGCTTTAGATGATTCTGCGCAGCGGATGATTTTAGCAACCCCATCTGCGGTAAATTGTGGTGGTGCCTCCTCGACTCAGAGGCCATAAATACGATGCATGACTCCCGGTTAAAATTGCTCGTGCAGATATGTGACAACGATGTGATCACCCCGCTTAGTGAGGTTCGAAAGCGTCTTAACCAGCACACTTTACCAATTCCGGAACTTTGGCGAAGCAACGTTTATTCCAATTGCTGTTCCGGTTCATGAATATCTCGTTAATATTGTCAAAGAGACCATTACAATTAAATTGCGTCGTAATCGCAGTACTCTCTGGTCGAGACCAGAGGGGAAATGTACCCACAACAGGCAGCGGGGTTTTGTTCGATACCGGCGCGGACCAGTAGAATTGGGAGCTAACACTCCGGAACAACAGCCTTTGGTCGGAGAACTCCATATCCGAGTCCATCCGGTACACAGAACCAGCCGTCGCGGAATTGATGGTTTGTAGTTTTGGTTGGCGATTTTTAAAGCACAACATTGTTCTGTGGTGATACTTCTAGCTAGTTCTATAGCTCTTCTCAAGCTTAAGTTTCGTTCATTATGCTACCGATAAGTTTTAGCATCCGTCAACCATCATCACTGGATAATCGTTAAACAAGAATAAATGTTACGACAAATATCGGTATCACAAGAAAACAAATTAAAGAGTTTTTTTACGAAAAAGTGTTTGTAGTTACAGAATTGAGAACATTTAATATTTGTATAGACGTTGAAATTTAAATGTAACGGAAAGAATTTTCTTTCCGTTCTTTCGTGTTATTTCATTCTTTTCTTTCGTGTTGTTTCAATTTTTTTGTTTAACTCCTATGTGAACCTCTGTCTCCTTTTCTCCTTACCAAAACCACTATTTATTCACTATTATCTGATTATCTCATTTTAAAAATTGTCACAATATATGGTACGACCCGTATGAAAATACTTTCTAGCTGAATCCCTGACTATACTTTCTCTTTGATAAACTTCACGATTACCGTCAATAGCTTTTCTTGTATATATTTTATCTCTTAGGGGATAATTTGTATTTGCATCACATATCCACCAAACTTTCATGCCATATTCAGCTCGTTTCGATGGAATATATTGAGTGAAACGAGTACGTCCACAATACGGGAACAGTTGTTCATGCACAGTCAAATTAGCCCCTGCGATGTATGATGACTACAAGTATGCTACAAGCAGTCACCAGATGTCATCTATGGCAACTGATTTGCTCAATGCTTGTCGCGCAGATCGGGTGTAACTATTATCAAGCCGGATGAAACGATTCCACGACATCGCATATTTAGCAGTTTTAAACTTTAATCAACAAAAAATATTTTTTTTGTCTATAGAATTCACGGAAGCCGATTTTTAATTTTTTTGCCAAAAAAAAGTTATAACTCTTCAAAGTCAAATTTGCGAATACTAGGGTTAAAGGGAACTAAAACCAATACAAAGCAACAGTATTATCAACTGGAAGCTCTTTAATATATAAAACTTACAATTTGCGGTAATCTATTGAGCATTTGTGTGCATTTTGTAATCCGTACAAATGTAAAAAAATCAATTATTTCTGGAGTAATTATCCGCTTATAATTTCCCTTCAAAATACAGTAGTTCATAAGTTCATGATGGTCTGTCAAGAGGTCTTTGGTTCGGTTTGTACGAAGAAAATCTATTTTTAATTTTCGGTTTTAGTAAAGCAACGTATATTTTGTTGTGACACATAACTAAATCATTTTTAAATACTATTTTCAGAATATGCTTACTAATGGCTCAACATTGCACGAATATGAGAAATAATGATCAGGCTCTAATACACTTCAAGGAATGTTTAAAATATGATTCCAACGATATCGAAGTCTTAACACATCTTAGTCGTGTTTACATGCAAATGAATTCAATGGACTTATGTCGCGACGTGTGCCTACAAATCCTACAAATCGATAGTAATAACGAGGCTACATCTGTTATGATGGCTGATTTATCATTTAGAAAGGTTATAATGTCAAAGTCTGAATGCATTTCAATATGAATAACGTTAATGTAAACATTTCAGATGGACTTTGGGAATGCTGCATATCATTTCTCGCAACTACTACTTGCTCAGCCTTGCTATTGGACGGCGTTAGCCAGGCTTATTGAAGTAATGAGGCGTTCTGGATCTTTGAAAGATGCAATATTATTTTTACAAAGAGCCGAACAAGCCACTTTGAATCCAGATGTGACACCTGGCCTAAACTACTGCCGTGGACTTTATGAATGGTATAAAGGTAATCCAAATGGAGCTCTACGAAACTTTAACGCTGCTCGGCGTGATTGCGAATGGGGTCCTCAAGCTATATTCAATATGATTGAGATTTGTATTAACCCAGATGGAGACATACCTAATGGAAATGATTTATTTGAGACAGACGATATTGGTGAATTTAGTGATGCGCGCGCAATTGCTTTGAGGACTGCGGATAGATTGCTTAAAGAGTTACGTCCTCGTCCAACTGTAATGAACAACGAAGCAATAAATCATCGACTCTTAAAAAATTTCCTCAAGTTGGCATCCAAACAGAAATTTCAAGTTGAATCTGCACTTCAAGATTTCGTCGAATTGGCAAACCGAGAAGATCTTCAAGGATGTGTCGGTCCAACTTATGGAATGGCAACCGCTTTAGTTCAGTTAAAGCAGACACAGCGGGCAAAAAACAATTTAAAACGTTTAGCTCGTATGCCTTGGAATTTTGAGGAAGCTGAATATCTAGAACGCAGCTGGTTGTTATTGGCAGATATATATGTAAGCGCAAACAAATGGGATGTCGCAGAAGCTTTAGTGCTGAAAGTTCTAGAGCATAATAAGTCTAGTGCAAAAGCATTTGAATTAGCTGGATATATAGCTGAAAAGTCTCAATTATATAGAGATGCTGCTAAGAATTACTTCAATGCGTGGAACTGCTATGGAAGGTCGAAACCACACATTGGATATAAGTTGGCATACAACTATATGAAGACAAAATATTATGCCGATGCAATAGAAATATGTCAGCAAGTTCTCAAACTACATCCAGATTATAGCATAATACGCAAAGATATACTAGACAAATGCAGGAATAATTTAAGACTTTAATAACTCCTTCCTGTTTAAATAAATTGATTAAAACTAACTTTTATTCTTTACCCATGATATTACCGGAGACTAAATTACAATCATGTCGATTATGCACGCCGACGGATGGCTGCGGATCGGATTTTTTCCGCAGTTGAGTATTTTGGTATTATATAAGCCGATGGTAATGCCGTTGCGGAAAAATTCGTATTATGTATTCCTCATGCGACTCACTTCACATACAAAAATATCCGACAGAAAATCATCGCTGATTTGATGCGGATAAAGTACTTTTTGGTTGTTTTTTTATTTGTTTTAATTTCTAATGGAAGCTAAGAGGTAAGATGAGAAAAAATTAAATGTAAATGTTAAATGATTTGTTTTTTTTTTTGTATTGCCACTTTTTTCTTCCAAATTTATAAAAAAACCAATTGATGAATACATTATAAAATGTTAGAATTTCAATTATTTTATTTAATTTCAAATCTAAGAATATGTCAGCGCACTTTATTGGTTACTTTTGTTTGTCATTTGCTTATAAATGTCAATTTGACAGCTGTAATGTAATATCGACTTTATGTTGGTAATGCAGTCATCCGACGGATTACATAATACAATTTTCCTCACAAAGTGAGTCGAGTGCGGATCGAGTCAATCCGATCCGCAGCAAATCCGTCGGCGTGCATAATCGACATGAATATAATTCTTTATTTACACAAAATATTTTATTTCACTTCAGTTTCGATTCGCCTTTATTGCTTTTACATCCAGATCTGCACTGACCCATAACTTTAAGGTTACTTGCGGAAACACTTCACTCCTCCGTATATTTATCATGTAATTTTTTCGAAATGTTTCATTAATACTTAAATAAAGGAATGCTTGCTAATTATGGGTTTTGGTTGTTTACTCATCCCAAGCTAAATCTTCAATTACCAAATAACATTGGTGTAATCCAAGAGCAAAATTATTCATCACTTACCATTCGAATTATTTTTTACATAGGGATATAACGGATGAAAACACTTACTCGCGTCATACCAAGAAATTAAAGATGAACCACTTAATAATAACACATTAACAAAAACAACAATGGTCATTATATGCCAAACCTAAAAGATATTCGAAGGATAAAATGTATTATTTTCTTTAAAACAAAAATGACAACATTATTACAAAGAACTGCTCCGACTCCATAATCAGAAGCGTCGTACTGAATGTAGAACTTCCTTCTAAAATCTGGGTGCTGGTGCTTAATACTGGTGCAGTGGTCAAGGCATGTTTCAAGGTATCAAAAGCCTCTACAGCTTCTGAGGTTATACAGAATTTCTTCCCCTTCTGTGTATCTGATAAAGCTGTCGATATTGAGGCGAAATCCTTAATAAACCTACGGTTGGTACCACCCCGCCGTGCCTAAGAAACTTCTCACATCTCTGAGTGACTTGGGAATTCGGATGCGCTGAATGGCCACCTTTTCCGTATCTGTCTTCAACATTCCCCCTCATATCACGAAACCCAAATACCTTAATTGCTGAAAACATGATTTTTAGAAAACATTGATTTCTTTAGATTTCTTGTAAACTTGTTTTTTTTTCAGACAATCTGCCACTTCAGTCAATATTTTGAAATGCGTCTTAAACTTATCTGCAATAATGAGAGTCAAGATACACGAACACATTTGATTTCAGTCTACCTGCTAATGAAGTATGTCTGGTCTATGCGGTTCAGGATTCCGTCAATGTTTTGCAATGGCAAGTTGTATGGAATTCATTTTTCTTTTATTCATGTTAAATTTCATTCAATTTTGAAATTTGATGACATCGATTTGGACTTGATCGATCTCGATTAGTGTCATCCCTGGCACTGGAAGACCAGGATTACGGCCAACTTCGGTTTTTTACTGTCTTCTTTTTACGTTTTGTTTTCGCACACAAAGACCACTGAGCCAATAAAATCTATATAAAAAAATTAAATGATGTTCGTTGGTAATTGCATCACTTTAGAACGGCTGAACCGATTTGACTGATTTTTGTTACAAACTGTTCGTAGTGGTCCGAACTAGGTTTTAAGAAAAAAACTTTTGGATAGTTGACCGCAAAATTGGATTTTTTTAATAATCTGAAAGTGGCTTTTTCCTTGGAGTTTTTGAATGAACTCGAGGTTATAAGTCTCAATTGCTGATGATGCTGCGAAAGTTTTCGGAACACAAAAAATAGAAAATTGTAAAGAAATGTCAGAAAATTGGTTCAAAAGGCATCAAAACCGTAATATTTTATTCATTTTATCATTCTTTTTGTTTTCTTATATAAGATTTGTCGGTGGAACCGGAAAAGCATTTTTGATCGCATTAATTTTGACAAAAAAATCGTTGCTTGCTTCATCAGGAATATTAGCTGCGATCTTGGAAGACTGTCGAAAAGCAGTCTGGAATATTTTCAAAACAATTGCTGGACATTCGCTACAGAAAAAAATTATGTTGGTATTGCGAATGCAATATTACATTTAGATTTTTGTCAGTTCCCATACGTTGCTCAAAATCGTGGTTGGTTGAGCGAACATTCTGTATTGGCTGCGAAAAACATTGATTCGGAGGATTCCGCTTCTAGCGAAAATTATTTTGAGAACTATACATCCGAATTTTAACGATTTTGATGAAATTGCCGTTGAATATGCAGATTAAAGAAATTCCAAAGTGTCTACTGTAGGAAAACTGTGCCGGTGGTCAATGATGTACAGCAATGTAAATTAACCGCTCGGAATGAATATAAGATGGCCCACATTAAGTCTTTGGAGAAATTGAAGACATTACAATTACTAGGCAGCCGATTGTTATGCAAATGTACATATATTTAGAATGGACGGTTAGAATTGAATAACGACTTCACACAAATGATTCTCGCCATTAAAATTAAAAAAATCGATATAACAATATTATGTTATTACTTTATGCAATGATAACTGTCTATTAATGAAGCAAAATATCGGACAGGTGCTACAATTCTTTGCTTACCAAACACTGCCAGAGCTCCACGGTCTGCTCCACCGAATAATCTAAGATTTAGCTGGAAGTCGCCCTTTTTGTGGAACACGTCACGACATTCATATTATAAACGATCAAGCGTTTCGAGTTTCTGAACAACGAATCTGCACACTTATATTCAAAACAATTGTTTGAAACTGTTAATGGTAAAATCGCCGTTAACATTTCGACTTTCTGCATTTTTTCCCTAAACATCGTTAAAAATCCACTTAAGCGAACGTGCAGATATTTCACCAGTGTACTGCCGACGGAATTCTTCTTGCATATAAAATTCTTTATTAACGTAATATTAATTGAATATCCGTGACCGTATCCTTAAATTTAATATCTATGACAGCAAACGTTAATAGATACAATAATCAGTGAGAACTACATTTTTCTCATTTCAGTTTTGTTTAAACTTTTGAAATATCTTTTCAAAAATGCACAATCAATCTATTTGAAATATGGACAGGAACATTACTGTCGGGTCGGCTAGTAATGAAATAATTATAAAATCAGTTTCATTGTTTTTATTTAAAGGAACCATCACGTAAGTAAAAGCCTTTTACGTTACCTTGTGTTTTCGTTGATTGCATTTTCGTGCAACAACAACCAGACTCACAAAACTCAGTCTATGAGAACCTAACGAGTACACCAACCTGGTAGGATCTCGTTCATGGTCCTTCGAACCGGATATGAACCAGTGACCTATGTTGTCGCTTTTGTGGTGGTCGCTGCGGTTGGTATACGGATCTACTCCACTGTCGCGGCACACTCGTATATTGCACCTGCTGCCGTTAAATGCCCTGGAAGGGTGAACTAACACGTGCGACTGCCGGATAACGCCATGAAACAGAACCCTCCAGGCACAATATCCGATGATGCAGTCCTCCTGACTGACTGACTGACTGACTGACTGACTGACTGACTGACTGACTGACTGACTGACTGACTGACTGACTGACTGACTGACTGACTGACTGACTGACTGACTGACTGACTGACTGACTGACTGACTGACTGACTGACTGACTGACTGACTGACTGACTGACTGACTGACTGACTGACTGACTGACTGACTGACTGACTGACTGACTGACTGACTGACTGACTGACTGACTGACTGACTGACTGACTGACTGACTGACTGACTGACTGACTGACTGACTGACTGACTGACTGACTGACTGACTGACTGACTGACTGACTGACTGACTGACTGACTGACTGACTGACTGACTGACTGACTGACTGACTGACTGACTGACTGACTGACTGACTGACTGACTGACTGACTGACTGACTGACTGACTGACTGACTGACTGACTGACTGACTGACTGACTGACTGACTGACTGACTGACTGACTGACTGACTGACTGACTGACTGACTGACTGACTGACTGACTGACTGACTGACTGACTGACTGACTGACTGACTGACTGACTGACTGACTGACTGACTGACTGACTGACTGACTGACTGACTGACTGACTGACTGACTGACTGACTGACTGACTGACTGACTGACTGACTGACTGACTGACTGACTGACTGACTGACTGACTGACTGACTGACTGACTGACTGACTGACTGACTGACTGACTGACTGACTGACTGACTGACTGACTGACTGACTGACTGACTGACTGACTGACTGACTGACTGACTGACTGCATAGGGCCAAGCTCAGGCTACTATGGGGGTCAGCGGGTGGCGGATAGCTGGACGGCCTGCAGATATGTAGGTTAGCTGCGATAGATAAGCAGTCCCCGACCAAGAGCGGCAGAGCCAGAGGGCGTACCATAAAAAGGTGCAAATGCCCGATGAAGACTCTGCGACATGGCGAAGATGCCGCCATTTAATAGGTATCCCCCACAAGGGGAGCCCTCAAGAGAGGTGCAATTCGGAGAGTGACGTCTCCGTGGTTCCCCTAGTCTCTACAAAGCCAGGAGCGTCTGACCCAGAGTGGGCGGCTCCCTGGTCAGCGTCTGTTCCCCATGTTAGGGGCGGCTGAGGAACACATCACCTGGCGGTTAGGTCTAAAACGCTATGGGTAGGATCCCAGAAAATAAAACAACATGGAAAAGTTAGATAGAGGAATTACAGTTACGGTGCAGGGAGTAATGCCCCCAGTACCGGCGGCTTTGGGTAGTGCGCGAGCAGGCTACCAGTCGTCGTTATCCAGCGCCTGCAATGCTTCCCCGGTAAACTTGGCCGGGATAGCAGATAATGCTACAAGTATAATCAATCTAAATGAGCAAAGTCCCTTTAGCAGAAGTTCTGTGATAAAAAGGACACCCCCATCGGGACCCAATATATTAAATGAAGGGAAAACTCAGTCTAAGTCTGATAAGGTGAAAGGAGTAGAAACACCCCAAAGTAAGGGTGATACCTTTGCTGTGCTAGGCGAAATGATCGTCGGGCTTATGGACTACGTTAAAAATCGAAACAACGTCCATCATGCTATTAAAGATCAAGTGAGAGAAATAAGAGCCACATACAACAAACTAGTTGATGAAAGGAGTAAAGATGACTCCAAAGAAAATAATGAGTCACTTGGAAATTGCGAGCGTGCAACGCAGACATCCCCAAAAATTTGGCCCAGTAAAAGGGAGCCCAAAAGGGACAGGGACCCGACTGATGAAACAATAGATACGGAGACCCCGAAAAGGCCCAAAAACCGTTCCCCAAAGAAAAATAAGTCAACGGGCAGACAAGAAAACAAGGCCAATATAATCGAAGAAAAGCCAAGTCAAGCAACGGAGAACAAATGGACGAAAATAGAAAATAAAAAGACTCGATTTCGAAAACCCAAACCGAGCACTATGGTGATATCTGCTAAAGGAGAAACGAGCTATGCGGACATCCTTCGTAAACTTAGATCAGACCCCGCACTGAAAGAACTGGGAGATGAAGTCAATAGGATTAGAAGAAATCAGAAAGGAGACCTACTCTTGAAACTGAGAAACACAAATGGGAACGTTGTGGGGAAGTTCAACGAAAGGATTGAAAAATCCTTCGATGGTAGCGTAGAAGTAAAGACACGCACAAATCAGGTCGTCATAGAATGTAAGGGAATGGACGATATCACCACGAAAGATGAGATTTGCAGAGCTCTGGAGAAAGAACTGGAAGTAACTGGCCTTGACGAAACAATCATCCTGTCCATGCGAAAATCATACGGAGGCACCCAGATTGCAAAAATAAGTCTACCACCCGAAACAGCTTGGAAGGCTCTAAAAAAGCAAAGAATTAAAATTGGTTGGTCTATTTGCCGCCTGAGGGAAGCAGTTACTCTCATGAAGTGCTTCCGATGCCAAGAATTTGGTCACATGGCACGGTCATGTAAAGCAGCTACTGACAGGTCTAGGCAATGTAGAAAATGTGGAGTCGAGGGCCATATTGCCAGAGACTGTGAATCCTTGCCAAATTGCATGCTATGCAGTTCGCTTGGCGGAGATAATCTGGAGCATGTAGCAGGAAGTTACAAATGCCCGGTATTCAAAAAGGCGCTGAGCAACAGAACCAAATGAGATTCATCCAATTAAACCTTAACCACTGTGCCGCAGCCCAGGACCTCCTAACGCAATCCATCTGCGAACAAAAAATAGACGTCGCAATCCTAAGCGAACAATACAGGAATCGAGACAAAAATGTATGGGAAACAGACTCGACAGGTAAAGCTGCTGTATGGGCCTGCGGTAACAAGGCAATAGAAGAGGGGATGAAAGTCCCTACTGAGGGATATGCTAGAGTTAAAATTGGTGGTATATATATCTATAGCTGCTACATGTCTCCGAATATGGAAATAGCGGAGTTCGAAAGGTTAATAAGTAACCTGGTAAGGGACGTAGTACAGAATAATCCAGTGGTGATTGGAGGAGATTTTAACGCCTGGGCAGTTGATTGGGGCTCCGAGAGGACAAACCAGAGAGGGAGAGTGCTCCTGGAGGCCTTTTCGCAACTCGACGTAGTTCTCGCGAATCACGGAAATGCGCAAACCTTCAGAAGGGCTGGATTCGGGTCCATAGTGGACCTCACTTTTGTAAGCACAACGCTTGCTAACAACATGCAATGGCACGTAAGCGAACAGTACACCCATAGTGACCATCAGGCCATTATCTTCAACTTATTCAGAGATCGACTGCCGAGTAAACAACCCAATAAGGCCATATTCCAAGGTTGGGCGAAGGACAAACTGGATACGGCAACATTCGATGAGGTGTTCTACAACGAATATGTAAGCGAGGATACTGTAGTAAACATGGCGGAGGATATTTCGAAGGCCCTAAAAACTGCATGCGATGCATCCATGCCAAGAAGAAGACAGTACCAAAGACACAACGAAAACTACTGGTGGAACGAATCTATAGCGTCATTGAGAAAAACTTGTCTTAAGGCCAGACGTCTTTACCAGAGGGGTAGGAATAGACCAGACTTTCAATCGAGGAAACAAAGATACCACGAATCTAGAAGAACTCTACAAATGGCAATTAACCAAAGTAAAGCCGAATCATTTAAAAAACTTTGCGACGAAGCTGACTCGAATCCATGGGGCAATGCATATCGCATAGTTATGTCAAAATTAAAGGGAAGGAAGTCGGCCCAAATAACGTGTCCAATACTGTTGAACAAAATAGTATGTGCTTTATTCCCACAAGGAGAACCAGCCGCGGACGATAGTCCTGATCAACCAGTAGGGGACTCCGTAGAAGTGACAGAGGACGAAGTATTAGGTTTATGCTCAAAGATTGGTGACACAAAGGCACCGGGACTAGACTGCATTCCCAACAGCGCTTTAAAGTTGGCGTTAAAGTCAAGACCGCGAATTTTCGTGAAGATGTTCAATAACAGCCTGAAAGATGGTGTATTCCCAGATATCTGGAAAAAACAAAAGCTAATCCTGATTCCGAAGCCAGGAAAAACCCTTGGTGAGCCTCAGTCCTACAGACCGATATGTTTACTGGACACAATAGGCAAGTGTCTAGAGCGGATTGTACATGACCGGCTACAGGACGCCGTCGAGGATGTGGATGGTCTCTCTGAGAGACAATATGGCTTCAGGAAGGCAAAATCTACCATCGATGCTATTAGTTACGTAGTAAATGCGGCAAAAAAGGCTATACAGGGCAAAGGTGCGGCGAGAAAATATTGCGCAATAATCACGCTCGACATCAAAAATGCTTTTAATTCAGCAGGATGGACCCACATCATAACGTCGCTGAGGAAAATTAATGTCCCTGAAAACCTTATTAAAATGGTAAAGGATTATTTCTCTAACAGAACACTGTGGTATGAATCGGACAAGGGAATGAAATCATATAGAGTCACCGCTGGCGTTCCCCAAGGCTCAGTTTTAGGTCCTCTTCTGTGGAATGTAATGTACAACGGGATATTTAACCTAAAGATACCAGAAGAAGCCACGATTGTTGGATATGCTGACGATGTAGCAATCCTCGTACAGGCGCGTAAGAAAGAAGAGGTCGAGCTATATGCAAACGAGACCATCAAAACCATCAAAACGTGGCTAAATTCTATGAACCTGGAGCTTGCAGAACACAAAACGGAAGCAGTTCTTGTTAGCGGAAAAAGAAGTAAGGAAGTCCTCAACATACGAGTGGGAAATCTAGACATCACCTCCACGGACTCTTTAAAGTACCTGGGAGTAATGCTAGATGACCGACTAAATTTTAAAAAACATATGGAGTATTCGCATAAAAAGGCAACTGCCGTTGCTAACTCACTAGCTAGGATGATGCCTAATGTAGGAGGACCTCGTCAGAGTCGAAGGATACTAATTTCTCGAGTAACCACCTCAATAATACTGTATGGAGCACCAGTATGGGCGAAAACTTGGAAGAACAAAGCAAGCAAGAACGTAACCTCAGTCTTTCGCAGGAGTTGTCTAAGGATATGTAGTGGCTACCGCACCATATCCAGTGAGGCAGCTTGCGTTGTGGCAGGCATCATGCCAATAGATATATCAGCAAAGGAACTATCCGACATATATGAACGACAAAACGAAAACCCAGATCTCGACAGAGCAGAGTTACGCCAAGTAGAAAGAACCAAGTCCATGCAAAAATGGCAAAGTAGCTGGGAAAACTCACTAAAGGGCCGATGGACATATAGACTGATTCCGAACATCGATAGGTGGATTAACCGACGGCATGGTGAAGTGAACTATTATCTCACACAGTTCTTAACTGCACATGGAGGATTCAGGAGTTACCTACACAGGTTCGGGCTCGATAGCTCCCCCAGTTGTCCAGCTTGCGATAATGTGTATGAAGACGCAGAACATGTAATTTTTATATGTCCTCGATTCGACGACCTTAGAAACAGAGTGGAAGTATATGTGGGAGTTCATCTCACAGTTGAAAATGTCGTAGAAACTATGCTGAGTACAGAGAGTAAATGGAATGAAATAAATACTTTTATAAAATGTGTGAGCCATAGGTTGCAAGTGGAAGAAGCATCGAGAAAGGCGAATAATCCGAACGGGATGGCTAGAACGGAGACGCACAACTAATAATGCTACCCCCCCGCGAAGTAATACCAAGCGGCAGTACCGCGGGGAGTGGAGGAGAACCTCGGGGGTGTGGTTTAGTACGTAGAAATCGTGCATGTTTTTCCACACGGGTGGAATACATCTTTTAGAAGATTCCACACCTCCAGCGCATCCAAAAAAAAAAAAAAAAAAAAAAAAAAAAAAAAATGACTGACTGACTGACTGACTGACTGACTGACTGACTGACTGACTGACTGACTGACTGACTGACTGACTGACTGACTGACTGACTGACTGACTGACTGACTGACTGACTGACTGACTGACTGACTGACTGACTGACTGACTGACTGACTGACTGACTGACTGACTGACTGACTGACTGACTGACTGACTGACTGACTGACTGACTGACTGACTGACTGACTGACTGACTGACTGACTGACTGACTGACTGACTGACTGACTGACTGACTGACTGACTGACTGACTGACTGACTGACTGACTGACTGACTGACTGACTGACTGACTGACTGACTGACTGACTGACTGACTGACTGACTGACTGACTGACTGACTGACTGACTGACTGACTGACTGACTGACTGACTGACACAAAGGCACCGGGACTAGACTGCATTCCCAACAGCGCTTTAAAGTTGGCGTTAAAGTCAAGACCGCGAATTTTCGTGAAGATGTTCAATAACAGCCTGAAAGATGGTGTATTCCCAGATATCTGGAAAAAACAAAAGCTAATCCTGATTCCGAAGCCAGGAAAAACCCTTGGTGAGCCTCAGTCCTACAGACCGATATGTTTACTGGACACAATAGGCAAGTGTCTAGAGCGGATTGTACATGACCGGCTACAGGACGCCGTCGAGGATGTGGATGGTCTCTCTGAGAGACAATATGGCTTCAGGAAGGCAAAATCTACCATCGATGCTATTAGTTACGTAGTAAATGCGGCAAAAAAGGCTATACAGGGCAAAGGTGCGGCGAGAAAATATTGCGCAATAATCACGCTCGACATCAAAAATGCTTTTAATTCAGCAGGATGGACCCACATCATAACGTCGCTGAGGAAAATTAATGTCCCTGAAAACCTTATTAAAATGGTAAAGGATTATTTCTCTAACAGAACACTGT